>JAUIRK010000189.1:0-518722 GCA_030549495.1 Nectonema munidae | reverse complement strand
ACATGTTTTGCTCACAGTTGATATTTAAAAAGGGTATTTTTACTTACCTTTATTTGGAACCGTTAATTTGTGAAATGAATGTATTTTTTTAATACTTTTTTGTGTTTAAAACGACAATCTTTTATATAAAATAACTGAAGAAAAAATAGTTTAATTTAGTGATTTAATTAGTTTTTGTGGAATTGTTCCCGAAATATACTTGAAAATATAATGATTTAAAATGTTTGAAAAGTTTTTGTGAATTCAAAATGTAGAGTAAAAGTAAATAAAAATGATTATTTAACATAAAATTCAAAAAAATCAATACTCTTTGATAACGAAAAACTTTAAGAGGTTTTTTTTTAAAGATTCAGATTAATGAAGTCCGATTTGAGAGGGTTGACAATAAATTTAAAAGAAAGTTTTATTTTAAACTTTTCAAAAAAATGACCAAATTTGTAGCCAAAATAGAGGAACTTATAATGAGAAATTGCCTCATCCTAGAAAAAGGTGAGACATCCCTGCTCTAAGATATGTGTAACCTACTTATAGTATATAGACAAATTCTTATTTACACTTTGAGGATCGGTGGGACACCCGTGTTCCAAGAAATGAAAACATCTGCTTTAGATATATAAAATTGCATTGAAAAATAGACGATTAGTCTTCAAAATTATGGTCGTCAAAGGGTTCGGTTAAATGTACATCTCTTATTTAATGGAGAAGATCCTCATTTACTTTACATTTTTGAGAAGCTCTTTCTATCCTAAAATGAACGTGTTTTTTTACATGCTAGGTTTTGCATATTCTTCAAAAAAATTAATTCTCTATCATATAACCAACTTTCAAAATGGTAATGAAATTTTTTTACCAGACTTGTATCTTCATTGAAGACGTTTTACAAATATACTTGTACACAAATTGAATACATTCTTCATCAGATATTTTTGAAAGTTATAATAATTTGAAAAAATTAAACCCACTCATTAGTCGCTAGACGGGAACAAGAAGTGGTTTTGACCTTCCCATTATTTTGTGTATGTGTAAATAGGAAAGCGCCTATACGAATCCCTATATTCATGTATTAGGATGATTGATTAGCGACATAGGCGTGTATATAAAAGGTAAAGGTACCCTATGGTGTTTTCATCGAGAAGGCACAATTGCGCCGCTTGTATCGAACTATGAAGAAAGAAGGATTGATGCGGATCGAACCCAAGACCTTGAGTTAGCGAATCCAGCACCTAACCAACCTTACTCACGCCCCCTATATAATATAAGGAAAGTACAAATTGAAATTGTATCATGATTACTTGTATCTGCATCTGGTATGATGATTATATTTATCTGATGAGTGAGTTTAATAAATAGTAATATATTGTATGATGATTCTCCATCAGATTTGATTAAGGGTTGAATGACCTCGGAGCGTAATTTAGCTATTTTTAAAGGGTATATAAATAATTTATATTATTTTTTGTTTTTTAAGTATCTTTATGACAATGCAAACTATTTTATGTTTTAGAAATAGTTATAGAGATATTTCATACTTAATAAACGATTAAGTTAGGATTTAAGGAGGCAGAAATTAACTCATCTTACCCGTTGTATTATTTATTTGAATCAATCAAAACATATCAGAGCTAGCAAATCATATAACTAAAATATCATTATGAAAATTCTCAGCGCGAACAGAGAAATGTTATTCTTAAAAGGGGTTCATAAAAATTGATTTATATAATATTTTTAAACCTAAAAATAAAACTCAGCATAAAGTTATTACAGTTCGCAGGTCAAAGCAATTTTGTAGGTCGAATCCCGTTCAAAAAAGCCGGCTACCCATAAAGACCCAGATAAAAGCACCATCCCAGCCTCTGTAACAGAGAAAGACCGTGAGGCGTTAAAAGTTTCTTCCTCAAATTAAAGTAAAAGATTATACATATTCCCTAAATGAAGTCTGATGTATAGAATCAGCTTCTTACCCTAATTTTTTGAAAGATGAAACACGACTGTTAGAGATCACAATAATATGTCTTATAAAAACTTTCATTGTTTTTATTGTAAACCATTATATTCTAAATCATTGGTTTTAGGACAATAGATTTTGATTAATAGTATTTCACTGATATACTATTAATCAACTGAAGTTAACTGATTTATTAACTAAAGCACTAAGTATCGACACAAAATCACAGCCAAAATGCTAATGAGGTGGGCAATGCCCTTTTGAACATATTTGTTAAAGATGGATTTTTTAGATTTAATAGTGTATATTTAATTTTAGAATTGTTTTAATAAATTTTAAATACTCGATTTACCGAAAAATGTAGAAGAATTTTTTTTATATTTATATTCTAAAGTGCCATAAAATGCCTCTTCCCCCTAAAAAATTAGGAACCTGAATTGATTTCTGATCAGTTAATCAAAAATAATTAACTAAGCGACTAACTCAAACACACACTAAATTTAAAAACCCATTTAACTACTTATTTAGTTCAGATGTGTTTCTAAGTAAATCTTATATTACTACTTCTTAACCAACACATGGGAAAATTTTTTTCTGGGTCACGAAAATATCTCAGAATAGAAAAGAAAATTCGCTCATCCATTTTGCATGGTTATTTAACTACCATGGCTTTTTTTTTTATAAAATAGAGTCAAATTTCAGTAATGCAGACAATTTTGTCTCTTGTGTTTTTTCCAGAAGTCGAGGCTTCTCGATTAATAAATTAAAATTTTTAATTAACTCAAGATTTTCACGTTAAGTTAAAGCAAATGCTTTATCATTAAATTACACCTTTCATTTAATGTTTTTAATTTAGCTTTTTTTTAATTATAATTATATGCTAAATTGAATATAAAAGGAAAAATCTTTTTAAAATCATTCCTATAAATTTTTTTAAAATAAATAAATTTTAGGAAATAAAAAAATAATTTTTTTCTAAAATAATCCTCCATTTTCTTTTGTTTTAGATTATTTTGATTTCGTTTGTGCAGCAAATTTTTTATAACATTTAGTTCTTGGCGAATTTTTCATTTTCTTCATTTTATGTATGACGTTTAGTTTTTGCTCAAAATAAAGTATTTGCGTGTATCTAATGATTTTGAATTTTCTATTACACTTGATTTTTCATTATAATATTTCAAATCTACATTTTCTGTTTCGTCTTCACTTTCATCAAAAATGATTATAAGAGTTTCCATTTTTTCATTTCAATTTAAATATTTTTAATTAAATTTTAAAACTTAAAAATTCACAAAAATGTAAAAATATAAAGTATTGAAAAGGAAATTTTTTTCATAGTGTGAGTTTCCGTTAATATATAAAATTCTTATTCCAAAATTTGGATAGTATCATTTTTGTTCGGATAATGAGTTTCTGGTTTATCCGAAAAGTGGGTGATTAGTGAAGTCTGACTGTACTCCCCTATTTCAATCACTCAGACACTCAAGATAGATAAAGTCACCATTCTTTCTTCATAATGGTAAAACAAGTAAATCATAATGAGTGTGCGCTTGTTTGAAAATTGCGTTTTAAAAGCTTTTTTATTTTTAGATATATTTGTACAGTCGACTATCGCACTGATTCGGAGTGCTTGGGATGCGGGCTTTCCGAATTTGTGATTTTTCCAGTTTAGTGATCCCTATTTTTGAAAAAATCACACTTTACTTACTCAATTTTTCTCAGTATAAACTTGGCTGGAATTAAAATTCAATGTCAGATGTCAGTTTAGTACTAAATGTACAACAAAAGAATTATTGCACATTAGAATTTAGAAGTTAGTTTTGAGATGTACTGATTCTATTGGGTGTGGACAATTTTTGAATATTTTTTAAACTTATTGTTTTAGTTGCTTTAGTCTTTCTCTAATTAATTTTTCTTGCAAGATATAAAGAATCATTAGTTCTTCTTCATTTATGAAACTAAAGCTTCAAAAAACACTTGTTAATTGAATCAATCATTCAATAATTTTACTAAATTATAGTTTACCGAAATAATCATAGTGCCGGATTAACGAAGGTCCGAATTAGTGTTTTTCGGATTAGAGGTAGTCAACTGTAGTATTATTAGGTTGTAAACAAGTTTCCACTTTAAAACCTATATGTTTGAAAATCGAATTAAGATTGTTCATTTGTATAATTTATAAAATAGAGAAAATTTAAATAAAACGAATTTTTTGAACAAAGTAAACTTATATTTTCGGTTCAATCACGAACCTTTATCAAGCAAAATGTGATAAATTAGTTGGAAGTCAAACAAAAAAAGGGTGTCAATGTGATGATTACTGATAAAGGTTTGTAATTGAACAGAAAATAGTTGCATTAATTAAGTTTACTTTGTTCAAAAGATTCGTTTTTTTTTAATTTTCTAAATTTTTTCTATTTTTTAAAACCTATATTTAGATCTTTGGTCCACTTAAAATTTATTGGTCAATTTTTGTCATGTGGCAACAATTTGAGAAAAGGTGTTTTACATCGTTAGTAAATCATCTAATCGTTAAAAATATATTTAGCAAGTTGGCTAACCCATTTTAGTGCGCGCAAAGCAGAGAATTTTGATTTATCCGAATTGAATTGCATTGGAAATTGGAGTTGGTTGGCGTTCCTCTACAAGAAGTAACTATTATCCTTAATTTATTTGTATTTTACTATCCTACTTAGATGACATGAAGCTTTACACTTATAGTTCCTACTATTCAATTGAGAAATTCGACTCTAACGAAGAATGAGGAAATATGAAGAACAAAAGATATCGAAACATTGGCAAACTTTTAGTGCAAAAAATTAAGTATCCTTATAATAATTTAAGGAAAGGATTATCTCACAAATCCTTGGAGTGTTTACTTTAGAAGATAAGTTATGAGTTAGTTAAGAATATAATGGAGTTCCACAAATTCCTAGCAAAGAATTTATAAATGGACTAAAATTGATGCACGCTACAAAGAATATCTTCTCGTATATTAAATGAAAGAAAATTACCTTTACGACAAAAAACTCTAAATACGAATGTGGACTCCAAACACGCGCACATATTTTCAGTTAAATGACTCAAAAAAGCGCATCTAAACGACGTCTAACATATGTGGAGATGAGTGTAACAAATCGCTTATTTTGAAGTTATTAACTTCACACACACATCTATATATATTGCACAATGCCACATACCACCCATGCACTGGAAGTAAGATGCATCTGTCAGGCTCTTCTATCCACGACTAAAAACTGTCTACGGATCTTCTCTTTTCAAGAGTTTTATGACATGAATTACTCATTTTTAGGTTTTCATAATCTTGTCTAATGAGCTCAAGCTTTATTATATAAATTTAAATAAGTTAAGCATAAAATTTTTTGGTAAAATGAAATAATTTCTAGTACCACTCTACTCCTTAACTAGTTAATTAGAGGGAAAATTTGCATTTAATGTTAAGATTAGGAGGGATGAAAGTGGGATTATTTTTGCTGATATCATAGATGGAGCTGTGGCTTCCTGCTATCCACTCTAACGTTTTTAGCCTCAGTTCGATTCACAGAAATGTGAACTAAAAAGTTCGAAACTGGTCATGCATTCCCTTGTCTTGTGTGATACCGTTAATTTAGCTACTCGCAATGATTATGTTAAGATTGTTAATATAAGTAAAAACTGATTAAAATTCAATATATTTCAACTTCAAAAATTCTTTCGTCTAAAGTCCATAGTTCCACTTTTCTGGCAATTCAAAGCAAACGAATTAAAGCGTTTTCCCGTAATTTCGGATCGTTGACTTCCGATCTATTGAAAATAGTTTGTGAAGAGCACGACTATTTGCTGGCCTAACTACTATAGCAGTTTTTATACCACCATTAGTTTTGCTATTAAAAGTTATCATCTCCAAAAATTTGCAAATGATTGCGTATACGCCAAAAATACCATTGGCAAGAAGATCATTGAAAAACCGCTTTAAAATTGGAAAATACCAAATTGTTCTCTCTTTTAAGATTTTAAAATGTTCACATCATCACAATAAGAATCTCGATTGATTTAGATCCCATCTTTCTAAAATGAACCAAATGTAAGTTGGTTGTTGCAAGAATTAGTGTAAATCTTTTCCCACTTTAAAGCCCACATTTTTGACAATTAATCGACAGAGTGATGTCTTTTCAATGAGTTTTATAAAATTGAAAACATATGCTTATTATTTTATGCGACGCGAAGTCCCATTTGACGCGAAAGCGTTAAAAATAAGGATACTTTGTCTACCTTTTCTTGTCACTCTGTTGTAGGATGATAATACGGTTGTGCTCCTTTTTTGTCTAAACGTGTGAGGTCATTTCTCAGACGGTGTGCGAGTGTCTGACTGTATAGCCAAGCCGTTCGGTCGTTTACTTTTTATTTTGCGAAGAGTGTGTTTGTAATCAAATTTTTTGTTTTTACCAATTATAAACGTGCTCCCTACGAATTTGGTATAGTTTTTAATTGGTTATTTTATGATATAGTAATAATAAAATTATATTTATATCACATTTCCTTAAAAACCATCCAGACATCGACGACCAGTTGGACACCAGTGTACCAAGAAATGAAAATCGCCTGCTTTAAATATATAAAATTACATTGAAAAAGAAAAGAAATGATTAATCCTAAAAATTTTGGTCTCCAAAGGGCTAATTAAGATAAAATAAAATACTGTATTATAAAAAGAGCTCTATACCACGGGTTTGTTAAACCTTGTTGCTGATGCATTGTACTTGAAAGGTTTAAATTGCTTTAAAAGAAACTTGAAGACAAATATTCCTTCATGAAACGAAAGTTCTTGGGGTTCTTAAAAATTTTAAGCCTTTCTAGTCACCAATGTCAATATATTGAAGAAAAGCTGAAGGTTAAAATTTTATTTATGGTGACAAAATGTAAAAGAGGAAAATCTTTTGAATATCAATTTAAATCTGAATACTTGATAATAAAAATTAAGCCATTAATGATTCCTGACGTGTGGAAAGCAATAGTGACTAATACTGTGAAGGTTATTTGAAAAATATTTTGCAAAAAACTGGACACTTCAAAAAAATGGTCTTTAATTTGGATAATATGACAAAGGATAGGGGCTGAAGAATTATTGAAAGGCGCATACTTTCTCTGCCCTAAAATGCTACTCGAAGACAAAATCTCAGAAGAGTGTTTTTGTTCTGCTTTGAATATATTTCGATACCTCGGTAAATAAGCTATTGATTTCGGCTAAAGAATTTCTTTCTAATAAAGCAGAGACCGATCTGAAGACTGCTATCAGCCAAACTGGTGCCACGTCTGAAAACTTTGTATCTAAGCAAAAGGAACAAAAGATCTTTTTACAAACATTTGAGTTAAAATCGCTTCATGGACGAATGATTTCTTTTGTACAAATTTCATGCGTGAACAAAAAAACATTTTTAACGCTGCGCTTATTGCATTTTCCATTGTTGCTTCAAGACATTTTGTCACTTTTTGCATACTATTCAAAAATTAACACATAAATTAAAATGTGTTTAAATATATAATGCACAAATGTTATCAGTCTAACTAATAAAATTAAACTAATTAAATGTTGTCAAACTAAAGAGTTAATAAAAATTTTAAGTGGGCCAAATCATAGTAAAAATGTGGAAAAATGAGCTAAACGATTCACATATGCAGCCAGTAGTGGGCAAACGCGGCTCAATTTGGTCGGCCTCTTATGATTAACTACTTGTTCTCTAAACTATCTTTGAGTGTGTGCACAAACCGTATTAACAGTTGGGAAAGCTTTTTTAACTAGATCCCCTCCCGAAAGAACTTATTTTCTCAAGGATACAAAAAATTTAATGATAATTCAATTTACCTTTTGTTTTTTCTGTAAAAAATTAAGATTAAATCAAAAAAAAAGTTTAACTTAGAGATTAACTCGTGGCTCTTTATAAGACATTAAAAATAATTTATGGCTCCTTTAATTCTTAAGTCCTTATATAGTATTTAGAAATTTGTTTTAGTTTGGTTTCTTCTTGCGATTCTTCTACCATATTTTAATTTATCACTAAAAACACATAAAAAGTTTTCTTAGTTAGAGCTAGCAGTTTCATTTTTTTTGCCAAAGCGTTTACCGCGTTATCTGTAATAGCGTAAACCCTGCAGACAAGGTTCAAGCTCAAAAAAACGAGAAATATTTCTCTGGCGTTTGAGAGCCGTTCAACGCGCAGCTTAAAAACTCAAGTGTACGACGATGTTGTGAACTTATCGAATGCACTGTCCATCTTCTATGGAAAGCCTTGGACAGATTTAAACGCAATACTTGATAAAAAAAAATCTAAATATATCAATGATGATATGAATCAAGGTAAACTATAGGGTCCTTTTTTCTTTATAAATATTAACCCATTTAAGGGCAAGCAAAGCAGACGATATCTAAAAAACGCAGATGATTTATATTCAAAGTGATCGAAAAAAGCAGACGAAGATGAAATTACTTATGTTCCAAAATAGGAACATTGGCCGTAAATGGGTTAATGATCTCCACAAGAAAAGAGAATTTAAAAATTTAGGTTCAATTACTATAATCGATGAAAGTTGTTTTTTGCCTTGAAGCGTGCTGTGCCTGTAAACCAGCTTAGGTGTGGCTCAGATTTTATTGATTAAACATGGCAGAATATTATCAAGAAAGAAGCTTAATCAACAACTATTTTTGTACTAAGGGGAAAAATTTCTTCTCAGTCGTAATTTGAATCGAGTCTATATTTCAAGTAGACAATGACGTCATCTTTACCTCCATTTTTAATACGAAAGTATATGTTTGTTTATTCTTATTTGAGGCTTAATAACCCATTCAGGAAATGAATCAAGAAATAAAAATCGTTTACTTTAACTCATTTAGGACGAAACAGAGCAAACGCCTTTAGCAATTCCTATTTAATTGCATTGAAAATAAGAGTTATAGGGTGCTCCTTTTGAGAACGCTGGTCTTAAATGGGTATGAAAATTCATTCAAAAAGAAAATCAGAGAATTAACTCTATAAAACGAATGCTAAAAAGGGTTAAACTAGTTGACTCAAAAAAATTAGACGGCAGTAATCCTCTGACGACAAGTGGGACACGAGGGTAACAGGAAATCCAAATCGCCTGCCCTAAATATACAAAATTTGAAGTGGAAAAGAGAGCATCGGATTAGTATTCTGAGTTCTGGTACTCAAAGCAGCGGTGTACTTTCGTCTAAAGAAAACACTGCTCTAATGGTACTTTTGTGTAAACTTGGCTTTTTCCAAATGCACTTTTGTCACTTTTGTATATTAGTAGGGAAATAATTTAGTTGAGAATTTATTTTTACAAAATAAGTAACAAAGTTGCTTTATTTAAAAAAAGATTTAGGAAAAAAGATTTACCACGTTAACAGTAAAGGCAAATGAAAAAGAAGTAGATTGAGAGCAAACTTCTTGAGAAGAGAATGCCATCTGAGCCAGTGGCGGATTTTAGGGGACAGAGGGTGATTTTACAATCGCCCCCACCTCTCTCCCCTCCCCCTCATATATTTAAAGATAGCAGTGTCTAGAGTTAAGTTTGATTTTCTAAGAGAAGAATTGTACTTCAGATCTCTGTGATGACGAAATTAGTAAATATTCAACGAGTAGTACTCCAGATATGGGCATTCATTCTCAAAGCTTTGCTATTTTGAATAAGCCGAAAAAATGTTTTAAAAAATGTTATAAAATCGAGCCGGGATAAATTTTGTTCTAGATCCTGCCCAGATTAGAACAAAGTGTAGTATCCTGAATCAGAAACTAAATAAGTGTGAAATGAGTTAAAATAGTACTTCGAATTGAGGAGATTTGACTATGATCACACATTGTTGAAACAGAAGAATCAAGACTTCTTTTTTAGTATTGAACAAGACAAAACAAAAAGCAATACCTTAGCAAGCTAAAAGAAACAGAAAAACGAATCGATACTCTTTAATAAGGAATTAGAACATGAATGAAATCTCAAAAGTTTACCATTGAGATAGTATCGTGGAAAATAGTCAAGGTCATTCATAATGGATGCTTAAAAATCAAAATGTATAATGAGGATTGAAACACGAGCCAAAACTGATGTTTCAAGGACAAAAAGTGTTTTGATGCAAGCTTTTCCCATCGTGTCATGTATTGTTGTTAGCAAATGAGAACTCATATGGAACACACATCTTCATAAATTCTGACAAATATTACTTCCACTAACCCAACGACTGGCCCTACTATGGGCAATGTCTATTATGAGAGTAACTGTTCCTGTCGGATATTTGTTCCTAGGATAACTACTATCATATGGTATTTAGCTAGCAGTATTTACGTTTAACTGTCATTATCCATTTTTCTAACGTAAACAAACCATGTTTACTTATAGCTACTTTGATGCAATTATTATTTAGCTAATCTCTAGTAAAAATATTAACATATATTTTACAATATTTATGAAACGCCGTATCCATATAAAATCGTTGGGAAGGTTCAAATAAAGACAAGATATTATTAAAACATTGTAAATAAAAATTTCTTACATATGGTAAGATTTTGAATTCTGAAAATTTTAACGGATGCTAATTTTCTGAATTCTTATATCTTCGATTCGTTCAGAAAATTATAAACGCATAAAATTATGAGATGAGACACGTTCGCGAAAATATCAACTTATGAATATTGCAAAATCCTATAAAATAGATGATGGCGTTTATAATGACAGATATTTTAGCCATGATTTGTCAATTAAAATTTCTATTGAATATGAAAATCTTTCCAAAAATATCCATAAAATTTGAGATAACTTTTAACACTAAACAAGTCATTCTAATTTCATTTCTGGGCGCAGTTTTTCCAATTAGCTGTGAAAGTGTAAATCGAATGTATGCTTGAAAATTTGTTTTTTGTAAAAAAAAATGCCTTGTCATATTTTTTAGGACAATTACTTAAGTTATACAATAGACTTACTTACTTATATATTTTGACATGTTCTACTCTCTTCTCTGGATATCAACATGTCGTAATTAAGTTAAATAGGAAAAATTATTGGAAAAAAAGAATTCGCATTAAGACAAATATAAAAGGTGAAGAAAGCTACAATGAAATGGAAACTGTAGCAAGACACAAAACGCTTCATAAACATTTTCGAAGAAGAGAAGGTAGCTGAACGCACGACGTAGTGAGGACTGGAGAACCAAAGAAAAAAGTGAAAGAAACTCCTGGTGGCTGTGTTTTATACAGCCAAAGTAGTAGTCATTGCTACTCAATTTTAAGAAGGAAGTATTTCTCATGTCGAGAAGGAAGATCTACCGTTTTCCAGTGAACTAGAAGTTTGTGTAATCATATAATATTGAGTGTTTAAAAAAGATTTTTACAGTGAACAATATCCCGATTGCGAATGAAAAACTTTTAGCTTATCAGCTAAGATTACGCTATTCAAATCACTGAAATGTCGGATCAAATTTCAAACGACTAAAGTTACGATAACTATGATGGATGCCAATATTATGAAGATTAGTAGTCAGCAATCTGTTTACCATGTCATTATATAAGAAATTTTATAAGCATTTTACCTCGGAGTCAATTGCTTATCAGTGAATATATTGTTATATCTACCAATTATAGGGTTGTTATAGAAAATTTAAAAAATTCTCAAAGGAAATAAAAATTTTTTAATAAACTTTAGGAGCTTTCAGCAAAGTTGATCTCAGATGATCTTGAGTAGAGATTTGGTTCCATACTAATTGAAGACATCGATAGAATCTATGATTATTTTATCGATTTGGCTAAAATTTATCAAACCAAATTTATTCCTCAATTGATAAAATATTGATTGATATAAGTATCATCATGGTAAAATAGAAAAGTTCAATTTGATAAATGTGAAAAAAATTATTAAAAAAATAAAAATCGTAAACCCTATCGGTGAGAGGGGCATTTTAGCCCCCTAAAAATTTCTATTGTATTGTACAAGATTTGCTAAATTATTTGCCCTCAAACTTTTTGACTTTTCCTAAAATCATTATTTGCCCTCAAACTTTTTGACTTTTCCTAAAATCATTATTTGCCCTCAAACTTTTTGACTTTTCCTAAATCCTTACGCTAAACGTTTTCCTAAATTCTTTTGATACCATTTTGATGGGAGTTGAATGACCCTCTAATGTCAAAAACTGTCAGTCAAAATCAAGTGTACATTTTTTTCAAAAAAATGTACATATTATAAAGTCTATAATTTATAACTTAGTGTTTATATTAGATACAACCTTAAATTTTTTTATTCATATATATATTGGAACACATAACAATTATATATACATATTTTTCCAATAAACATTTCAATTTTGCGGTTTACATCTCAAGTTTTTCTCCAAGAATATTATTCGAATTTTAAATAAAATTATTTTTTTATAGCAAATCGACCATGCTGATCTAATTTCTCCACTCAGTTTTAGCTATTAGGATGTGAAAATTTATGAAAATCTCAATCAAATTTATGGTTTTCGCCTCAAAATTGTGTCCAAGAATATTAATCAAATTTTAAATAAAATATATATTTTTATACTAAATCAACCACACTGACTTCATTTACGTAAAAATTTGTGGTTTATGCCTGAAAATTATATGTATGAACATTATTCCAATAAAAAATACACATTTTTATACTAAATCAAGCATGGCAATTTAAATTCCGGTTAATTTTTTAAAATGTCTAAGTGTCAATCAATTTTGTGGTTAAAATCTTAAACTAAATATATTTTTTATATCAAATCTACCATGTCAATTTCATTTCGGAGCTCAGTTTTAGCAACTATGATTTGGAATTGTCTAAAAGTGTTTGCAGTTTACGCTTGAGAAAGTGTCCCCAAAAACATTTATACACATTTTAAATAAATCGAACATGCAGATTTTATTTCTCGGCTCATTTTTTTGCAATTAGAGTGTGAAAATTTCAATCATATTTGTGGTTGACGGCAAAAATTATTTCCTAGAATATTATTTATATTCTCAATAAAATATATTTTTTATACTAGATATCCATGCTGATTTCATTTTTGGAATCAGTTTCCATAATTAGAATGTGAAAATGTCAATCAAATATGTTAGTTTCGCCTGAAAAATTTCTTTAAAAACATTTATTCACATTTTAAGTAAAATATTTTTTAAACTAAATTGAACATGCTGATACAATTGTTTGCCTAAGTTTTTACCATTACTGTAAAAAAATATGTCAAAGTACAAATAGAATTAGTGATGAATGCCTAAAAATTATCTCATAACTTCCATATTTTAAATACAATATATTTTTTATTCTTAATTTTTTTATCACGATCTTCCCTTCATTTCGGGATTTAGTTTTCGAATTAGGTTGCAGGAATGTGTGGAATTATTATCAATCAAATTTGACATTTTGGAAAAAAACAAATTCTAAAAAAATCCATATTTTCTCAAAAAACTCAAATCAAAAAATTAACTTTGTATTGAAAATCACTATTAAAATTTTGATTGAGGATAAAATTCTGACTAAAAATATCCCTCAAGTTTAAAATAATTTTTTAATACAATATCGTCCATGTTTTTCATTTCTGTACTTCTTTTTGGTTATTATAGTGTAAAAATGTGTGAAGGTATCATAAGAATTAGCAAAAATAATTTTTTTCAAAAAATCATTTGTCAAGTTTGTTCTCACAATCGTTATTTATTATAATACAAAAATTTAAGTATGCGAGAAGTTAAGGAATTGAAGGACATTGAAATGAGAACGCATGCTCATAAGAAAAATGAAATACTAACACATTTAACAAAGTGCTTTTATATCGTCGATATAGTAATCCTTTCAGAAGATATATAGCTTTAAGAAACGGTTCTAGGAGAAAAGGCTTATAACAACAAAAGGCTAACAATTCATTGATGCGTGTAGTGTCAATGTCATATAAAATTTCTAATCAAAATGTGACTCTTGGTAATAAAGATGGTAAGTGCGAAACGGGTAGGAGAGTGATAAAAATTAACAGGTTTTTTGTGCATATAAATATACCCAAGTTGCTTGTGATACACGATACTTAACATATCGTCATATATTATTTTTATAAATACAATTAACGTTTTGTTTCTGCATTAATATATATCTATTTTTACTTTTAAAACAAATATGAAATTTATATAATATATTTTTGTAAAACTCATCTATAGGTTATACTTGTAAGTTATTTTTTAAAATGACGTTTTGGTCAAGTTTGAACATATTTAAAAATTATAAATTTGCAATAAAAAATATATGTAAACTATATTTCAATAAATAAAATTTTAATAAAAAATGAACCTTGTAACAATGTTTTTGAAATATTTTGAATTTTCAACATTTAAAATATGTTTATAATGAGATTAGCTTTGCTTATCTGTCAATCAATGTCAAGTACAGACATTACTATGTTAGCCTTTTGTCGTTATAAGCCCTTTCTCCGTCAACCTTAAGAAACAAGTATGTAACTTGTCTACATGGAAGATATACCGTTTTCAATGAAATAGGATTTGGTGTAAAAATCTACTATAGAGATTTTCAAAAAACATCTTGAACGTGAAGAATAAGCTCCTACATTATGAATCAAAAATCTTTAAACCTTTAGATTATACGACTAAATAACTAGTTCTGAAATAGCTTGACCAAAACAGCTAGTATACCAAAATAGTTAATTTGATATTAGCTGTTTAGTCATAAAATCGTCTGTTTCGACTAGGAAACATTCGGTTTGGAAGAACACGATCATAATTCGTTTTTTACAATAAAAAACACTTTATTTTTATTAATTTGTTTTTACAACAGAAATATTCCTATTCATTATACAAATAATGCGAAACTATCTCTTCTGGAAACTAGTTAGGAAACTTTCTATTTCTGGGTTTAAAAAGTAGTAAAGCTGATATTCTTTATTTAAAATTTATATAACATTAAAAAGGAGGTCATATGTGCTAACATCAAAGTCCAAACTTTTATAGATAAAGTTAAAAAATTAATACAATTTAAAATTCATAAAGCAAGGTTTTGTTAAAAGAGCTTACGTATATTAATTCAATTATTGATAATATAGGAAATGCCACGTAAAAATTCAAATTTTGAAATTTCTTGATTTTGAAGTCTATGTTTTAAAGTTTGAATTCTTCCATTAATTGAATTTGGATTTTTTACTTGTAGTCTCTCTTTCGCCTGATAAATAAACAGTCAACTTAGTTCTTTGCATACTTTCTTCCTGTTGAATGCCTCTTAAAAACCGCCATAATTTGAATATTACAAGAATAATAGGAAATAGGTGTTTTGTTACACTATTTTAAAACCAGCTATTTTGGGTTTCATCTAACCTTTATCTTATTAGTTAATATTTCAAACATGAATTGACTAAAAAAGTGATCTAAAATTTTTAAACATTTAGAGTTAACATAACTATGACAGATACCAATAATAACTATTCTCAAAAAATGTCTTGACCGTGATTCTCCATTGTGAAGTAAAAATCTACAAACCGCATCTTGTTAGTTAATATTTTAAACATCAATTGACCAAAAAAGTTATCTAAAAATTTTAAAACAGTTAGAGTTACCATAAATATGACAGACATAAATATCTTTACTTAAATTTTTTTTATAAATGTGAATCAAATATGACAAATTTTTTCCTTCGGTGTGAATATTTTAGAGGTGGAAATTTTTTGTAATTGAAAAAAGAGGATTCTGAAAAATAGAATTCTTTGTATATTGAACTTCAAGTCCCGGAGAAAAATCTTAATGATTGCAAAGCAAAGGTTATTAGTTTTGTTTTTGGTATATACGAGTGTTTTGCTTTTAATGTTCTCACTTAAAACTAAAGTTTCTAAAATTCATATGAAGTTTTCAGAACTTTTTTATCGTAAATAATACTTATTAATGAAATTAAATATGAAATACGTGAATACGACATTTACATACAACGCTTCAAACAACCAGTTTTAAATTGGGGCGTGAGTAAGGTTGGTTAGATACTGGGTTTAGATAACTCAAGGTCTTGGGTTCAATCCTCCACCCAGCCTACTTTCTTCATAGTTCGACACAAGTGGGGCAAATGTGCCTTCTCGATGAAAACTTTTTAGGATTAATAAAAAAATATATTACTTCAAAAAGTTCATTAAGGCGAAATGATTATGCTGATCATTACCAAAATTTGCTTGTTTTAAAACTCCCAATTGAAATCCTATCATTGGAGATATTTATAATTAAGCTATAAACTCACATTTATGAGCAAGGATATCTCTACCAAGCAAGATTGAGCAAAAGAAGTATTTTTCAGCATAAAATTTGGCGCCAATTTCAGCTAAACAAGTAGGCCTTTTAAGTGATATTAAAATATGAGGAGAAAGTGATATTCACAAAAAAAGAGATTTAAGATTTATATTTTAATATAATACGATACTCTGATGCCAAAGGATCTTTAAATTCTCTAATACAGTTATTTCAATAATTTAAAGTCTTATCTTGATTTTTGACTTCAGACTTTGGAAGAAATTTAGAAAGTTGAGTATTTTTAACCGAACTTCAATACCATAACTTTTTTCTAAAATTTTAAAGGATCGATTTAAGTGAAGAAGATAGGATGCCGTCAAATTACTATTCATATTTAACAGATCAACTATTATAATTTAGTTTCATAACCCAAATTCAGTTTTTTAAACACTTTTATTGCTTCCACATTAATTGTAGGTGATAAACTTTGAAAAAAAACTCTTCTACTTCATACTCAAAGTAGATTATTTTTGGAATAGAGGCCAGGAAAGAAGTGTGATTCAAAAACATCCTTTTCTTGCAAAGAAATATTTTTTTTTTGCATTTAAAAACACTTAAAAAAATTAAATCCAAATGCAATATGATGATATTGACTTTGTGTTAAATCAAAATTACGAGTATCCATGAAAAAGTTTCGGTAAAATAAAAAAATCTGAAAAAATAATGAAATAAACTTCTTTCTTTTTTTAGTTTTTTCAATTATTTATACTTTTTCAGACCTTAAATTATTTTTAACTTTCCCGGTCATCGCATAAAAATTTGAAGATATTTCATTTTATCGAAATCATCCTCAAGTTCGAAAACAAGATTGATCTTAAGAATAAAAGAACATCAGAAGGAATCAACTGAGAATAGTATGGTAAAGCAGGGTATAGTGGAGATTTATGAATGGAAAGACTTAAATGCAATAAATTTTAATTTTTAGCACTCACAAAATACGTAGATTCAAAAATCGACTTTTATAGACAGAATAAACTTTCTTTTGAAGATTCATGTTCTTTGGAAAAAAATATTTGAATCCGGAAGTCTGCAAAGATTTTAACTGCTGTCGTAGTAGTGTGTATTAGCCCTAAAATTGGGAAGGGAGAAAGAATAAATATAAATATCTTTTTATTAAATATCATTGCACAGTTCATAAATTGGTATATTACACTTTCAAGCAATTTGACTTAGTGAGGTGTGGAGTAGGAATAAATGGCGAAGTATGTGCAGATGTAATAAATGAAGACTACGGCTCGCGTGTGTAGGCAGCCACGTGCGTGCACAGACTCACGACATCTGAAGCTTTCTATATAAATTTTATCTTCTGCTATCACAGTAAATATAAAAAGAATGCAATACTTCCATTCAGCGAATATGTACACGAAATCTACTTCTAAATGGAAAAAATGAATAATTTCACGGGTAAGCAACAAAAACAAACACATATATTTAGACATGCAAGTATTGATAAAATGACGTTCCAAAAAGGCTATTTTGACCACGATATACCAATGAATGTACATTTAAACTAACGGGCTAATCTTCGCCACATCACTCAAAATGCGGCATAGAAAATTTATACTTTTTAGTGAGCCACACGTCAAATATCTGGGCAACAAAAGTGTCAAAAATATATTTAAGCAAAACTTTCTTTTTCATTCTGAGATATTTTCGTGGCAGATAAAATAAACTTACCAAATGTGGGACAAGAAGTAATATACCCTAGGAAACCTAAAGTTATAACATTAGTTATCTACTTCATTTAGACGTCAATACAAAAGAATTTTCGAAAATAACAGCACTAAAATTTACACCAAGAATAACATATAACGCTAAATTAGTTAAAAACACTATTTGACTGAAAGACTAAACACAAGATATTCTTTTATCAAGTTAGAAGGTCTATGCTCGAGTTGTTTTGGTTGAAACACCCTGGCCTGAAACTTCCTAGAACCAAAAGTATATACACTAGATAATAATATAGTTACCAATAATCTAAAACTTCTTATATCCAAAAATGCGAATAAAAATCTTATATACGGTTATTAAAAATGAAAAATGCACTGACCTTCTCTCATTTTATTGATGCGGTCGAACAGAAAACGCAAAGTGAGACAAAAATATCTGCTAGGTTTGTCGGTTTGATTATTATTATCCTCTCTATAAAATTCCTTGTCGTATCGACACGAAATGCTTGGTTAAGTTCCAACGGCATGGTAAATTAACTAGATTGAGCAGCTGTCTAAATTTATCACAATCCACCAGTAATTTTAAGCTAAGAAATATTAATTAAGTAGGAGGGGCAAGAGCACCTACTGCCCTCAATTTATTCTCCTGTTTACTTTAGAACATTGGGCTTGCATAGGGGGAGGGGTAAGGGAACCATAACAGGGTAATATACACGCGGCAACAATTGTTGCAAGAGGTAAATATATACAATATACATATAGAATATGACAGAACACTCATAAAAATTGTTATCTCATCTGATAGAGATGAATTTTGACGGTAGGAATTATCTCATGGGGAAAAACCAAAATGCATAGGAAAATACCAATTATTTGTGACCTGAAGTGAAAGCTCACAATTGGGACCAAACTAGAGCTATAGATAGGGATATATGCCTCCTGATTTTTTTATTTTTACGTTTTTTTTTAAATTCAATTGATGGGAAAAATTGCCATACATTTGTAGGTATCGATAAAATAGTCACATCGAAAGTAGAATAAAAAATAATTTCTAAATTCATTAATAAAATAAATCACATTTCAGATGCATTCTTCAAAAAAATTAATCGATTCAAATATCAAGATTGATTGGAAAATGTACTCGATAAATAGAGCTGCACTAACAACTCCATTCATTCATTTCTTTTTTTGAAATCTTTGCTATATATAAGTTATTATATTTTGTTTATTAGTGTTGTTTTAGCAATACTTTTTAAAATAGTAAGTATTGTCAAAGGGGGAACAATAACAAATCAAATATGTCAAAAAATTACATTATAAAGTATGTATACATATTAAAACTCTTACGGATAATAAATTTTATTTAATAAAATATTTTTTGAAAATTTCAATTTTTACAATAGATATATAAAAAAATATCTTGACTCTAAAATGCCCAATCAAAAAAGTCCATGCCCTCCTCCCACAGAATTTGTTGTTCTCTGCTTGACACCCCCTAAAACTAATAAAGGGTAAGGCCGAGTTTTTATGATGCAGAGTCTTCGTGAAGAATCCGATTAAAAATCAAAGTATGTTTACTTTAAACATATTTAAGTTTGAATAGTGGTATGAATTTAAATATGCTTTTTATAGATATGCTTAAAATATGAAATTAATTAATAATTAATTATTAATTAATGCTTTTTATAGGCATATGCTTACCATGAAATTTGATCTTTACTATAATCAAAATTGAATTTTTTCTTGAAGGCAAATTTTTTGCCTGATCCTTGATAAACAAACATGTTGTTAGAACTCTTTAAATATACCAAATGCTGAAAATAGCCTTCTGGAATCAGCTAAAATGCAAAGTTAAGTTAAAATTGATTAAAAAAATAATAACAGTAATAATGATGAAAGCTTATTACGCTACAAGACTTCTGAAACTTCTTCGAAACTTTTGATGTCGTGAATATACTTGAAGGAGGCAGGCCAACTGATACATAACCCAGGATATCTTTGTTTGAGCCATATGCACATTTAATAACAAGGTTACAATCTTTAACCAAATAGTTGAGGTATGCTGCTTTTTGCTTAAGAGGCTCCGACGAAATATTATCAAGGAAATGTATGAAACCAATTGGAAAATCATTATGGATCAAAATCTCGAGCAGTGTTGCTTTCTGCAAACTGGGTCTCCCTATAAATTAAATGTATAAAAATCATTTGTTTTTAAATAATGAATTACTGTTATAAGAGACAGGAAACTGTTATAAATGATAAAATGAGCTAAAAGAATTGTTCTACCTTTAAATACACTTGATTTAACCACTTGAGGCCACGACAAACGATTTTTTTTAATTGATATTTAAATTTAAATCAAAAAAGTTATTGTCTACGTTATTTTGAAGAAATACTGTGCTAAAGTGTGATAATCATAAATATCTCTCTCTCTATACTGGTATAATCTATTTTAAAGAGTGGAAAAATGTCGAAAAAGAATATATTTTGGCACACAGTAGGGCTTTATTAGAAAAAATTCAATAAAAGTTTTTTTTAACTTTTTTTACTTCTTTTTGTTGTTTAAACCTCACTTATATGTTTGCGCGGTAAAAATTTAGCATAAAAATTCAATTCCAAGTTTCATATGTGAAAAGAAAAAATATCGTTATTGAATGACTTGAAGTAAACAATTTAGAGTGAAAAATAGAAAAGCTTATAAATTTACATATATACAGGCATAGCTCATATCATTTCCTCAACCCTAAAAAATCAATGTGGCCGCAAGAAATACATGACTTTTTTGCAATAGCTTTTTTACTCAGAAAAAAATTTCACGGAAGCAATTAAATATTTTAAGCATTTAAGTTAAATTTAATAAATCTTTGTGAACTAAAAGTAATTAACTTTTTTTACCTCGATGGTGGACATGGGTTGTGGAAAACCAAGATAAAGAAGTCGGAAAAAGAAATAGCTTTATATTTATGTTACTTGTAATACATAAAATATCTGGTGTTCATTTTTCAAATTAAATTAACGTTTGCCTCTATTTTATAGCAAAATTTTAAAATTCTTTTATTTTTCTCCTCGTTAACGTTTATGTTGGCCGTATAAAACCCAAGCGCTCTTTCTTTAAGTACAAAAAGCCGACTTTCTTGGTGTTATAAACTGAACTGAATAAAACATCCTTCAAAAGGGGCCAAGCCTATTTTGAAAAAGACGGACTTGGTGAAAAGAAGGAGAGCTAATGTGGCACTGTGCGATATATGTGAAATTGTAAAAAATTACTATGATTAAAATTAAGAAAATTGAAACCTGTTATGTAAAGGATGTAAAAACCGAGATTTTGCCAGTAGCGAATGACTTCAACAACACCAGGACGCACTTTGGCATTTTTAGTGAGTATATACGCATTAGATATGATGGCGCCGTCAACGCTAAATACTACAAATTCGCTTTTCTCAGGCAATATCGCTAGCGTAAAGGTACACTTAGATGCGTCTTCACTAAAAACAAAAAAGGTCCTACTAACTAAAACTAATCGTAAATTTCTACGCTACTATATCATATCAAAGTTATATTATAATGAATTAAATAAAATGTTAGGACAATGAGAAGCAAATTCATCATCAATACCAGGGTTCGAAACTGGTAATTTATTGATAAAATACTTTTTACTTGACCGTTTTCGTTAAAACGTTACAGAACATCTTTTACCGGTAGTTAGAAAATAATAAACATTTTTGCAAAAGCACAGCTACTTATTCACCCAAGCAAACCGAAGATATTTATGTGCCTGAAATTGAAGACTTTCTTCATGTCTAAATATCGAAAGCGATTTGAGCAAAGAAATGAAGTTATTTGAAGCAACTGGAAAAAGATCGAAAACCTCTATCAAAGTTTATTAAACATACGAGCAACAAGCGTAAAGTGCGAAAGAGCCTTTTCTTCTACAGGCTGTTTTTTTATATTAAAGATTCGTTCTCGATTACCCATAAAAAACTTAGACGCTTCATGTTTTTTAAAATCTAAAAATATATAGGGCTAGTTCTTATTTTTATAATTTAAAGACAAATTTGTGCTAAACTTCTTTAATTGAATTTAATTTCAAAGGAAAGTTATTTTGAAATACGTCTTTTTTGTATTATTAGTCAAAAAATAAATAAAAATTATTGAAAGAGTAAAAAGTTATAAAAATATCTTCTGTCCGGGATTTAGTGGTATTGATATTTTCATATCAAACGCGAAAAGAAAGAAATAGAACAAAAGTGAAACAAAAAATAAAGTAGTTAAATTTGCCAAAACATGGTTATGTCATATTATAGATTAGTGCTATTGAGGACTAGAATTTTGAAGACTGATCATCTGCTTTCTTTTCAATTAAATTTTATAAACATTTAAAGACGAATATTTTTATTTCTACGAACACTGCTGTCAAACCGCTTCTCAAAAGGTTGAAGAAGATGCTTCCTATTCCAACGTCTTCCCCACAATATATTTAAAAGTGTTCCAAACAATTCCAACGCTAATTAAGGTATCAAACAATTTCATAAGAATATGTGCATGATAAATGTTAGTCTAAAAAGGTAGATTTTCTCTATTTTGAATATTGATAAGTAACCGCAAGAATTTTATTGTTTGAGGTTTATAAAAAAGCATACATTTAAATAAACACAAAAAATCACTATATAATAATAACAATTTTGACATTGTAATAAAATGAGGAGCTAAAAGTCACCTTAGGTATAATAAATATCCCTTAACATTCTTAAGATTAACATCTTTACGCTCTAATAAGGTACTTTTAAAATTTACGATAGTTCAAACTTGCATTATATATTGTAAGCATAAACATATTTATATATACCAATATCAAATGGAGATAGACAAATAATCTTCAATTTTAATGAAGAATGTTTGATCATTATATTTTTTATGATGAACAAGTTGTTGCTATTTAAAGGCACTTTGAAAAAATTGAAAGTATTTTGAATTTTTTAACATTTTTTATAAATGAAATCAGGCATATTTGTACAAACATATTGGAACACGATCAAAACTTTATACACAGACATAAATCGAAACATATGTTTCAATGGATAAAAGTAATAACGTACACATGGCAATAGCATTTAACAAGCAATTCCGAAACATTCCACCAAAATAAACAAATAAAACATCAACCAAATTATTATTAAATCAGTTGCTAAAAACATATAACCATAAAAAAGATGTAAGTACTTCACAGCACTAAAACATCTTAAACACTTAGGTCCAATTGCTATTACTTTTTAACACGTATTTTTAATTTGGCAGTTAATAATAACATAATTCCACACATATGGAAAACTTTACTCCTAATACCAATCTTAGAACCTGCATAGATAAAACATACGCTCATATCGTACCGCTCTATTTCTTTACTTTCACCAATCACAAAATTACTAGAAAAAGTCATTCTTAAAAATATAAAAACCGACATACCATATGTAAGCATCAACATGGTTTAAAAAATGCGATTCTATTATCACTCCACTACAGACGCCACAACAAAACCAGATAAATACCCTAAGTTAGCGTTTTCCCAAATGAGAGGCGCAAATAGTTCACCTTTCTCAACCTTTTTATTATTTGTTTCATTTTTATCTTTATTTACATGGCCAAAATTTTCCTTAAGTTTTGTTGTGTTTGCTTATTATTTTTAAGACTACGTTTCAAATTATTCGATTTTTGTAATGTTAAAAATGTAATATAAAGTGTTTGGAATATTTCGATTTAACGCCATCTATTATTTTAATTTTATAATATTAAAAAAAAGAAAAATTTAGCTGATCGGTTTATTCTTCATTCCGAAACAGAGAGCATTTTCAAAAAACTTTGATAATTTACATGACATTAATATTATTTAGAACTATGTAGTGTAGTAAATTGCCATATGTACGTAATCCAAAGTTAAAGAAGAAGGTTCTAACATATTACAATTTTTTCGAAAAAAACAGTCAATAAAAACGTCTAAACGCAATGGTTATTTCTTCTTGTAAATATTTTGAATTCAGGCAACATAAAGATTCCATTTGTGTTGCATCCTGAAAAGTCAAAAGCTCTAAGCTTTCAGTTGACAAATTATGTAACTGGCGGCGGAAATCGAATTTGTGACATCACTAACCCAAAAACATCCCGTTGAAAATAAATATACGAAATGTACTGATGCCGGGGTTCATAATTTATTCAGAAATCTTATCATCAATTGATCATTGATCCAATACAAGAAGACATACGAACATTTCAATTATTATCAAAGCTGCAAAGCATGCCCTTGTTTAGCAATGAAATCGAATATGAATTTTTAGTCAATCAGTGCCGAGTTTATTCAAAAAGGTTTAGTCTACAAATCATACAAAAGTTGGCGTTGAAAATTGAAAATGAAATAAAATTGTAAAATGAAAATTTAAATAATGAACAAAAAATAGTTGAATAAAAGAATTTAATTTTTTTATACCATTTCGACAGCAGCCGATGACCAGTTTAAATCAATACAAATTCAATAAAGCTTTCTCTGGTACATACGGAGACTGACCGATATATTGCTATGATGCTCCTTGTAACAACGCAAAAAACAAGAAATACATTTGTCTTTTTAATATTTGAATTAGAATAAATCATAGCGTTCGTTTAGTTAGTTATCGAAGCACTAATTAATTTGATGCCGTGATTTTTAAATCCTGATTTGATTTTGATTTGCTTTAGCTTTATCTTCCATTTTAGTTAGTTTGTTAAGTATTGTTTGTGACGTTTGCGCCCATCTTTTCAGATATCGTGGTTCCGCCTAGCAATGCTGAGTCCAGACTAAACGCATAATAGCGGCACTCATAACTATACCTTGATATATATAATTTTACAAGAGTGTATGTTTCAAATGAATCAAAAAAAAAAGTTGAGTGAACGATACAATCCCTAGGACATGCTAGGTTAGGAGCAAACTACCCCTGGAATTTGACTCCATCCCATATATACATGATAGGAGTACATATGTTATCCCTAGGATATATATTTTTCAATAGGAATATATGATCGTCCTACAAGCGACTCCTGCAGAGGCCAGATAACCGACTATGCCTAACCTAGCTCGTACCTTGAATCTGTTTTGGGACTTACCTTGTGCCAATCCTATATTTAAGTGGGCGGATCTAGTACTCACAAAAAACCGAACTAAATATCAGAACGCAGAATTGCCTAATGCTCGGAGGCTATTGTATATGGGTAGTCACCTAGGATAACTTTTCTCTTTTTTTAGCATATACCCCCAATAATGATTCAGCCTGGGTTTGTGTGAGCTCCCAAGCTTGGCATAATTGTGGGCAATGCTTGGGTCTTCTTAGTTAACATTTTAGTTGAGTTGATTTGTTTTGGTTTGGTTTCAAAAAGGTTGATTTGAACACCACGCCAGTTAGAAACTTAAATAGAATTTTATAATATGTTTTTCAGAAGATAAATTGTGCAAAATATTTTTCAATAATAAATGAATTTTTTGACTAGTTACCAAAAAAGGGGAAAGAGATTTTAAACAAGATAAAGAATACACAAGCAAAATGTCTCCTATGACAGGACGATTCAATTTGTTTTTCGAATCTAAAGTGCTAAAATACGACAAGTTCAAAATTTACCTTAAAAATTAGCCAGAAATAGAACAAAATTGACTCATGTATTTGACAAGAATGTGAATAAAATATATTTGAAAATTAATATGGAGAGGCCCCAAAATCAAATTTATATGAAAGGGAGGCACAGTGAAAAAAGATTGGAAATCAGTGTTCTTAGATGCGTTGAAAACCAACTTTAAAATGTATTACTTCTATTCATTTTTATATTACTGCGATAGCATTATTCAGAATGCATATAAATAAAGAAAAGTTTGCCAAATATTGATGAATTAAATTTGCCACATCGTTATTCGAAAGGAACCCAATGTCATTAATCATTCAAAATTTTGTCAAACTCAGAAACATTGCACGTTTTTAAAGTTTTCATACGCAATTAATTTGACTGGATACAAGCCGATTGGAAGACGAGATTTTTCAGAAATTGTGAAGCTGAAACGACCATTTGAGTTTGTAAACTGCGAGCCAAAAAAAATCCATTTATTTTCTGATAAATCTTTGATGTAAACATCAATCTTGTGGAAAAAATGTTAAAATACAAAATCGTTTTTATAACGCTAACAAACATACCCTGCAAGACTTCAGTGTGAAGAAGTCGAACATACCATAGGCAAACTTAGCATTTAAACTTTGAATCATCTTTTCCGTAATAATTACATCCATTCCTCTATGATTAGCTACCATATTCTAAAATTGAAAAGAACAAAATCCTCATTAAAGAAGGTAAATATCGAAGTTAACATTAGGTGGTTTCAATGCACCAAAGTAATGCTATAAATAGGAAAAGGTGTAGCTAACTGAAATTAATACTTTTGATTTTGTGGAAAATCTGAATGATGACAATTTGATACTGTTCCTAGTTTGAGAATCTGAAGAGTGAGATTTCAAGGATGATGTTTTGAAGGATGAATTGAGAAAAGCGTCACTTTTGTCGATTTCATCACATAATAAAGTCATGACAATAAAATATAAACAACTCTTATTTTTGAAATAGGAATCTAAATTATAAATCCTTCTCTCTTCTTCGTATCCGTCAAAAGATTTGGGTATGTTTAAGCAAAAGTCTATTCTCTTAACACCCCATGACCTTTCGAATCCTCAAAAAATATGATATTGGCGCTGGCATAGAAAAAGAAGAGCAAAATCTTACCTGTAAGGAATTTAAGGTGGTTTAAAACTTTATAATTTTTATTATAAAGTAGGTTAATAATTGTGGATTTGTAAAGAGCTAGAATATATGAATGAAAGTACGAATAAAAGATTTCAAACTTTAAAAGATTACTTGACTGAAAGTAGGCTTCTTCTTCAACAAAAATGGAATGATCAGGAATTAAAACTGGATTAATTTGCACAAACACGTCACTAATAACAGGTTCGACACGACACGCATTTTCATCAAAAGTGTAAAAAATGTTGTAAATTTGATGAAAAACGGATTTATCTAGAAAAACAAATTAAATGAAAAAGTAAGCCTTTATAGATTAAATATAAAATGACATATATATTTTTTTAGCGATCTCTTTCTTTCTATAAAAAAAATTATCATCATATTTTTAAATAAGAAACTTTTTTTGTCCCTTAAAGTAAATTCAAAAGAAAAGTAGGTTATTTTGACACTTAAAAATTGATATGAAAAGGATAAGGTTTCATCGTACTATCGATTATTATTATTATAAACGTTCCAGGGCCATTTTTGGTTTAAGGTAAAGATCGATGAAATAAATTATTTTCTTAAACACAAAATCTAACAAATATTTTTTATTTTCCCTATTAAATTTCGAAACAAAACAGTGTTATCACAAATGCAAATTGCATAATAATCGGACATATTAATGAAAAAGGTGTTGAGCTTTTTGTAATAAAGCAAAATAAAAAGATAAAATACACATCAAAAGATTTAAATTTTTTAAGTTGTCGGTGTTGCATTGAAGGGAAGCGGGTTCTTCCATTGCTGGACAGATGATAATGCCACGATCTGGTATCGAAACGAGAAAACGGGGCCAGGATAACACGCTTCACACACTAATGACATCCACTGGCCCAATATTAATTTTTGAAGAGTGTATTCAAAATAATCAGGTGTAAAGTGAAACATCATTTCAATGAGAAGTTAATCATGTGATTAAATTTTTTTCAAAGATTCTTCCTATTCCATTCGATTTCATCTTATTTTTAAAAGGAAAGCAACAGCTTGAAAGGATAAAAAAATCAAGCTCAGGATGATAATTTCTTTCTTTTAAAATATTTTAACTCGATTAAATTTAAAAGTCTGGAGTTTTGAGTTAAGCAGTGTTTATTAAAAGTATACTGAAGTTACCACATCGTATGAAGTTTTTTTGAGCTATAACTTCAGAAAAGAGCTTCCTCTGAACCATGATCAAACCGAGAGATGAGCCAAAAGCAAACAAATTAAGTGAATGAGAGAAAATGCAGTTAGTAATTTCAAAATTGGAGTAATAATTGAATAAATCGTAGGCAAATATTGCACCCAAAGAATCACCAAGAATATTAATCTAAATAAATGAAATTAAGCGTATACTGCTGATTCATATTAACGGCGTATTAAACAAATATATGAAAAGGATTTTGATGAAGGAAGAAAGTTTATATATTCGGATAGAAAAAACTTGATCTAGAGAAGGAGAGATGAAATATTTCTAAAATTATATATAAATATGTGTTCAAACGAAAATAAAATTTAGGACTAAATTATGATGATTCGAATGATAAAATAAAATACTTGAAGAACATTATTACATCTTATGATCTAATATCTATCTATACCGGATAATTGACCCGCTTTCAAATTGAAAGCAAAACAATGCTTTAAGAAAGTATAAAAACCTTTACGTCTAATATTTTATTTGACTTTACATTTGAAAAAAAGCTGTCGCAGAAATAAGACGTATTGAAGTCCTTTATCCGGTTACAAATAAAATTTTCATCTTAAAATGTTTCCTTTACTTTTCATCTTCGAATAAAAAATTCGATTAAAAATTAAGTTTTTTTAGTAAAAATAAATTAGCATTTAACTTTTTGGCAGAATATTAGATTTTTATTAGTAATATTTCAGTAATATTATGCTATAATATGAACTCGATAAAATTTGACAGCAAAAGCATTGTTTTTTCACAATCTGGAATTTCATCATCCGAACAGTTTTTAAAATTTTTTCTTTGAATTAACGAGGTTTGACTGTATTCTCAAAACGCCTCAACAGGTCAAATGGCGCGCAATCGATTGTTATAAAAATAAAAAGTTTGCGTTTATTAATACGAGTAATAAATAAAAGTTTCTTTTTACAGCATTTCTCACAAGTAGGGATGTAGCGGATAGTAATAAAGCCGGAACAGCGCATATCTGACCTTTAAAAAGAGCCGAACTCGGATATGCGACAAGATTTACCCGATATTTAATTAAACAATGCAAAGAAAAGAAAAAGTATAATCTAGTTGCATTTATTTAAATTTCATAGCATATTAAAAATCTTTCATTAAAAAATAGAAAAATTTGCAAATTGGAAATATGTACTTTGTATTTTTGTTGTGATAACCTAAACAGGTTTGTTCACTACTTTGAACTCGTTCTAGAGTCTAGCTAGACAAAGAAAGTATCATTGGTGAATATTTTATCGTTGTATAATGCATTTACATGCGTTTGTTATAAATTTTCTTCAAACTAAAATTGATTTAAAATATATTTTCAAGTCAATTGAGGCGGATGGTTTTCTAGGTAGTAAATTTTCTAAGATAGAGTTTTCTAGGACTTCAAACACTTTACAAGATAATGCAATACGAACATGAAAAAAATATTTTGCACTTTAAGTTAAAAATGTCGGCAAAAAGTTTACAGCGTAAAAAATTAGGAGGGCAAAATGTGCAAAAACCTGTCTCGACAACTTTAAATACAATTTTTATGGATGCAAAGAGGATGTTTGTAGTGTAGTACACTTATTAAATCTAAGCTTTATTTTCTATTAATTTCTACACGTTATTTGCTTTTGAGCAAGGATCTATATGTCTTAGCGTTAGCATAGGTTTGCACACCACAAAAATGAATTAAACAAAACATCCAATCGAAACAAAAAATTTATATTGTTTTAGAAAAAGTTGAACTACCTGAAGATTAAAGGTTTCAAGGTCATTACAAGAATCCATGAAACTTTGATAACTTTCTAAAACATTTTGCCAAATCTGAGATAAATATTGAGGGTAGGCATCACTAAGTGTTAAAGAGTTTGCGATATTAAGGCATGAAAATGAAGAGTGGCTGGTATGAAAGTCGTTACTGTCTGCTTCAGTTGAATCATCTTTATCCTCACTGTTTGTCGACGTTTGTTTAGGAAGAAAGCTTCAATATATTTAACATAAGAAGCAAAAAATAAGTGAATATGAGATATAATGTTTTCCCAAAAGTTTTTTTGTCTAAGGCTGTTCTAATAGGGCTTCAGTGGATAAAAAATATTGAAAAGAAGACCTGGTCTCTTACCAACCGCCCCTAAACAAAATGAAGGACTGTTGAGTGATTACAGAGACGAACTTTTAATAAAAATTACTAAATCTGTCAGAAAGCAAATTTGATCTGTTCTAGGATTTGAATGCCACACCAAATACAGATTATGCTACTGATTAAGAAGAATAAAGCATTGTGTAGTCGAAGATTAAAATGGTAAAGATTGGGCAACATCGACTTCATCCCAAATTTGAGGAAATAAAGGTGTATTCAAAAAAGAAATGGTTTACGCTAGACGACAAAATAATACTGGTTCAAAGCCTCTTTCGAGGAAATACGGTGGTATACGTGAATCTGACTTCCTTTGTCTTCAATTACTCTAAAAATCAATATTTATAATGTTATAAGTTTGGTTATTTATAAGGATTCTAGGAAATCTGCTCAAATTTCACATTGAAGTTACTTCTCGATCATAGTAAATCCATTTGAGCGTAGTTTTGGAATATATCCTAACTAAATGTAAGATATTGATGAATTACTTGGTTCATGGTACTGATTGATTTAAAACTCTTTCTACTCTCAAGTAATAGTTAAAGCAAAATCGCGGATCTGAAGGTGAAAGGAAAAGAAACGCTTCGCGCATTAATATTTTCTATTTATACATATAATTCTATTCGAAAATACTCGTTAGCAATTTTCCTATGATTTCTTATACTATCCTTATAGACGCTTTGCGCGTAAATCATTTTATCTCTGTCATTCCATCTGTTTTACATAAGACTTATTGCTACGTTAGAGGACATCTTTTCACTTTCAAAATATTTCAAGGTACGCATAAAAGCTCCCGGTTATTTGAACTCATAAATACCAACTGTCTTTTTTGATTTATCTATATAAAACATAAAAATTTTTGTTTGATTTAACATTATTGCACAAACGAATTTTTTTATTTTTATATTTTAAACTATTCTTGTTGCATAAAGATTTCTTTTCTAATTCTCATACTTTAATTTGTATGAACTTTAATTTTAATTAAGAATATATAAAATTTAGAAACAAAATCGAATTATAGGGCGGAATAAGGGTGATATATATGCCACATTTATTTATTTATATTAATCTTTATCTTATACTTCTATACAGTATGTGTGTTTTCATTTTACGCGCGTGTGTTATATAATAATCTTATGGTACTATAGACTTTCTCCTTTGTTATATTGCTCTTAATCTTAGTTATATATGTATGTATAATTATATTGCCTTATTAAGTTGGTATCTCTTTAACACAAAGATTGTTTATCCGCAACATCGTCATTCCCGTTACATCTCATTTCCACTATTTTATCATTTATATATTTGCTTTGAAAAAGGAGTTTATACTCCGAAACTAGTCAGCAAAATCAGCAATAAAGTATCCAGTTTTTACAATTTTTTACATTTGTTATAATTATATAAAATTTGTTGAAATTTTAATAATAATCTTATTTTTAAAGGGGTAAATTTGGAAATTGATGAAAATTTCCAACTTTAAAAGAATGAAAATTGTTTCTTTCGTTCAGAACAAAACTAATATTTGTTATTCGCAAAACAAAAAATAAGGATTCCACCAAATATTGAGGATTTTTTAGGAATCCTTTATTTAGTTTTTAAATATTTATTTACAAGACATTGTTGTTAATTTATTGATTTATGTATCTCTCAGATAAAAATACTTGATTCATATTCGTATACCATGCTTCCTTTCTACATTATCTACATGCGCTTGTGTTTCATTTTTAAGCCATATTTTGTAGAATTGTTTGCTTGGAAACATACTCGCGGTAGATCTAAATTCAAACTAAGATCTTATAGTATCAAAATTTAAAAAACGATACACAAGGCCAATAGTTCAATATTATACAAAAAAATGGGTTGAGAAATTGAATAATCTTGCTTACATAATACAAAGTAAAAATAAACAACTATTTAGAAATCAAAATAATGAATTGGTACTTCCTGTAATTTTGAAACAATAAATATAAAAAACTTCATAAATGAATTCATAATGGCTGATAAAAGTTACATAGATCAGCATACATTCGAAAAAAGGTTCGGACATCGTTTATTAGACGGCTGATAATCGAAAAAGTTTACAATACTTGCATCTTATATTAAAAAACAACCGTTTATCTTTACATATTTGAAAAGAAGTGCTAAATTTAATGTGCAATTTATTATTGTATACGCGGTAAATAAAACTTGTTAATGATAAACCTTTTTAGATAATTCACAAGATCAAGAGCAATATGTGGGCAAGATATTTTTCTAATGTCGAAACTTTCTGGGGATATTTCAAAGTCTTTATTTAGAACTAAAATAAATAAACATTAACATCATGTGTATGTATATTTAATTAAGCTAAATACACAGAAAACATAATTCAGGAGTGAAATGAAGGCATAATTTGATCTATGTGATTGAGGCAGGTAAATTATAATAAAAAAAATATATTTCATTCATGAAATATCATGAATAAACGAAAAATATAAAACCTAGTGTTTATATGAGGAAGTTTTCAGAAAAAATACAACTAGAGAGGAATTTTCTCTAAAGTATATATATATATATATATACACACAAATGATTATTATTATTTATATGGCAATCGTAAACTGGTATCTCGTAAAAGGCGAGTAATGCTAAGGCAACCAAAATACGATTAATTTTTCCAAGCGAATATAGTATTTAAATCTAAGAAATTACACCCTCTAGTTCGGCCCTCTCTTTTCTGAAATTTGGTATATCCTTTGTGAAAGAGTATTCGTAAGGAAGATTCTAAAAGACGATATTGTTTTAGTTGGAGAAAAAATAGAGCGATGTATTCAGATATCTTTATAGTACATGAAATAAACACATCTACCACGCCTTTTTAAAAGAGCCTCGAATCACATTCGAAAACATTGAATCTCTTAAATCTAAAAAATAATATTATGAAAATGTGCGTACAACTAAAAAGCAAAATTTATTCGTTCCCACCGTTTTCCCACAAGTGTACCGTTTTTCTCTAGATGCATCCGTTTACCTCATTTGCCTTGTTTGTTAGATGCATCGATGAGCATAGTCCTCCAGAATTCATTTGTAGGTGTGTTTTGTCTGTGAATAAACTGGCCCTGCTTTTTATTAGTGATGTAGGGATAAATAGCCATGCCATCAAAACAGACTTTATTGGCATTGCTGTATTTTTACAATTTACAGATCTTTTGAGTCGAGATTACTTTCAATATAATGAAGATTGTAATGATTTAACTTTTTATTTTCACTATATATATATATATAAATTAGAATATGTTTTTCAACCAACTTATCCATTCAAAAGCGCTTTTAATATCACTAAATGTATCTGGCAAAATAAACAATGGGTATATACTTCGGTGAAAATTAAGCGATTGGTGAATAAGGCTACCACCGTAACCGAACTTTAATCCCAGCGGTTAATCCAACTCACAAAACCTTTAGCAAATTATAATAAATGTACATATATACTTTTAAACTATTTAAAACGATTGTAATACAATGTATTGTATAATTATTTCTCTTTTTTTTTTTAAAAACGGAATTGCATAACGTATTTATGTTCTAATAAAATAACGTTTAATTTTTTTAAGTTTTCTTGACGAACTATTTTTGTATCTTATGTAGTATATCTATGGAGTCAAGATTTCCGTGAAATTAATTGGTTAATCGAAAGGCCCAATAAATTAATCGGTTAACGAAAATATAACACATAGTATGCATATACAATATACAAGACGTAAAACTTTTAATAATCTGATAGTAATATGATGCAGCTTTTTATAAGTTGGTCGGTATTGAAATCGACATCGATTAGAATTATGGGATCGCTGCAGGACTACTGTTTTTTAAGATGAAAACGCGCTACTCCAAGCAACACCACATCTACTTGAATCTTCAAATATTTATTTAGATTGATCAAGATTTAACTCATATGATAAATATACACAAAATAAACATATTTTACTTTTTAAGAAAGCTTCTTTAAAATCTTCATCTTTACTTTCTTCATTGAGTTTAACTACTTCCACACCACCACCATAGAAGAGTAAAATGAGATGCTTTTTCTTTACCGTGGAAGCTTGCAATAAATAAATGAGAAATAATAAAATAATAACAACAATAGCGAAGTGCATACCAACTTTATATATTTGGAGAGTGGTTTAAATACAAGGGGATTGAAAAGGCGCCATATTACTAATAGGATACAATGTTTTACTAACATGGTAATTATATCCGCGGCAATGTGCCTTTCTAAATATATAAAAAAAAATTCTTCTTCTTCTTCCTTCCAGATTATATAAAGGTTATAACTGGCATTACCCAAAGAAGGAGCATAGAGTAAGGGAAAGTATTTGAACAATTGAACAAAAAAGAACTAAATGACTTTAAAGGATTTGATTCGTGGCTTTATAATTAGATCAACATTCTATTTCATAATAAATACAAATATACTTTCTTGAGATAGAGGCGGAATAATAAGGGATATACACGAAATACATAAGTGAATTTATAAGTATTTGGATGTGCGTATGCATACGTTTGTGGGCGTGTTTGTATGCGTGTACAAGAGTTTTTTAATAAACTTAAAGGTTTTTCTTACGCTCTGATTCAGAATTTTTCTTTTCACTTTTTATCTGATGAAGAGCAGATGAGGAAAGCGATAAAGAGTTTGTTTTAATTAAAGTACTTTTCTCCGGTTTATAAATATTATTCATTGAATTGTCCATTGCATCAAAGAAAGCTTCATTCGAGTCTTGATGACCTGATAAAAGAATAGCTGAAAATAAGCTTTAAATTCCTTAAATTAGAAAACCAAAAACTCAACAATTTCATCTTTTTCAATTAAACTATGAGATTTAGGTTACACGAAAAGTAGAAATAAAGATTAAAACTTTTAGATTTTTTAAAGATAGTATTGTTTATTACGTTTTACAAAAAGTTTAAAAACTATACGATAAATAAGATATATACAGACCCGAGAAAAAATATAGGTCCCTTAACCGGTCGATAAGGAGTGAGGCGAAGCCCCAGCCTTATCGGCTTGAAACTCCTACATATTCAAAGCTAAAATCGAAAGTCTCATTGAGATGCAGAGAAATTTCAAGGCATATTAATATTCATTCTATATTTCCTTTTGAAATAATCGTTGTTACATTTGTCTTATTCTTACTATATGTTTTTGTTTGCATGAATATATTGTCTATATTTACTTGTACTTCCATATAATATAATATAATATAATATAATATCCCATCATCTAGCTCTTATAATAATAAACATCATTTATTATTTTTCTTATGAATATAGTGATAGTTTTATCTTTTTTTATATTATATGTGATATGTTTAATTTTTTGTCAATATATTTGCTAAATAAAGCTCTCTCTATCTTAAACAATCATTTCAGTAATAATTAATTTAGATAATGGATGTAAAAAAATATAAGTATGTATGTTACTAGTTTGGCCAAAGTATCATTTTCGACATCGTTGAAATGTTTCAATTAAACTTTGTTTTTAGTATTATTAAAAGCAAAATTTCATAATAAGGAAAGCTGGGTGTAATAAATAAAATACTTTGCTGACATTGAAAATACTAACTTTTCTGACATTTGCTCATCCTCTTCATCTATACCACTCGAAAACAATGATCCATTATCAACTTTTATTTATACTTATTGAAGAATTAAGAAAAACTTATGTAAATGGAGACCTGTTAAGTACCAGACAATGCAAACGACTTTTTGAACTTCTATTGATTTAAGTTAAGAAGTGTACATCGTCCGAATTAAACGAGTTTTACATAACAAACGATTTGATAGCTAAAAAATGTTCTAAGAAAGAATGTAACAGTAACAGTGTGAATATTTTTCATAATTGTTCAAATATAAACTGTTGCATCCAAAATTCAAGATTCATCACACTTAAATAAAAAGAACGCTTTAAATAGATTTTATCTATTTCTTTAATTTATTCAGATTATTTCATTTTTATTTTTGCCTATATTTATTTAGTGTCGATTTCGACACTACGGTCAAAATGGGCAGTAAAATTTTCTGGCCGTTATAGTGTTAATATCACAAATCTAACAGCGATTCTTGACTGTAATGGAGGCAAGATAGAATCAGGAAATAAAAGAAAAGTTAGTTAATCATTCAAGCGAACATATGCCTTTAGTGCTAGATTTTTTTTTGAAAAAGTGATCAAGCTACTTTTCATCATATAAAAAACTTTAATACTGATTATATATTTATATTAAAATACAAAATATTTATTTAAAACAGAAACTGAAATAGTTCTAAACATCATTTCATGTGAAAGGTGTAACGCCTACAAAAAGAAAAATAACGAAAATTAGTATAAATGGAACGAAATTACAAAAACAGAATTAATGGTGTTGTGCCTATGTATATATTTTATGTTGGCAATGATAACATACTCGTTTATCATACTCTTGGCAACTAGTACATGCATGCTTTTACACACAATCTTCTAACACATATAACTTGTCTTCCTTGAGGGAGAATGATCTCCTTAACAAAATGCCCTCGAAATGGCTAAATAGTAAATATCCTCTTTTTAAAAGATAAACGAAAGGGCATGTCCAAAAGACAAGCTACTATATAGTAGGCTATAGTTGGGCTGTTAGTTATGAATAGATACTGATAGAAATTTAAGAGAGAATTAAAAAGCCATTAGAAATAGAAAATAGACGTATGTAACTTATACTGTTAGATATAGAGTCAATGGATGAAACTTTGTAAATTTGAGAAGATTGAGTTGGCGTTATATCAAAGGAATTCCTATTTTGTGCATCATAGTTGCCAAATATTTGGTTTAAATCTTGTAAGCTGTTGCTCTTTGGTGTTGCTATGAGGTAGAGGAGAGAAAATCAAATCAAGAGAAACATTTAAAAAAGCTACCATATTCATAATTATTATCAATGGAATATTTGGTTGATTTTCTATGAGCTTTAAACGCCAGCTTTTTTTGCACGTTTTCTTCTAAAAGACGAATATCTTCCAAATTTAGGGAATACCATTCATCTTGCCATATCCAGGCTTGTTGATGAGCCCTGCACATCGTTTTCCGCAAGGCTAGTATTATAAAGGGCAAAAAACTTTGCAAAGAAATAAAATTAAAATGTGTACCCATGTCGTGAACAAATTTCTCTACTTTGCTCTGAAAACCCCAATAATTGAACTCCACTTCAACTAACTTATATGCACACATGTATTTATTTAAGTTGTCTTGATCTCGGTGAGCTTTCTGCAGCCAGTCATCTTCAAGTGGACCTCGTTCAGATTTATAAGATCTATATAATCTCAAATCTTGAAATGGATCGTCTTCAAATGCTGAATTGGCACACTCTTTCACTATATCTATAAGATCTAAATATAAAAATAGAAGTAAATGAAGATTTGGAAGGCTCAAAATTAGATCTCATTATCTAATAACTGCAAGAATCAACAAACAAAAGAAATATTTTCACAAAAGAATCACTTTTTTAGACCAAACAAAATTTCGTTACAAAAAATAGTTATAATCTTAAAAGTACCCCACATAAACAAATTATAAGAAGTAAAATTCAATTTCAGGAAATTATATCAATGTCAAATTCAAAGTATTAAAAAATAGTTTTAGAATCGAAACTATTTGGAAAATAATAATCAATAAATTTCAAAAGTAATAAGTTTTACCAAAGATATTATGATGAAACTTGTGATCGCATTTGTTTTATAGAATACAATTAAGTTATTGAGAAACATGTAATTCTTAAAATAATAAACCTCACAGGCACAAAAATATCAAAATTAGAACAAGCAATTATATTTCTGGGAAATTAAATACTTTAGAAATGTGTAAAAACAAAGGAACATATTTTATGTGCACTGATTATAACTACGCTTAAAAACTAGACAATAAAGTGCTTTATATCTCTATGCAGGACATTTGGGAGTTGACTTGGTGTTGCATAAAATGTCTTTATTTTGAAATTAGTTATTTAGTAAGATAATAATAATAATCAATAGTTTCTGAAGTTTTGCCGAATGATACTTTGCAGATGAAAATTAAATTGTGCAAATTTTCTTTTCTTCAATAAAAAATTATTTTTATGAATTCAAAATTTAATAAAAAATTAGTTTTAAAACAATCAATAAATTCAAACTACTTCCTTTTCTTTATAATTTATAAAACTTAAAAAAGTGTATCATTATAAAAAATTCTTAAAAAAGTATTTTAATTTTAGTTTATTTGTGTGTAAGTTAGTTTGGATGCTGTTTTTTAATATTTGCTTAAGTTAGCTAATATTTATTGGGGGGTATCATGAGAATTTATTTTGCATGAAAACCCCAATAATATTATTGGGTAAAAAATGGTGTTAGGAGAATTCTTAGAAAACGTAATTAACCTCATTACACAAAATTCTATGCCAGCGTTAAAATTTTCGTGCATGTACCAATGTGCGATGGGCAAATCTCTTATACAGATTTTTGATACGTAATAATTAGTTTGTATCTTCATATTTAAAGTTTAATAAACTTTTTCGACAAATTTGTTGGATTAAAGAATTTAAATTTTATAGAAAAGTCTGATAATAAAATTAACTTATCGATTAATCCGGAGGTGAGGATGACCAATTGGCAAACACTTTTGCTAAGCATTTTAAAAGTAAAATAGGTGCTATGATTTTGGCTGGTAGTAGTTTTACTACTTGTAAGAACTTGACTCGCGATTCTAAATTTTCGTTTTGTTTTGAGTGTTTCATATAACGATATACTTAATGCAATAACGCAAATGAGGTTTAGTAATTCAGCTGATATACATGGACTTTCAGTTAACGCAATAAAGGCTATCGCCAATGCCATAATACATCCATTGTATATTCTTTACAATAAATGCATATCTTATGGTCTGTTTCCAGAGATATTCAAGATAAGTAAAGTGTTACTGATCCCTAAAAAAAAAGGTACAGATTGTGTTGAAAACTAAAGGCCAGTGAGCATAGTCCCCATTTTTTCAAAGATATTCGAAAAGATTTTGTATAACCAAATTTATAACTATTTTGAATTTAACTGCTTGTTGATAGATCATCAATTTGGATTTAGAAATTTGAAAAGTATTGAAAATCTTCACTCCTTGTTCATTACTGAAGTTGTTAACACTGGAATAATAAAAATAACTGTTTAGACCTCACTTCAGCGTTCGAATGTATAAATCATAGGTTGACATTTGGAAAACTGGGTTGTTATGGTTTCGATGAGTCTTCTCTTCGATTGATTGAATCCTTTCTTGAAAATAGGAAGTTTTCTGTTTTCGTAAACGGAAAGTTTTCTGATGTTTATGACAGTCCACCTGCTGGAGTACCGCAAGGTTCTTCATCAGGGCCTTCATTGTTTATTATTTACTTACGACTAACTTGATAAGTTAAATAGTGACATCTTTCGCAGATGATTATTAAACAATCACTGTCGAAATGAATGATTACCAGGATAATGAAGATCTGAATAATAAACTTGTTGAAGTCAATAAACTCTTCTTAAATAATCAACTATTCATTAATTATGCAAAACCTAAAGCAATGCTGTTTACTTGTTCAACAGTGACATTCACTCCCAATATTAGGATTGATTCACACAATTTGGAAACTATAAGCAAATTCAATTTTCTTGGTGTTATTATTGACAGTAAGCTTTCGTGGAATGAACATATCAACTCCTTGTGTGTTTTTTAATGCAAAATTCAAAGTTCTGAAATATATACCAAATTGGGGTCATAAAAGCCTTGAAAGATTATTCAGTTTGCAAAAAAGATTGTTAAGAACAGCTTTGAATTTAAATTATAATCAGCATACAAGTAGGACATTTTTGATTGTGAATAGTCTAAAAATACATGATATTTACAGCTAGAAATTATTGATTTTTTTACACAATTTTTTAAACGGTCTGTTTCCCTCAAACTTTCTTCATTTGTCGAAGTTAAATCACAAGGTATATCATTATGAAACCAGAAGTAAATTTGATTCATTCATTCCAAGATTTAGAAACGAAAAATGCAAATAATAATCAGTTGAGTTCAAAATTGCATTCTTATTGAAAAATCTAAAAAATACCGATATTAGAACTATGTTTCAACTTCGTAAACATCCTTTCAAGAAAAAAATTAAAAAAATACTAATGGAAGCATATGACGTCAAGTGTGTTAAAGACATTTGTTTTTCTTGCTCCTATCTAAATGTTGGATAATATGAGTCTTTTGTTTTCTTACAATAATTACATTTCCTAAACTATGATCTCCTAAAGGAGGATGAGCTTACCTGAGTGTCCTAGGTTACCTGAACTGAGAGGAGGAAGAGGTAGGTAAAGGAGAGAGTTAGAGGAGGCCCTAGCTGCTAGGCCCCGAATGCTTGTCTCACTCTTCCATCCACCAGAGGCTACCCTGTTGGTTCGCTACAGAGCTCTCCTACAGGATACCCTAGGTTCTTAACTAAAACTACAAGTAGGTGTATCTGGTGATACCAAGTATGGTAGAACCAAGTAACCTAAGTTAGTACGATAGGATGGAGCCTGTCGTAGCAGATATAATGATTTTACTTAAAAAACAATCAGAATGAGAAATTGAAAATGATAAAATCGGTGAACAATATCCTTTAAAGCATGTACAAAGTAATTGATATATTAACACTATCATTGTTGTCAGAAATATGTCTATGTCATAAGCTGTGTTGCATAATATGCATCAAGTTTTAAATAATCTTATGTTAATAAAACTTTAGTTCTCGGCTTAGCTAGAACAGCCAGAGAGCGGGTCCGCGCGTTGTGGATAGTGGAACGGTCATCACTCATAAGATATGGTGGTTAGCTGCGACATAAGCAAGCTTAGCTTTATGAATAAGCAGCCCCGAACAAACAAATATCTCCAAGATTAACCATGATAAACTAGAGATGAAAGATCGACAACTCTGATGCTCCATGGTTGACCACGTTTAAATGGATAAGGCACTTTGATGATTATGATGATGAAAATTATAGTAACAATTTTTTATTCACAGATTTAATATTTCTTTTATAGGTTTTTTTTATCATTTTGAATTTTATATTTAAACTATTCTAAGGAAAAAATTAAAACGAGTATGACTTGTGTCTTAGATATCAGTTGTAAATGTACTCATAATGTATGCATTGAAAAAGATCAGAATTGTCCTAACACGATCATACACAACAATCGTTATTTTACTTTTTAAACCGGAATTTAAAGAATGCCATGTTTTACAAGGACTCTTTGATCCCGTACCGTACGTAAAATAGAGGTTCGTATAAGGGTTTGCTTCCGGTTCTGAAAACCGAGACTTTCCAGGTTCTAAAAATTTGGGAAACGTCTCGGAACCGAAAAGTATTCCCGGTTCCGAGAATAACTTATTTGTAATTGATTTATTTCACTATGCAATTCTTTGAATAAAACTTTACTGCACTTCATTCATATAAAATCTCTTTTTCATTGTCATCTCATTTTAATGGTAAACGGCGAAAAGTGTGCAAGCGACAAAAGAGTTTATTTTTCTTTTTTTCTCTGCTGCGCACTTTTGTCGTTTAAAAACTTTTCTCCTAGAACCATTTTAATGATAGTGATATTGAAAGAAAAAGTGTACATCTGTTTACAATAAATCAAAAACGTCAATTTCATTGCATCTTTTTGCTGTCTATATATCTCCTTAACCTTCGCAGGACACACACGGGCTTTTTACTCCATTCAGCATTTTCAATGCCGTTTTTGATATAATATTTAATATATAACATATCAAAAAAATAGTATATAAATTTACGTTATTCTCTGGAGTATAAATTGGTGCCAATATCAAAAATATACTGTTCTTTACAGACTCTAATTTTTTGCGGTTTTCATGACCTTAAGAGAAAATTTTCGAAAATTGAGTTTTAAAAAAACATGAAAGAAATTTTTTATGCATAAGGAGTGGAAATCTGTAGAATATAATTATTAGGTTATCTTCTGAATTTCATAAAAAAAAAATAAAAAAAATTTTTTTAACGCCATCTTTAGCAAAAAAAACTTTAAAATATTTATCTAAAAAAACTTTTTGGCTGTTTTTTGTAGCTAAAAAATTTTAGAACTGAAAAAATTTTATAGAATAAGTAAATTTTAGATCTTATAAAGCAATAATTTTGAAAATAAAGCGCCTAAAATTGAACATAAAATGTAAATCTGATGCTGAAGTTGACCCATAAATTAAAGGAAAATTAAAATAAAATTCAAAAAGTAATATAATTTATTGGGCACAGGATTTAAAACGGTGAATTTTCGCCGACAGTCGGCTTTATCAAACCACTATACTAATGAGCAGAAGAACTCTTCTTCGCTAATCCTTCCAATTTTCAACTTCTACCCTACTCATTAGTATAGTGGTTTGATAAAGCCGACTGTCGGCGAAAATTCACCGTTTTAAATCCTGTGCCCAATAAATTATATTACTTTTTGAATTTTATTTTAATTGAACATAAAAAATTCAAAATATCAAAAAACCTATTTATAAACAATTTGAAATTTATTTCATAAAATATCAAGGGTTATACAAAAAAAATAAAGCATTATAATTATATGTTGAACATGATAAAAAATTAGCAAAATCACGAATTAGAATGGCAAAAAGAACAAATGGATAAGGTGTGTTTTTTGCACATAAATTTTTTACAATTTGAACACCTCCTTGTGCCTCGTGTTCTAGGTCTGCATTCTTGAATTGAACAGTATCCCCTGCCCGAACTACTTTCCGCCGTGTCAATTTGCGGAGAAAAACCATAGTAAAAAAGAAGGTTTTTGATGGGTCTTGAAATCTGACTTATGTTAGCCCTAGTTCTCATAGAATTATAACCTAAATTTTTTGATAAAATTTTTAAAAAAATTTTCTCCCTCCATGGCGAATGGGCAACGCATCGTTAGGGCAGTTGTGCTTGTAGATAATCCATGTGTTGTAGGCAGCTATATCTAAATAATTAGAAAATGCGGCAACTGTCCATCGCCTACTTGTCTTATAACTAGTAAAATCTCTGGCCATTCGATTAAAACAATCCACCCCACTTTTGTATTTATTATAGGAAATTAGGCTTTCGGGTTTTCTTTTATTTGATGTGATAGTAACACTTCTACTATGCTGCGTAGATAAGACATAAACTGCTTTAAAATTCTTTCTAGCATGCTTTTCAGGTATATAAACACAAAGTTATGAAATATTGGAATATACAATTTTGCTCTCAGTTTCACTTAAATTTAACGTGCGTAAAAATTTAGGTTTTAAAATATACGGAACAAATCTACGTATAGGATTTACTGTCCCACAAATTGTCAAATTTTTGGAAAGAGCCCACTCCGCTAAAGCATGAGATGTAAAAAATCTGTCAAGATAAATACCACACCCTGATGGGAGATTGCTACTTTCTACTAGACGCTTACAGATTTCTAGACTTGAAAAATATTCCCGATCAATTAATCCTGAAACATAAATTTCGGGCTTCATAACATAAAATGTGTTAGAATCATTAAGATGGTAGAACTTTAAGCCATAATGGCCCGGCTTTTTAGGGTCGTACACTTTTAGAGAACACCCGCCACGAAATTTCACTAATTGCTCGTCTATAGTTACAGCATCAAGTGGTGTCCAAAATTTATGGCATTTTTCAAAAAAGTTATTATGAATACGCCTAATGGCTGCTAGTTTGTCTGAAGGCTCTCTAGTGGCGGCATCGTCAAAGCGTATAAAAATTTTGATGAATTGGAACATCCTTCTGCCGAGTGCAGCACGTAAGAAAGGATCTCCATCATTGGAAAAAAGGGCTTTAGTCGCAATTCTTTGGTCTTTTGATTGTCCCAAAAAAATTAGACAACCAAAATAGGCAAGCAAATCGCTTATAACAAACTTTTCATGACACGCTTTCAAATCCAACCACTTAGGGGACTCTTTCCTAGAATCATAGAGTTTCTTATATCTCACATAAAGATTTATAGAAAAATAAACTTACTTGTAATTATCATCTGCTTTTTTGTGAGTCATCTCGTATATATGAGAAACCAAAGGAGGGTCAAAAAACAAATCAAAAATTTTATCAATTTCCTTCAAGTTTTTTGCATCATCAGAAGGTCCATATGGACGTGAAGAGATATCTCTACAGTTTCTAGCTTGAGATCTACCTCTTGAAGATTGTTGAGGCTCCCAGAAGAACTGTGTTCCATCTGGAGCTTTAAGAGAAATATCTTCGGCGTCAAATACTTCTTCTAATTCCACTGCTTCTAGATTACTCTCACCTGTATAAATATCAGATGCTTCAGAATCTGAAATTGATGAAAATGATTCATTTTCTTCAGAAGAACTTGTTGTCAGAGGTGATGATGATGATGATAAAAATTCCATGCGAAATAAGAACAATAGAGAAAATTATTCAACAACAAATTGTTGGTAAAAGTTATGGATCAATGCATAGATAAGCTTTCATCAATAAATGATAAACATTGAATTCATGCGAAGATTACGGTCAGAAAATATCACAGATGAAGAAAAAAATCAATTATAAGAATGTGCACAGAATGAAGATGGAAAAAAAGATAAACAACTTGCATTTATTGGTTTCGATATTTTACGTAACCTGATAGGAAAGTAGAGAAAGAGAGAAAAAATATGGGATAACGTATTATAAAGAGAAAAACACACACACACACACACACACACACACACACACACACACACACACACACACACACACACACACACACACACACACACACACACACACACACACACACACACACACACACACACACACACACACACACACACACACACACACACACACACACACACACACACACACACACACACACACACACACACACACACACACACACACACACACACACACACACACACACACACACACACACACACACACACACACACACACACACACACACACACACACACACACACACACACACACACACACACACACACACACACACACACACACACACACACACACACACACACACACACACACACACACACACACACACACACACACACACACACACACACACACACACACACACACACACACACACACACACACACACACCCACACACACACACACCCGCGCGCATACAAACTAGCTAAGCTAGTATATATATAATACACTGACACACATATAACATACATATTTTGAAACTATAAATTTGGAGCAAAAACTATTCTTTTGTTCAAGATTGAATTTTTATAAATTTTTCAAATAAAATTTTTAAATTTTGATTTTGATAGGATATAAAAGTAATGAAGAAGAATAGTTTATTAAAAATTCTATAAAAATGCTATTGTACATAACAAAACAAAAACAGAATGGATAGAAAAAGGTGCTGAAAGGTCATTGAACCATAAGAAATATTTATAAAAAAAAGGGGAGAGGTGAAACCCCCCCCGTCAATAACCTACAATTTATAATAAAAATGTATCAAAAAAATTTCAAAAAAAAGTAAAGATACGCTTCTAGATGTTTCAGGAACAGTCAAGAAAATCAAGTGGAATAATGCAATGATTTGAATTTAATTTGAGTTATAGAACAAGAGGAGGTCTTGAAAACCCCCTACCCCTCGTAAATAATAGAGTTGAAATATGTCATAATTCATCATTCAAATGTTAATAGTTTTGTAAATAGTATATTCTATATGAAAAAGCGTATGGGCTTTTTTCTCCATTACTGTGTCCTTCGTGTAACAGTAAAATCGTGTGTCCTGCGAGGAACCAAGATTTCCCGGTTTTTTAAGTTTTTTTTCGGTATCGGTTCCTAATTTTCGATACTTATGCAAACTCTAGTTCGTATACTTTTAAGATTAAAAAATTAATATGGAAACTTAAATTGGTAAACTTACTGTATCGGCATAATTGTGATAAAACTTACAACGCTATTAAGAGAATGCTGAAACGCAAGTATACCAAGATCGTTTAAATATAACTGTAGCAAAGAAAAGGATAAATTACCGATACTTCTACAGCGCAATTTATTTTCACTGAGTTGGAATATATTTTCTTGGTTGCCTAAATCAGCAAAGTAGACTGTCTCAATGCGAATAGAAAATTTGTCGAGAAAAGGACATTTGTAGATCGTTTTTGTATACGGATAATTGTTCCACGCTTCTTCTTCAACTTGGAGTGCAGTGTTGGGGATCAAGCTGCGCAGCCATACTAAACAAAGGTAACAAGAAGGGATGAAACTTATTTTCTTTTCAAAATTCATAAAAGTGACAAATCAGGAGTAACAAAAATGGCAAAGATGACATGACAAATAATGAAGAACATAAATACCAAATCTAGAAAAGCGTCACAATACAAAACATTCATAAAAATCCGTTATTATTTTCACAAATTAAGTAAATAGATTTTTTAAATTGTCTTAGAAAATTTATATTCAAATTTTTAATTGAATAAGAACATATTTTAGTTTATGGTCTATTTTTATATATAAATTTACATTGATTCATTTTAGTATATAAAACTTACTTTTTTATTGTATATAATTTGAAATTGTTAATACCATATGTATATATTTTAAAAAGGACGACATGACAAATGTGTGACAAAAAATATGGAAATTTACAAAAGTTTATTTATTTATTTTAAAGTGAAAATAGGCGCATTTAAAGTGAAAAAGGAGGCACTTAAAGTAAAAACAGTATAAAACTCGAAAAAGATTGTCCTGCAATGCTAAATTGGCAAAACTAGCTACTTGAACTTTAAAATTTTTTTAAAGAATCAGTCTTTTTATTCAACAAATTAATTTTTAGCTTTATTCATAAATGCATTCCTATTATAAACTTTCAAAATTTTTTTTTGAATTTCTAATAATTTAAAATTGAAATATATTCATAGAAAATTAAAGATTCAAAACTTACTATATATCACAATGGCGTACCAAGAAGGGAATATATATGAGAGCAGAATATATTTGTATGAATATATCATCAATAAGTATAATGGAGATATTTTAGATTTAAATAGTAACGTACAAATGGTTTGTCACAATTTTTATTCCAATTTTGGATAGCTATAACCGGTATTATTAAGTTTTAGACGTTTTGAAGTTTATTTGACATTTTGAGCAGCAGCAAAATTGGTATCCGCCCCAAGCGGCATTAAGGATAGCGGTACACCACCGATATATCCTTATCACTATGATTCTCTTGAAAGAATATTATTTTATATACAAAAGATTGATACACAATTAGAGGTTTTCAGTGTAACCAAAAACACGTTAATATTGATATGTAGCATGGCGCTAAATAAGATAAACACTCTGAGAACTAAGATTTCGAAGACTAATCATCTGTTTTCTTTTTCCACTGAATTATATATATATATATATTTAAACCAGGCAATTTTCATTCCTCTAGATTCTAGAATCTAGATACTGCTGTCAGAACACTGCAGAATATATATATTTCTAGTGTCAAATTAGTGATTTTGAATAAAAGACTAAATTCAAAAATAAAAATATTCGTTATCAAAAAAATATTATGAATATGTTTTTGAATTTAATTATATGAGTAACGAAAACCTTTTTGGCAAGATTTGTTTATCTTGAAAATTAGAGGTAACCGGTTAAACGGTTTAATTACCTGAACCAATAATATTTAATTCATTTCATATGGCAAAACTTGTTAAATATGAACTGCAATATTTAAAGGAAAGCCGCGTGCAGGCAAGCATAGAATGCGCATATTTGTGGAAAGTACCATATTTTCGGGAATCGGTGTATAAGTCCTAAATTTAAGGAAACGTTTAAAGTGCCGGGTAACGCGCAGTTGTCTGTAAACCAGCATAGGTGACTAATGTATGGATGGCGCATCAAACAACCTATAAACTAAAAAAAAAAGTTTAAAGTAGGTTTTATGTGTTAGGTGTATGAGTCGAGGGTCATTTTTAAAGACATGGTTAAAGCCCTCAAAGCTCAACCTATACACCGGTATATACGGTAGCTGCAATCATGAAGACAACCAAGAAAGAAATTACGATGTGAAACAGCTACCACAATTAAGTATAGAGCAATGAAGCACAGATAAAAACAGATCAAATGAATGTGGACAAAAAAAATTATTATGGTTGTGTCGTTAACATAGAACGAATAGATGCATCAATTGACACACTTTGAATAAGTCTTTATACCGTTCAAATGATCTTTTGATCAGCCTTTCGCTATTTCGGCCTATATAGACCCCACATATCTAATTCCGACAAGTAAATCTACAACAAGAAATTTGATGGAACTATAAAAAATAATTAAAACAACCTTACTAGGAACTTGACTACCAACATGGTATATTTTGTAGGTGTATTGACCACTTTTGCTACAAAATGAATTATCTGGTTCGGTTTCATAGGGCTTGTTAATCAAAATTTCTACACAGCAAGTTTCATCTTTTGAATCTTCAAGGCTTTTTTTCTGTATCATGTAGAGTTGAGCTATGCGATACTCCTCAACAGAGAGGGGCATAGGAATACGGTATTCTTTAATCAACATATGTCTCTCAAATTCTGCAAAAATACGAAAAATAATTTTATATTCGCTGTATAAAAAGTTTACATATGTAACTTTTACACGAAAATTTCTAGTATAAAAATCATTTTTCCTTCGGATAAATCCTCTCTATACTCTGTGGATTAATGTAAGTCTTTTGGAGATGCAAGAAATTCCTCGAATACTCATTAATCGGTCATGCTCTATAATGTCACGCCCATTAATCGACAGGTTAATGAATATTAGTACATCCTCCATTTTATACTATCGAGTCAGAATGAGTAGGGAGAGATTAAGGATTCTTCGGCCCACCCAAAAACACTAAAAAAGGCCAGACAATATCAAATTCTCATACACGCCTGTTTTGTATTTGACGTCAGTCTATGAACGTCTATTTTTGTGTGTTTCTCTAAATTTGTGAGTTTATCTACAATCGTGAATTGTCTGAAATTTACGTTTTTTTCTCTTTCTATGGAATTTAATATTGGTATGTTTTTTTATGTGGATCAAAGTTAGCAATAAATAAATCAGTGGTATTGCTGGAAATTTATTTATTTCTCTATTGAATCATGTTATTTGAGGCATGGCAATTATGTGTGAAAAATAATATGGCTAAAATCTCCGCCAAACTCAATGGTCAAAATTTCTGTTGGAATGTCCATTTTTGTAATAGGCTTCGATAACTTTACCATGTTTGATTGCTAATAATCTATCATACATCGTTAAAATTGCCAAAGACTTAAATTATTAAATCTGAAGGAAAAAGAATAAAAGCATTAAACACTTAAACTTTAGGTCCAAGTTATTGGAACACGAGTTATTTAAAGCACACGATTTTCATTTCTTTTTAAAGGATACTTTAGATGATGATGGTGTTGGGCGTCAAATGCCTCATAACTCAACACGTTGTTACCGTAATACGACCGACTTCACGAAACAAAGTATCGCGCAAATTTAGCGAAAATACAAACATCGTAAAATTTTGGCGAATTACACTAATCGAAGAAAAAGTATCAAATATTTTTTCATCATAAAAAGATTCACCATACTTTTCGCATTGCATAACACCCTTGGTTCCAACGCCACCTCGTGCTATATCAAACTTAATTTTGCTTGTAAAGCACTTTGTTCCACGCAATCTATATTTTACTTTCCATAGAGATTTACTTTATGCATAATAATGAATTTCTTGTGAACGAAGTTAGATACATAAATTCTAAAGAGTACATAAAATATTTTAGATATAAATAGTCTTATAGAAATAGTAATATAATATATAAATTTGATTAGGTGATATTTCATCACACTCCATCCCCAGGCATTTAATCACGAGACTTTTCCAAGCATTAAATTTCATCACAACGACTCTGACAAAGTAGTGATTAATCTAGCGCAATTTCATAAATTATGAATAATTTTAACATATTCTTACCGCAATAGCATCTACGTTGTATGTGTTTATCAAGGCGATAAATAAATATGGAGATTTACTTTTAAATTTTCATATACGCAATGAATTCACAATCTTATTTTAACGAAACTGTCTACATGTGTAGAGAGAGACACAATTGAAATTCCAATTCAAAATTCATTAATTCCCATTATCCCATTTGTATTGTGCTCAACTGTTCAGCAAGAGGATATATTTGTAATTTTCATACCTCTTTACAAAGCATAGAAGATATACTATATATAAAAAATCCTTCTCTATATAAATAGAGGAAATTTGATGTTTTTGAATTTGGTTTAACAAACTATATCATTACAAATTAGGTTCATGGGTAATTTTAAAAAATAAAAAATATAATTTCAATTTGCAATACGTGTACTAAACAATATTTGAAGCATTTTTAAAACGAATCTTTTTTTTCATCCTCAATTACTTTATTACGTTTTGAATTTTTTTTCTCTAAATTTCGATACGTTTTTAAATATCGTATTTTTTGTTAAAACTAAAGTTATGCCAAGTTTTTATCAAATCAGATCTGAGTCCATTTCACATTCAGAAGTGCATTCTAATCTCAAATGTTGAACTATTACGACAATAAAGTAAACAAGTTCATTTGTCTTCTTCAAACTGCTTTTATGACTTCTATCTATTATGTTATTGTGCTTGTAAATGGAGAGTGAAATCAATAGAATCAAAATGTGAAATTAAACAATAAAAATGATAAATCGGAAATTTATATATTTTATTTTCATCGTCATAAAAGTATGAAGTGATTGATTTAAAATATTTTATTTTATTTGAATTACACTTATCACATATAATCATTGGAGTGTAAAAAACTTTTACTTGAAGATATAATAACAATAATAGTGAAATATTATAAAGCCCCAATATGTAAATTGTAAAAAGGTGAACTGTATTATTTACATTAAGATTTATTTAAAGAAGAATATTGAACAGCTTTGAAATATGAAATGATATCTGATCGAATGATTTCGCTAAAATGCACCGCATATTCCTTTTGAGATGAGTATTTTTAATTGGTGTGTTAAATTGACGTAGGCGATTCTTTGCATTAAATCTAATCCATAAAAAGGAATGTCTTTAAGATAAAGACGTCCAAAAAAGTTCATAATGTTGGACCTTCCGCTGCATTTGTAATTCGAGCTACTTGTGCTAAAAAAAATCAATTTTCAATCGGACTTTCTACATCCTACGCCAATATACGTATGCTCGAAGTACGACATTCATGTTCAGGCATAGCGTCAGCTAAAATATTAAAGGATTCTTCCACAGAATCAACCAGAACTAGAGCCAAAGCGGTAAACACAGTATTACGGTTGCTAATTCTTGACTGCTTTCCATTGCTGCCTTCATTCCCAAATCAATAGCTTTCCTGCATGGAGTTTTGACATTCATTTATAGGTGCGCTTTCCAAGTCTACTAGAATTTGTTTATGCTACGTTTCTGGAACTATTCTCAAACAGTTGCAATCCTTCTTCTATGGGAGTTCTTATTTTTTAACTCTAGGTTCTAATGTCGTCATTTCCAAGTAAATCTCGTTTCTCGTATACATAAAATATAGGAGTGGGTGAAGTCTTAATTTTAGCTAATCAGATCAGAGAATTTTTAACAGTTCATTTCAGTAGTTATCGTAATTTGTTATAAAATTATGTAAAATTTTTTATACAATCTGATCAAGGAGCTTGTGTACTCCTCGCTCCCGTGCCAAGAAAAGACAATAAATTTTTAATATATAATATAGATTAAATAAATAAGATATGCAACATGTATAAAAGGAATCATAAATATTTCATTGATCGCATTGTTCTTCGAGAGAATTTGCAAATCTCTCTATACATGGAATAGTGCCATACAGAGCATAAGTGCGGCCCAGGGCTGATGTTGATTTTGCCGCCCTCAAAAGTTCTGATAACACTTCGATGTGAAACACCACACTTCCTGCACCCTTTTAGAAGTCATGTTATTACTAGGGCAGTTAAAGACAATGAAGTCAATATTTTTCAATATATGTTTTTGAGATTCGTTGAAGAACTAATATAATAAAGTCATTTTTTTCTGTAAAAAGTTAATATTTTTGAATTAGTCCGTGGTAGTCAGCTGGATGGGGAGGGGGTCAAATGGGTCAGTTGATACCCCCCCCCCCCTAGAAATTCCAGAACAGGTTGCTCATTTTGCATTGCATGCTTGCTGAATAATCTTCAGAAGTGCAGGAAAAAGAAAGCTCAAATTAAAATTTTCTCTTTTCTCTCCAATTTTTATATGTAATGTGTTTTCATGATTCATAGACGTCACATTTACCAATAAATGCATTCTTTTCCATTTAACCTTTTTTGCCTCACCCTGGGAAAAGTTGCAGCAGACGCGCCCATGAATTAGTCCTATATTTTTTTTAAATATTTTTGAAATTTCTTCCTACTAAAGTATTCATATCGCATTTTTATTTCATTTTTGAAATTGCTTTTAATCCATTTAAGCTCAATTGGGCACCAGTATTTCGTAAACAAAATAAATTAGATAAAAAAAACTGGGCCTTAAAAGATTTAAATTCCGAAGATTTACTCTACGTGTTGATTTTTCAAGATGTTTTAAGTGGCAAAACTGTTTAAGAAAAGACTGAATTAGGTTTAAAATAAAGTCATAGTCTGAAATTATACAGAATTTAAATGATCACAAAAAAAGTTTTTTAGTTAGATAGAAAATTTTACCATTTCTCAAGTCATAAACGATTTTATATTTCAATAAAAAATACATATTTTCTTATAATTTATTTTATATGTAAAATTATCATTTGAATTTTTTTTATTTTTAGTTCAATTTTTAACTGCTCGTTATGATTTATTGCCATTGTATCTTTAGATAAAAATAGAGCGTCTTTTCTTTACATTAAAGTGTCGTAAAAACTGCCGTTGTTGAAGCAAAATGAGTGAAAGAGCGCACGTATTCATTTTGAGAAAAGTATGACCACGCATCTTCGCTCAAAAAACATCAAAGGAAATGTTTAGTATGTAAAAAAAGTTCCTGGTCAAAAGCCCAAAAACCAAAACAGCCAAAAACCAAAACAGCTAAAATAAAATGACCAAAACCAAAACGGCCAAAGCCAAAAAAGTCAAAAATCAAAACAACCAAAATCCTCTATCGGTTTTTTGGGGTTTTGGTTTTGGCCATTTTGATCTTTGGCTGTTTTGACTAAGCACCGTAAAAATGGTATGTTTCTTTGCTTTAGAAAAGAGAGTTGCAAAAAGAATGCTTTCCAGTATAAAAAGTTTCAATAGCTAAGAGTTTATTGGTTAATTCGTTTCAAATCGTTAAAAATAAAAATAGGTTGAATTCAAAAAAATCGTTCACTGTTTTGTAATTAAACTCTTTACCAAAACAAGATGAAAATCTGATTTAAAAGTCACATCGCGTATCATTAGATTCCAAAATATTAGGACAAACGCGCCTTAATCCTCTCAGGCATTGGTTTTCTAAACGTAATAATATGTTTTTCTTTTTCAATAAGTTTTAGGTAAAAGTACCGTGGCGTGTTTTCATTGAGAAAGCACATTTGCGACGCTTGTATCGAACTATGAGGAAAGGAGGCTTGATAGGGGATCGAACCCAAGACTCTGAGTTATCCAAACCCAATAGCTAACCAACCTTACTAACGCCATCTTAAAAACTTAAAACAGAACACTGGTGACCCCATTGTGCCTTAAATGGTTGATCAAGGAAATAGGTTATTATAGAAAGGCAGAGAAGAACTTTAAAAAAATTGTTTAAACCTACCAATCCTATAATATAGAAAAATAAGAAAAACTGGCGATAATATATTTAAATAAGGCAGTACTTGGAATTGAGGAAAGCTTATATTGATTATTGATATGCTGCGATAAGTTTATATACATTGCTAAACTTCATTAAACTTCAGAAAAGTATAATGACAATCTCTATTCATCAAAATCGATAAGCAAACTTAAGAGTTAAGGGATTGAATACTATATAAGAAAGGGCTGTGCTATATACGTATATAAATTTACAAAAAGTTAATTGACATTATTAAAGGAAATCTGGAATAATATGAATTGATCTTGAACATGATGAATGCGAAAAAAGAATAAGGAGTGCTACTCTACTCATTAAAACTACAGAGGCGAAGGAGTTATTTACACACACGCAATACAGAGAGAAGTTGTTGCAGTTCGCACAAACTAAATCCCAGGATGTATTATTATTTGAAGACTCCTTTTACAACAAACCTCATTCACTGAGTAAATTCTTCCCAAAATTGGGCATACGAGCAAAAATAGGTCTTATCAATGAAGATATCTTAGGACATTCTTTACAATTACTTAACAGAAGTTTAATATGCTGTTAGCGATTTGAGCACCAAACTTCGGAGACTAATTTTCTACTTTTTTTAAATGGAATTTTATACATTTAAAGCACACACTTTTTATTTCTTAGGAGTCAGAGTTGATATCTAATAAAATTTAGTAGGGATCGGAGTCGCATTTCTTAAGTACTCCAAGTAGAGGTAAAGATACAAAGGGATGTTTTCATCGATAAGGCATAATTGCACCGCTTGTATCGAACTATGAGGAAAGTGGGCTTGATGCGGGATCGAACCCAAGACCTTGAGTTATTGAAACCAAATATCTAACCAACCTTACTCACATGTACTAGTAGTTGGAGTTGCATATTTCCCTTCCGAATGGAAACACAGGATAAAACGGGCCTATTTAAATGAATGCTAGCAAGAGTCGGCTTCATACTTGTTTAAAACAAAATAAAGCAATCTTTTCAATGTTTTCCTTATGGATGTGACAAAGTTGATAACCTGATATTTCAAAAAATTCTTATTTTGTAACACCTATTAATATCACAATTTAGCTTGCGGGCCGGATAAACTTGTTTTACAGGCCGGATCTGGCCCGCGGACAGTAGTTTGGTCACCCCTGGACTAACTAATAGCAAATGAGTAATAAAGTTTTGAGTAAGCTGGAATCAACAAGATTGAATTTTTAAGAGCTGTTGCTTGGAGCTTAAAGTGTTTTGAAGAGACTTTGCTAATTAAGGTTATAAATCATTTTTATTGAATTCAATTTTCTCTTTAATAAATAAATATTTGAAAGATTTTTGAAATAATTGAAGTCTGAAAGTAAATAAAGCATAGTAGACTTTTAAGATGCAAGCACAACGGCTTGAGACCCACTTTTTAGCAGCAAAATTTTCCAATCCAATTTTCCTGAGAACCAGTTCCCAAGACCGAGTTTTCTTGTGACCAATTGCATCTATGATGCCAAAATCTCAATAAAATGTTGAATGCTTTTTATATACTAATATTTTTTAGATTAAAAAGACATATTTAACAAAATTGGATCAATTAAGTGCCGCATTTAGCTTTACTAAAAGCAAAAGGGATGCTCTAGGAGCTATATTTGCCCACCCCTATCATAGGCACTGAAATGAAGTTTCAGAACTCTTAAAAACACACCCACGCATATACAGTTACATCGATTTTTTGGCATTTAAGAACTTTTTTTGCAAATGATATAAAGATGAAGAGAACACATGAATTAAAAATATCAGCAGAGTGAATATATCGGCATAAAGTGCACGATGGTACTCAAGGTTAGTAACAACTCTCTTATAAACTGACTTTGATGAGAGCCAACATCAAAGAACGATACACATGAAGAGTTCTATCTAACACATCAGGTATAAAAGTTGAATTATAAAATCTAGCTAAATACTACTTCTAAGTATAATTTGACGGTTCCCTTGAAGACATGGGTGAGGATCTAGGGGAAAATTTAACGACCGCCTTTTTTATAACACTTTTTCTAAAACGATTTTTTTCTTGAATATTGGAAATATGAAAGCATTAATATAATGAAGGCCTATCTAGACCTAGCGTATTACTCGCACAACACAATGAAAATTTACTTATATCTTCTTCTACAAGATTAGTAGATCGTATATAGCATATAGGATCTACTATATATGTAGATTGAACTACAAGAATGATAAGTTCAGAAATTTAGGAAGGCGAGGAAAGAGAGTTCCTCCTCTTCCCTATGATTCCACTGATAACGAAAAAAGAATGCGAACCAAATTTTGTGAGTATTGCGAGTTGGTTTCGGACATTTGTAGAAGGTGGAGTCGAATTTTTAAAAGTATTTGCAATTTCAATGGATGAATCGTAAAATTAACCCGCGACTGTTAAAAGCCGCTTACAAGTTTAAACCAAGAAGACGAAGTCCTTGTTTTTGAGACAAGCCAGATTTAAATGGGTTTTTTCCTTTGTTTTAAACAAGAAGACGAAGTCCTTGTTTTTGAGACAAGCCAGATTTAAATGGGTTTTTAGTCTTCTAAAAGAAGGTTAAAAATTTCCTTATATATTTTGTTTTTTATTGGAGAATTGTATATCTTATTCAGTTAACTGGTTTTCTCTGGTTTTTAAACGGGGAAAGATCAAAAGAAATTTGCTGGATGTTGAACAAATGCGATACTTCCGGGCATATTTCATAATCGGATCGATCAGAATTAGAACTAATGATTCACCACCACTGGACATTACAACGCAAGACTTTTTAATAAACTAAACTCCATCAAACACCGTTATTTTATATTCATTAATATAAATTTAATAGAAAGCTTAAAAAATTAATAATGCTATTGAAAAATAACATAATAATGAACTAACTTTTTATCAGTTTTAACTATAAAAAAATCAAAACTTTATTTAAAAAAACTTTATGTATCCATGGATCTAAAAAATAAACGCAAGCTTTATTGTAGGGGATATTATTGAATTTTTCATAATTAAAGGTGTCTTCATTCAATTGTACATTTCTTCCGTGTAGCTTAAAGGGTAGTAATAATAATTAAAAGATCCTTGTAGCTTAAAAGTTTTTTAAAAACACATTTGACCAGCGATTCACATAGCAATCAAGATAATCTTCAATTTATCGTCAAAAAATATAATTATTATATAGAATATTTTTTTATTTTTTTTAATATTAAAATTTATTAAATTCAAAAAGATAACTTACCTTATTTTATATGAAATTGTCTAATTTTGAAAATAAGTAATATTTTAGTTCTTATATTCATAAATGTTATGCATCTTAAAAAGATAACGTTTTAAATTTTTTTGTTATTTATTTCAATAGCAGTCTTTTAAATGAAGTAAATATTTGATTTTGAAGGAAAAAATTTGAATACAAGCATTTTCTAAACCAAGTATTCCATCTGTCATATATAAAGTGATTGGCATTATTCAATACAAAAAATATATTTTTGTGCCAACGTGTTCATTTTTTCTTTCAAAATTGCAAAGATAATGCTTTTCAATTTTTATAAACAGCAGCTGTCTTCACACTCAATAAATCATTTTTAATTTCCTCCTTTTGCACTTCTTTTTGCAATTCAAAATTTATCTAGCTGTTTATTCCTTGTTCAACTTAGATTAAGACTTATAGAAATAATTCCAATAGATTTTGAACTAAAATTTTAGAATTAGTTATGGTAGGGATTTTAGGTAGGTGATTTTTCCTGCTGGCTCTCTTTCTAGGCGGTTTTTTCATGGATTCATATGGTCTTGTTCAGAAGTACCAGGGAGAATTCAGCCTTAAAGCAATACTAATTTCAATATATTCAGAGGCCGAATTGACCTGCCTCCCTTCAGAAACCCTCCTTCTAAAAATACCACCCTCGAAAATATAAAAATAGTTATCTCTTTTTTAGTTATTCGGTTAGCTACTTAGTTCAGAACAAGATGTGAAACATATGGCCAGCGTGCCGCAATTGGCCCGCCAGGGTTACAGTGCGACCTTGACAACATACTTTTACAGTGGCATATCAGAATTACCATTGTATTTTCAGCTGGAAATCATGGATTTACAAAGTGAGCCTCTGATGAAAACAACTTTTTACAGCGTAATTGATTAATTTTATAAATATCTTGTTTCTACATTTTCAAAAATAACTTCATAGGTTTAAAAAATTCTTTGTATGTTTGGGACGATTTATCTTTGCAAGCAAATTAATTCAACATTTTTGAAGCTTTTTAAATAATTTATCATGTTATTGTTGATTTCAAAATATGATGATGTGTGTCTTTTGAATCCAAGGATTTTTATCCGGCCCGCAAGAGCTGTAAATGTTCAAAATGCGGCACGCGAGTGACTTAAGTTTGATGCCCCTGATTCATTGTATTATTTAATTAGAAGATAGGGATTGTGGAAGCATAAAATGTACTAAATTACAGATGATAACGTAAATGACTACTTACGATAAAGTTAAAACGATTTCTGTTTTTCAAGCAACATTGCAAAGTGTGGTGTATTTGTTGTATAACATGCTTTGATTGAAAAGACATAACAATATAAAAATAGTAACAGAATTAACAGTGCGATAAATTCAATTAAAACAACTATCACATTAATCAATATTTTGACCACAAAGTGAGAGATGATGAAATTATCGCTATTATGAATCCTGTGTGAGAGGGGATTGTTTAATTATAAAACTTTTCCAAGTGCAAAGTCTGTATTGTTATTGTTGACTTTAGTTTTTTTTAGCAACATCTATATACTAAGGCATCATAAGATATTGAGATGTAAGAGCAAAGAGTAAGATACACAAAACAGAGCAAATGTGGAGATGTGTTTGCAAAGTAATTCTCATACCAAATCTATCACAAAAAAAGACTTTATTTCACTTAAAATACACAAAAATATGTCATGCTCACCCATTTGCTTTTCCTTCAAAATTAGACCTTTTTCACTTTAATTTAACATCTAAGAATTTGCATATATGTTTCCTAAACAGAGTAGTTAACAATCATTGACCTAAAGCAGGAGGATACCAAAATTTTCTACGACACAGATTCCAAAAAAAGAGGATTCCAATTATTCTTGGTTTAAAAAATCAAATTTAGCGCATTTAGTGTTACAGTAAGTTACAGGTGGTAGTACATTTTATAGAGATTTTAAAATCTAATTTGAAATTCTCTCTGTTCTCTCTGTGGATAAAGCGCGTGAGTTTTTTTTATAAAAACATAACTAGCACTGAATACTATTTGAAATAAAAGTGTAAAGTATCGATATATTTTTCATCACTAAACTGCGTGAAATTCGTTAATTTGTTTTTTATATCAGCATATAAGGATTTGCTAAAACAAGCGTTAAACGAGTATGCATATTATATTCCTGCAATGCTACTGTGAATAATATCCCTAGAAAGCCCTTATTTGTGACTATGATACTGCAAGTTTGTATTACCAAGGAGACACACATATTCCACCTCGCGCGCCTTCCTATTACTAATCCTAACGTTATCATATTTTTAAGATTATTTTGCCACGAATAAATTGCAAAATTTTATTTTTTATACGTGTAAGGGTAATTTTCGAAGCCATTTTCATAAGGGGCTAGGCCCATGAGGCCCGCCCCTAGGATCCGCCACTGCCAGGGGGTACGAAAAATATTGAATTAATTAGTTTTTGAGAAATGATTAGTCTATGGTTCCTTGAGTTGTTTTCGTTGAAAAACAAGTCAGGGGTGTGAGAATACACTAATATTTTTGAGGGGTGTGGGAGTAAAAGAAGATTGAGAACTACTCACCTAGATAGAATATTTATAATAATAAACGCATATTACATGAACACACATGAAAGAACTAAAAAGAAATATATACGCAAACATTCATAAGGAAAAAATATAATTAAAAAATCAAAAGTAGGAGTAAAAGGAGATAAGACAGAAAGAGAGAGAGAAGTATTATAAGCTAAACAAAACAGCAAACGAAATGAACATTTATGAATTGAGTGAAGGTTAATTAATTTACATGAACGTTGATCATTCCATATTGATTAATAGGTGTGCATCGGCCCTCTGTGTTTTTATCATGTATATATGTTTTCAAGTTTTAAAACTTTGGAGCAATTTACTATGATGAATTCTTTTATAGCTCTTCATCAAATTCCTACATAAAGAGATGGATATTAATTCATCATAATTATAAACGCAAGTGCAATATGCATTTCTAGGTGTTTACATTCTCTCATTTCAAAAATTTAGGTCGCTCTCTTTATATCAATCAAACGTAACTCTGTCGCCTTCAAGAGATTTTGCAAGGGATATAGCTCCCGTTGAGAAACACTGAATAAGACTTTATTTTAAGTTGAATTTTATGTTTTTTTAACATCAAACTCCATGAAGAACTCATTTTAATTATGGAGATAAAAGGATTTTTGGTTGCCAGAAAAGGGAAAAAAAAGTTGAAACCTGCGAATCGTCGTTTCAAAGCGAAATAGTTTGTTTGAGTAACAATATAGCCACAGTTTCTAGACAAGTTAATTAAAAAAACAGTTCTAATGAGATTTCAAACGCAAATATTGAACGTGAAATTAATTATTCCGTTCCAATGACATTTGAAATATGATGGAAAAAAAGAAAAGTTTTTGCAAAATTCGCCTAACAGAGAGATGGTCTCAATAGAAAGAAGTAGACACTAAAATAAAACAAATTTATTATTCTGATCATATAAAAAAATTTCACAATTTAAAACGCACAAAAAATAAGTAAGCACATATTTTGAATTTAAAGTATGTGTAGAATTTCATTTATGTTAAATAATTTTATTCTGAATTGCTTTCATGGCGGCACTCATACACATGAGCGATAAACAACTACTACGCAAAATACTGTAGAGCAGGGGCGGGCAAACTACGGCCCGCCAGTGCATACTTTGCGGCACCAAATTACATACACATTTTCATCAAAACGCATTTCCACTCAACCTGATGAAGCCTAGCTTTAATTATTTTTTAATTTCGTTAATTTATTCACTAATTATTTTATAACTAGTATTTTATTTAAATCCTTTAATTTAATTTAATTATTTCAGACTAGCTTTAATTAATTATTATTCGACAAACTCCCCATAATGAGTTCTTCCAAGAAGCGAAAAATAGAAGCTGAATGCCGTGTTTTTAAGACAGTTGCTGTCTTCAAGAAATACAATTTAAAACGCCATTTTCAAACCAATCATGCTAACTTTGGAAAAAGTTTATCAAATCAAGATCTATAAAAGAAAGCAACTGATCTGGTAAAGAGTTTTAATCGAGTGTTTGAGAAATTCTCATCTTTACAAAAGAATGCAACGATAGCAGGTTTTCTAGTGGCTTATAAAATTGCAGAGGAAAACAAGTCATTGGCACAAGCAGAATTTGTTAAAGACTGCATGGTTGAAGCTGTCAGTGTTGTCTGTCCCAAAGCTAAGTCCAAAGTAGAAGCCATATCGCTGTCACGAAAAACTATTGTTCGTCGCATTGGCGAAATTGCAGACAATATTCAAGAACAAATGTTGACATCTAGTGGTAATTTTGATTGGTTTTCTATTGCTTTAGATGAGAGTAATGATCTTCAGGATACTGCTCAGTTACTGATTTACATAAGAGGAATTGATGACAGATTTGAGATTACAGAGGAATTGTTATCAATGGAATCTCTGAAGGACACCACTACTGGAAAAGATTTGTTTGAAAGTGTCATAAACAGTATAACCAGGTCTGGATTAAGCCTGGATAAACTGGCAAGTAATATTAAATATTAGCAAAAATTTGACGTAGTTTTATCGCTCAAGCGATTATCGCTTAACATGTCTGTCGCTAATGTATTCCTTCAACGTATGTTGTCTCCTATCGCATATCACGTATCACTTCAGAGTATCTACGCCACTTTTATCTCCTAGGCTTTGCTCTTGAAAAATTATATTTAGGTCCATTTGTCTTGATAGTGCTGTAGACAGTGGGGTAATTGTAAACTAGGGTTGATGCACGTCTGTTTCTTCAGTCATCGCGGCATTCTGTCTGATTGGCACAGATAGATGAGATTTTATTAAAAAGTTGTTGCTCTCACTTTTCAAATAGAATTTCAACAGAGTTTACTTCCTTTAACGCTATTAGTGCCGGGGCGTTAAAGCCCCCCTCCCCCCTCCTTCACTAAAAAATTAATTGTACAAAATAGGATCATATCCATTCAAATTTCGTGACTTTTCCTAAAATCGCTAGCTGCATCTTTTGACGCCATTTTCATGGTAGTAAAATGACCCTTTCATGTCAAAACTGCCAATCAAAATCAAAAATAAAAAATTTTCAGCAAAATTTTGACATTATCTGTAGTTAACCTTATAGCTTAGGTTCTATATTACATACTTCCTTGAAAATTTATAATTCTAAATGGCTTTATTGTAGAATTTTGAAGATAACATGTGTGTATCGTGAATGAAAAAGTTGCTAGAAGAATGAATTTTTTGAATAAAAACAAAGTATGCGCGAGCTTTGAAAAACGCATATACTGACAACTTAGAATAAGTTAAAAAAATATTCTGACCACTAAATTTTATTAGATACTGACTGCGCAACCCTACCCAGAACAATACTTTTTGTAGATTGTGCACATTTTATAGGATGGAAATATAAAAAATAAATGATTTTCCAAGAGCTATACATATAGTACAAAATAAGGTATACAGTAAACCCTCTCAGATACGACCTATCATCGAGCCATATTTAAAAGGTGGTATAACTTGTTTATTTTTTTATCAATAAACATAATTTGATTAAATATGCATTAAATTAGCATAAAAATGAATCTTATTGAAATGGGAAATTTTAAAAAGTGAAAATTTATTGAAAATAATACAAATTTTAATTAATATTTTTAAAAAAATCATTAGCATGAGATATAAAATAAAAATAAACATGAATTCGCTACATATATCAACATTTTAAATTGATGTGGTATGTGAGGAGTTAAATAAGACGTTTAAATAAAGCCATATCTTTGAGGAAGTCGTATTGTAGAGGGGTGGTATTTCAGAGGACTTAGTGTATTTAGATTTATATTATTTAGACAAATGATGCAGGAACCAGAAAAAAGGCTTAAAACTTTTGAAGGAAGAAATAGCGTGAATATGTTAAGATGAGGACAAAATCATTTGTATATGATAGAGTCAAAGCAAAAACAACTGATAATCCTTCATGTCCGTTCTTATTTTTACATTCATCTATTAGTATTGAGTACATTCCTGCTTCTTTTATTTCGTCTCTAATCCCCTGAATAATTCTTTCGGCTAGAATTCCTATAAATTCTTCATACGATTGGGAAGACAAATCATTTTATAGTTTTTCACAAACTCATCATGCATTTCTCTGAAAGTAGAATTTGTAGATAGCAAGAGCTTGATTAATTAAGTAAACAGTTTATGCCAGCGATATAACATCCTACATTTTCGAAAAAATAATACGTTTGGGAAATTTTAAAATAATGACGGTTTTTGACCAAAATATACTGGCAAACAGGATCCATAAATGGATGAATAGAATGAATTACGCGTGTTTTTATTTGTTTGAAACTTTCTCATTAGGACATGGAGACAATGATCATTACTCATCGCATGTAATAAAGCATTTATCCCACCTTATTGCTTCCCACGATTCATTGAAACCGATGGTCACAAATGCCTAGTACCAATTAGATCGATATCGGTATCGGCAATTTTTTTATTATGCGCCAATTTCTTAAGGCGAACATGGCAATTTCATTTTGTTCAAATATTTGTGAAAATTTTAAATAGTGTTACTTTGAGAAAAGCGTATTCTTTGCTACCTTATTGCTATGAAAACAACAACACAAATGCGTCTTAATCTAAAACATCGGTTCTCAAATGTAGGGTCGCAAGTGCATTACCAAAAGGCGCCTTCAGTGGGGGCATGCGATACGTTACGTTTCAAAATAACGAACGAAAAAAACTAAGTTATAATAAATACTTGAATTCGCTACGATTTCATTTTTCTTTATCTAGCTTTTTAAAATATATGCCCGCTAGTTTAAATTCATACATAATCATCATCACTCAAATGCAACTGGACACGAACATACGCGAGTTCAATTATACCCTATAATCTTTTGAAACTCAATACTCCAAATTTATTCAAGTACCTCAATTAATAGGGATCGGACATCACTACAAATGTCGTTTTAAATTTTGGTGATTTAGTATGACTCTAAAAACGATCTCTCTTGTAAATCTTTGAGGAACAGAATTAAAAATTATAGAATATATAGAGAAAACTTATGAAAGCGTGCTAATAAATCGGTAAAATTAATAACTGATTATTCGGTTATTAATATTACTTATTATCAGCGGTGAATATATGAATAGAGCTTCGTATATATTGGAGCAAAAATGGTTACAGTTTTGTCCTATTTTGATACTATCAAATCAGCTATAGATTAAAATCTATTAGATTTATTGATTTATTATTATAGATCAATTTACTAGATACATACTAAGGAGACATTTTTATTTTTAAATTGATCTGAGAAGATATAGAGCATCATGCGAGGCTAACGTTGAAAAAAGTAAGAAAAGGGAGTAAATTACTTACTTAGGTTTATGATTGATTACATTAAGCCTAACTTTGGAGTTGTGAAGAAATACGGCGTACATGATGTTAGATACATCTATAAGTTTCAATGATTTCGATGTTGTATTTGGTGTTAGCAACGTCAAGATTTAAGAAAACAACTCTTCCATAAACAAAAAGTTTCAAGGTCCACTTTTTACGTAAGAATAGTTTATGAAATCTTCTAGGAGATATGAAAACATAATAAATATGAATATCCAGTTTACATCTTCATTAAAAATTTAAGTACTTAAAAAGGAAAATGAATACATACCATATTGTGTCAAAATGATGAAGGTATATAGATTTATATGTGCACGGCAATTCATCATTTAATTAATAATAAATATATATAAAAATGACCTTGAAATGTTTCAAAGATGACTTAACAGCTTTTTTCAGAAAGAAAATAACACGTTTATTTCAAAGGTTGTTTTTTCAAGTGTCCACCTACATTAGCATCAACTCATCGATAGGGCACGCACAGTTGAATTTTTAGGAACATTTTTTTAATGATTATAACTAATGAAAACTTCTCATCCAGATATCACTAATCAATATCTCTCAATTGACTTAAAACTTTTATGACTTCAAGGATGAAATTTTTGTTAAAATGATGGCGTTAATGGTACGATGATGAAGAATAAACAAAATGGTAAGAGCTAAAGGCTCTCTCAGGCAAAAATTATTATTGGACAAGAGGGTAGGGGCATATGGGGAGGCAATAACATTTCATATGTAGGGTGGACGGGTAGCACACCGTTTCGCACCTTCTTTTTGAAAAATATGCTATATAATTTCCCCTTTTCAGGTTTTGATAAAATTTTATGCTAAAGCGGACATATAAGAGAAAAGTTTAAAAATTTAGTGAGTTTGAAGGATATAAATATGATTGACAATGAAATAAATATGAGCTAGAGTTTTTACAAAAATAAAATTCAAATTTTGCAAAAGGAAGAGAAATTGAAGTAGAACTCTGCACATATCTTCAATACCATCATCTTTATTTTTCATTTAAATATATCAGTGATGGGGGCATTTTAGCTGCATATTTTGATACCATTTTCATGTTAGTCGAATGACCCTCTCATGTCAAAAACTGTCAATCAAAATTAAATGTACATTTTATTCAACAAAATTTTTATATTATAATGTTAACTTATAACTTAGTGTTTATATTAGATACACTATAGAACATTTTTAATCATATATATATTGGAACACACAACAAGTATATATACATATTTTTCAAACATTTAAACTTTGTAGTAAATGTCAATCAAAAATTTGATTCATGATAAAATTAATTACGAAAACACTCATTAAAATTTTAAATAAAATTATTTTTTTATACCAAATCGACCATGTTAATTCCATTTCTCAACTTAGCTTTCACTATTAGGGTGTGAAAATTTATAAAAGGGTCCATCAAATTTGTGGTTTTCGTCTAAAAATTGTGTCCAAAAATTTTATTCAAATTTTAAATAAAATATATATTGTTATACTAAATCAATCATGCTGATTTCATTTCCGTACTCAATTTTTGCAATTAGGGTGTCAAAATGTCTAAAAGTAAAAATCAATTTTGCGGTTTACATCTCAAGTTTTTCTCCAAGAATAATTTCGAATTTTAAATAAAATTATTTTTTTATACCAAATTGACCATGCTGATCTGATTTCTCGACTCAGTTTTCGCTATTAGAGTGTGAAAATTTATGAAAATCTCAATCAAATTTGCAGTTTACATCTCAAAATGGTGTCCAATGAAATTAATCAAATTTTTAAATAAAATATATATTGTTATACTAAATCAATCATGCTAATTTCATTTCCGTACTCAATTTTTGAAAGTGTCAATAAAATTTGTGGTTTACCCCCAAAAATTATATGTTAACATTATCCAAATAAAAAAATACATATTTTAATACTAAATCAAGCATACCAATTTAAATAGAGAAGGCATTTTTTGAATTTTCGTTTTTAAAATATCTAAAAATGTCAATCAATTTTGTGGTTTTCATTAGAAAACCACAAAATTATAAAATTTTAAACTAAATATATTTTTTATATCAAATCTACCATGCGAATTTTATTTCTCAGCTCAGTTTTAGCAACTATCATTTGAAAATGTCTAAAAGTATTTGTAGTTTTAGTGGTCTGAGAAAGTGTCTCCAAAAACATCTATACCCATTTAAATAAAATATTTTTTAAAATAAATCAAACATGCAGATTTTATTTCTCGACTCATTTTTTGCAATTAGAGTGTCAAAATTTAAATCACATTTGTGGTTGACGGCAAAAATTATTTCCTATAATATTATTTATATTCTGAATAAAATATATTTTTTATAAGATCTCCATGCTGATTTCATTTTTGAACTCAGTTTTTGTAATTAGAATGTGAAAATGTGAATCAAATATATTAGTTTTCGCTAAAAAATTTCTTTAAAAACATTTATTCACATTTTAAGTACATTTTTTAAACTAAATTGACGATGCTGATACAATTTTTTAGCTAAGTTTTTACCATGTCTGTTAAAAAAATGTGTCAAAGTACAAATAGAATTAGTGATGTATGCCTGAAAATTATCTCATAAACATACAAAAGGAAAAACAGTATATAGAAGGCAATTTTGTTATTATTGGTTGAACAAATGGAAATGAAAAATGGTAGAAAAAAAGAGTTTAGTGTATCAAATGTAAGATCGTCGATATATTCTTCCACAGCATCTCAATGAACAAAGAAATATGATAAACAATTCTATGTGAACTCACAGAGAACAAATCAAACTTTTATGTCGCAAAACATAAACAAGATAAAAGCCCCGTGCATGCGGTCATATAAGGATTATATAAACGCGACGCCAATAAATATACCATATATCATTGAATGGTATACTTCCAATGAATAAAAGTGCTATGAAGAGAGGTTGCAACATTCGTAGCAGATAGAAATGTAACACGTTTAGGAAAATTTAATAGAATGAATTCAAATCGTGATCATTCATCATACTTATTATAACCCTATATTAGCGATTTCTTAAAATATTGCTCCACAAACAGGCGCAACGCGTCAAAGGCTTTATTTATTTATAGTTGTACCAATTATGTGTATGATATATAAAATCAATGTAAATATCTAAACGCCTCATTTCTTCAAAATTTTCAAGTTAGATTTTTACACCTATCACAGGTCTACAAAAAAAAATTTTTTTCTGGCATGAACTTTAAGAACTGTTTTAGACTAATATTTGGGTGCTGAATCCAAATCTGATTTCAGATTTATTGTATCACATCACGTTTTTGTGCTATAGGTACACCCCATTTTTCTAAATCTTAAAGTTTTGACTTCTAAATGTGTTAATGATTAAGTAATGGTGTGTATTTAAGCCATGATAATATATTTTTTTCAATATGAATTTTTGAATAAATATTGAAATATACAAGTTTTTTCTTTTTACAGATTGTATTAATAATTCTTGCTAATTGATGATTTAATGATGGCCTCAACATCGAGAAGAAAGTGCTCAAATGATACAGATATATTTTGCTATATCTGTGGGATCTTTACTTTGAAGACTCAAAGGCGCAACATCACGAACTTTCCTAAGAGTGTGTATCTGGCATATTTTAAAGTACCACTTGGAGACCAGGACAAAAGTTGGGCTCCTCATAAAGTGTGCAAGTCTTGTCTAGAAACTTTACGGTGATGATCTCAAGGAAGCAAAGCTAAACTAAAGTTTGGGGTTCCCGTGGTTTGGAGAGAACCCACTAATCACTTGGATGACTCCTATTTCTGCCTTGTCAAAGTAAAAGGTTTTAATTAGAAAAACCAACAGCATTTACAATACCCAAGTATTCCTTCAGCCATTCGGCCAGTTCCACACTGTAAAGAAATACCTGTGCCTAAATTCACTAAGCTTCAAAAAATTTATGCCACAGATCTCAGTTCAACTTCCTCTTTTGAAGAGGAACTGACAAATATTTTTCAAACATATGATGCAAATCGTGAAAAACCATCTCTATTTACGCATTCTGAGTTAAATGATCTGGTTAGGGATCTATATCTGCCAAAAGAGCCTGCTGAATTGTTGACTTCAAGAGTTCTAGAAAAACGAATGCTAGTACCTGGTACATGTGTGTCGTTTTATCGCAACAGGGAAGCAGAACTGCGTAGGTACTTTCATTCAGATGACCAGCTTGTTTATTGTAGCGATGTAAAAGGGCTACTACTCATTATAGGACTACCGGCATATGATTCAAAAGATTGGAGGCTTTTCATTCATAGTTCCAAAAGAAGTTTGAAATGTGTTCTGCTACACAACGGAAATATGTATGGCTCTGTCCCAATAGGTTATTCTGTAAAACTCAAAGAAGAATATAATAATATCAAGATTGTTTTATTGAGTTTGCGATTTGTGTCGATTTGAGAATGGTAAACTTTCTTCTAGGTCAGCAAGGAGGGTATACGAAATACCCATGTTTCTTGTGCTACTGGGCCAGTAGAGCTACAGCAGAGCATTGGGTGAAAAGAAAATGGCTACTGAGACAAAGTTTAACACCTGGTGATAAGAATGTAGTAAATGAACCCCAAGTTATTAGGAACAAAATTATCTTTCTTCCTCTGCACATAAAACTTGGAGTGATGAAGCAGTTTGTAAAAGCTCTTGATCACAAAGGAGAATGCTTCAGTCATATATATTCAACATTTCCTGGTCTTAGCGATGAAAAGAAAAAGGCTGTTATATTCGATGGACCTCAAATAAGAACTCTAATGAAAGATCAGCATTTCATCACAACAATGACTGAGGCAGAGGAAAGGGCTTGGACTGCATTTTATAATGTGGTGCAGAATTTTCTAGGGAACAAGAAAACAGAACTATGAAGAGATTGTGGAAGAGCTACTCGCGAGCTTGAGAGATCTTGGTTGTAGAATGAGCATCAAGATTCACTATTTACATAGTCACTTGGACAAGTTTCCAGAAAACGTTGGATTTGTCAGTGAGGAACAAGGAGAGCGCTTTCATAAAGATATTAAAACCATCGAGGAACGTTATCAAAGTCGATGGGACTTGAGCATGATGGCGGATTATTGCTGGAGCTTGATGAGAGACAACCCACAAGCTGTGCATCAGTGATTAGCTAGCAAAAAAGAAGTTTAAGGTGCCACTTCCTATTGGAATCTGCATCATCTTACTTTTGTATTTCACTTTTCTTTCAATGGATTTTATTTAATGTATAGGAATCTTTATATAAATAATCTCCAACCTGTATATTACGATGATTCATCTCCAACCTGTATACTACGATGATTCATTTCCAACCTGTATACTACGATGATTCATCTCCAACCTGTATTCTACGATGATTCATCCCCAACCTATATACTACGATGATTCATCTCCAACCTGTATTCTACGATGATTCATCCCCAACCTGTATTCTACGATGATTCATCTCCAACCTGTATACTAGGATGATTCATCTCCAACCTGTATACTACGATGTTTCATCTCCAACCTGTATACTACGATGGTTTTTATTCCATGTACAAATGACTAGGGAGACAATGTTCAACTTTCTGTTCACATTTTGCTAGATGTAAGATTTGATATACCTAATTCGGGGAGACGATGCTACATAAGTTACCTATATACCTGTATACTACGATGGTTACCGCGATGATTCATCTCCAACCTATCAGTTCATATTTTGCTAGATATAAGATTTGATATACCTCATTCGGGGAGAGGATGTTAGATAAGTTATTACCTATATTTTGCAATTTATTCACGATATTAAATAATATATTTTATCAAATAATCAAAAAATATTCTTTAAAAAATCAAAAAATATGAAACTTTCTGTTCATATTTTGCTACCTCATACGATGTTACAAAAGTTATTACCTTTCACGGTTTTAAATATTATATTTGTCAAAAAATGTTCAAATCAAAAAATATTTATTCTTTTAAATATATCGTTGGCTCCCCTTACTTTTAAAATAGAAAGATAAACTTAGTCTTTAATAATTAATTTTTATCAAATTATGCACATACGAAACTAAAAGTAAGGGGAGCCAACGATATATTTAAAAAGAATAAATATTTTTTGATTTGAAGATTTTTCGATTCTTTGATTATTTGACAAATATAATATATTTGGCAAATAATCCAATATGGTTACGATATGTTGTGCAAAACGATCTACTGAGTGACCCTTCTCGGCCCCCATTGAATTGCTTTGTGATCTTCCAGGGGACAGTGGGCTTCAGTTTGAGGTCTACTGAGATAGAAGGTATTTATGCAATCAGAATTACAAAAAAGGTAATTTGACTTGATAAAATCAGTGCAGTTATGGATGGATTGAGAGCTTAAGTGCAAGTATAATGTCGGAGAATAATTGTGGTGTGTTCATTGGGAAATTCTTTTATAAATTTTAAAAATAAACTTCGCTCCCTCCAAAAAAAATTTGAGGATGTGCGCCTCTGGTTTAACTATAGGCCCAACTTTTTAGCCTTAATGAAGAATTCAAAACCTATTTTCAATAAAAAAATACTAACTCATCTGAAAAGCTACTAAAATAATTTAGCAGAAACTTAACCTCCAGTGGTTCCCAACTGAGGGGTCGCGACTCCAACTGGAATTGAAATAAAAATTTTGAGGGTCGTGTGATTAAATGTTTAATGCTCTTAACTTAAGAATTTTTTTCTTTTTGCTGCTAACTTTCTTAAAATTTTATGTCCTTTATTTCAAGCAGAAATAAGATCTTTTCAGAATTTGAATAATGTACACTTTGACCATCAATGGGAGGGAGGAGTGATTACCCCTTCCTTCTCTAACTACTTCATAAGTGTTCCTTATCTGTATAAACAAGCCTCAAATTTTACACTCTATAAAACAACAACACATAATCATAAGAATATTAACACTATGCAACTTATCTTTTTAAGAAAGTTTCAAATTATACAATCTATAAAACAACGGCACATAATGCTATGAAATAATTACGATAATAATAAAGTAGGTGGTGATTGAGTTTAAGTAAGACCACATTTTAAACAGTACAATGCCACTTTTGAAAATATATTTAATCCTAAAAAAAAATCAATCAATTGATAAAAAGATGCTAAAATTTAATGGTAAAATTATAAAGGAGTATGTTAAGGCGAACCACATTACGTGTGGGTTCAAATGTTGGGTTAGAGCTGGTGTTTCGGGGTTTATTTACCAGATTGAACCATACGTTGGCACAGAAAAGGATACCGAGCATTCTTTGGGAGAGAATGTTGTAATGGAGATGTCTAAAAAAAATGTCAACACTGGTTGTCATTTATATTTTGATAACTATTTTTCGCCTGTGAAACTTATGAAAATGTTGTATGATAGAGGTTTTATGGCAACTGGCATGATACGTATAAATAGAAAATTACTACCTGACTCCTTAAAAATTGACAAGGATATGAAAAAGGGTGAAGATGACTGTCATCAGACAACGAACCGAAAGATTAATGTTTTGTTTGCAAGTGGTTTGATAACCGTGCAATAACAGTAATACCAAACTTCATGAAGCCAAGAGGTATGAAGCTAAGGAAAAAAAGAAAGGATGGTGAAAGAGATTGCTTCATTCAAACAATACCTACAATGATTGCAAATTACAATACTTTCATGGGAGGAGTAGACTTGTCAAATCAATATAAAAGCTACTATAATTATGAGCATTGGTCCACAAATAAGTACAATATGAGCATTTTTTTCGATTTATTTGAAACATCGCTCGTAAATTCTTATTTGGTTTTAAAAGTTGAACAGTAATTATTCTCAATCTTTTATAGAGTTCAAACAAGTTATTGCTACAGTTAAATAAGTTTACATCTAAAAAGTACTCATTCTTCTAACTTTAGATAAACTAATTCTAATTCTTATTTTTGCACTAAAAACAAAAAAGAAAACAGAACATTTATTTTTTGTGGAACCTGTGAAAAGTTTTTGCATTCAAAAAAAATCGTAATTGTTTTTTCGTTTTTCATCTTAAATTGTCATTTTTAATATCAAAACAAAATTTTTTAAAGATTAATTTTTTTCTTATTTTTTCATAGAAGTTTTTTATACCTCGGAGGCAGAATGAAAACACGTGTCACATTTGATACTTTTGTATATAAACATTTTCGAAGGGTATTGAAATTTTTCACATTATTGATTATGATACAACTGATCTTTATACTTAATTCAAATATTCAATTATGTTAGTTGAAAATTTCAGTATGAAATGATAGGAAATTTTGCACCAAAAATTCTCGATTAGCAATAGGTATGGCATTTTAGATAATAAATTATAACTTAAAAATTACCCAAATATATTAATTAAACTCTCTTTGATAAATAAATTTTATATTTTTGGATTTGAAAACTAAATAGGAAAAATTCTACTTTTGTTCCATATATGCACAAGTGGACACTGGTTTCCTGTATAAAAATATCGGCTCACTGAACTTTATTTTTACAGAGAGTTTGTTTTTGTTTTAGTTATAACATAAGGAATATTTATTTAAACGATTTTTTAAATTTATTTTGCTCAAATTTTTCTGTAGATTAAAGGGTTAAAATAAAGTTAAAGAAAAGATATAAACTTGATAACAAACATGATTTATGCTATCCTTCAATGAGAATAGATAAGTTCATTGAAAAAATGCAGTATCAATCATCACTTTGATAAAGTTAAAATAAAATATTTTTTTATGGACAAAAAAATGTCATATTCAAACCGATTAAATTTTATAGATAAAACATCAATTCACCGAAATTTTATGAATTTGATATATAGTCACATTCGGAAATTTACCAGCATAAGATTGGGAATCACCGACTAACCCGTTATGATTTTTTTATTATGAAAAACTGTGTTAGAATGTTAAGCCTACCGTTTGACATTCATAGTCTATTCTAGTTTCTTTACATGTTTACACTTTACAGGGAAGCAGGTCAATTCGGCCTCAAGACAATTTGACCTATCTACTATGCGATCTCTGGGCAATTTGTACTCTGAATATATTGACATTAATATTGGTTGGAGGCGGAATTGTCTAAAGTCCAAATTGTCCAGATTAACATCCCTATGGATTTATCCATGATGATTATTAATGGATTTTATATGGGGATTTAAAGTAAGAATAAAAAACCCCAAACGTTGACCTCGTCAACCATCTTTTAGTGTTTGTATCATTTATAATTTTTAAGAGATTTTTTAGTTCTATTTTTAGAATTTTAATTTATAATTTAATAGCTTTTAAATTGCTAAACTTTGTAATGTTTAACCCTTTCAGGCACCAAAATTTCTATCCTAAAACAGGATTGAAGTGCCTAAATTGGGATAATCGCCAAAATCATGATCATTAGTAAATTGTTTAAATGGAAACATTAATATAAAGATATTAAATTGATATATTGAAAGGAAACATTTCAAAAGTTTAAAAATAATTTATTATGAATCTGAACCAAAATGAGTTGTAATATTTACTCTTGTTCAAAAAATATAAAAAAGAAAAAATAAATTCAAAAAAATATAGAATTAAAAAATATATTTACCATTCTAAAGACTAGAGCCAAATAGAATATAAATTAAAATTTTATTTATATATAATTTCTCTATTTAATTTAAATAGGTTGGTTGGAGATATCAACGCACTAAGGCTATATGCTTTGCTAAGATTAGAGACACAACAACCACTCAAAATTTACTATACATAAATTTTATGTTATATTTAAATTTTCTAATTTAATAAAATATATTTAATAAATTTCTTTTTTCTTGGTTTGAGTGTACCTATAAGCTTAATAGATTAGGGTTTGATCCCCAAGGTTCCCAACTCTTAAAAACAAATTCATAAAAATTGTGATTAACCATCTTAAACATAATGCTAGCATATAGCCAGTGGGAGGATTGAGCTCGTTCGCTCCTACTTGATAGATAATTATTATAATATAAACAATTTTAATTATAAAAAATATAGAACAAAAATTTTAATTTGAAAAAATTTCGATAATTTATTTTTCATTTTAATTCCTACAATGAAAACTTTTCAAAACTAATAATTTTTTTTTGCATTTTAGAGTCGTCTTTCTTCATAGAATTTTCGAAAACTCAGTGTATTGAAAAGTTGCTAGTTATTATCAAAAGACAAAATAGTATAATAAATTTCATGAATAAAAACTCGAAAAAAGTGAAATTGATGGAATAAAATATGTATCACAACCTTTTCAGCAAGAATCAAATGTTGAAAATATTTTTGACAAAGTTCCAGAAAGTTCAAACGCGTCGGATCCATTTATTCCAGTTTTACCAGATTGCAGGAGTGAGAACCAATTTAACACATTCAAAGCTAAATGTATTGGGCTCATTATTCAAAACAAAAAACTAGGATGCCTACATTGTTCAAGAAGCGAAAAAGTAAATCTCTTTGGCACTGGACTGCGCATTTCTTCCGAGTGGGCCAGGTGCAGCGTTGAGCCATCTGGAAATACAAAAACTTCTCGTCAGGCTTCTTTGAAGAAATAAATTCGAGATCATTTTTCATCCAAGGGGCATTGAATTTGTATTAAAAAAAGCATTGAAGTCTCGAAGACCACAATTTGCCAAAGTTTTGATAAAATCAATGAAAATTTTTACACTCAACAATCAAAGTTTTACCGTTTAAGGTAGAGGACACTGAAGTTTCACCAGTTATATTTTTTGATTTTGTTGAACTTGAAGATCAGGGTGCAGAAAACATTTTTTCATCGCATTTTATCAAATTTAAAGAATGGTGGTATTAACGAGGATTATTTGAGAGAAAATTTAGTCACGTTTTGCTCAGATGGAGTTAATCATTTAAATATATTCGTTGATAAGATCTATAAAAATTTTCATCAGTTAAACAAAAATCAAAATGAGCTTTTTAAAATTTTATCGGAGAAAGGGCAGCAAATTTTAAAAATAGGTAGGGTTTTGGGTCCCAGGTGTACAGCTTGTAGTTTGAGGACTACTATTGCTGTATCGCGTGGCTACCTTTCTCTTTATAAGTTTTTTTCAGATGAAGGCTTTTTGGGGATGGCATCACGATTATACCACGAAAGTTTTCTCATTGATTTGGCTTTGATGATTGATATTCTTCAAGAAATCTCAATAATGTCTAATCGTTTGTAAGCGAGAAATATAACGATTCAAAAAGCGGATAAACTCATTAAAAGATTGATCAAAGCTTTTAACTTGATGATTGAAAGTAAGCGTGTTTACAAAAAGGAAGCAGGTAAAAAAATTATGAAAGAGTTGTAAGAAATTGAGTGTTGACAATTCTAAAATAGTCAGAATTCCACGTCAAAATGTTGTTCAAAAAGTGATTGAAAACATTGAAAAGCGTATGATGAGCAATGACTTTATCAAAGCATTATCTTTTTCGACTGAGATTGACCACAAAATCCTCGAGTTTTCATATTTTTTGGATCCGAATTCATGGCAGATCAAAGAGGTGATTATTCCATTGAAAGAAGGCGAGGAAAGCCACATTCATTTCGAAAGATTTTTTATCATCGAATCGATCTCAATGAATATAGAGATTATATTGAAAACTCATCAATTCAAACGAAAACTTTGCATGCATCCGACTTACCAGAAAGCATAAAAAGGATTAAAAATATATTAAATGTCGTGGCTGTTAGTACAGCGGAAGCAGAGAGCGGCTTTTGAATGATGAACAATATGTGTTCCGAAAAAAAAACCTATTGTCAGTTCATAACATCTCAAACCTGATGATAATATATTTAATTGGCATGCCGCTAAAAAATTGGAAGGCAAAAGATATAATTATAACATGATTGACAAAGAATCATTCAGCAGATGACACAAGAGTAAAAAGAAAGCAAGAAGATGAAGTCAATCAAAATCAAGAGGCAATCTGGAAATACTTAGATTGAGATTATAATTCTGTTTTTTTTTATTTTTCATTTTTTTCACAATATTTTTGAAGTATTAAATAAGTTTTTCGTACAAGCTTTTTTCACTTTAAAACATGAAATTTTTCATTATATAATGATTGGGTAGATACAATTAAAATGGGTAGTATGAAAGCCTAAAAAATATAAATTTACATAGGGTTTTCGATCGAGTAGTTTGGAAAACTTTAAAAAAAATTCCGAGTAGTCTTAAACAAAATTTGAATCACATCACTGCAAATAGCCATACGACTGAAAATGTCTGGATATCTCCAACCAACCAACCAGTTTTCTATATAAAAAATTTTCAGAAAAATTTTTAAATGATGTTTAAAAACAATATTTGAAGATAATTTAATTAGTTTTTAATAGAATAAATTTTAATTTGTCCGTAATTTTAAGCACACTTTTTAGTAATTTTTGGTTGGTTTGTAGGTAGGGATTTAATTGAATATCTTTACGGACAGGTTTTGTTTGAAGAATAATGTTGTGAAGGAGTTTAAACTATTTTATAAAGTTTTTCTTTTTGATGTATCTCATTACATTAAGCAAGAATAGTACTAAAATATTTGTTCTATTTATCAATAGAAATTTTTACAAAAATAAATCAGATATTATTTAATTTTCTTCAATACTATTTTTCAGCATTTTAACCAAATCAAAGATTTCCCTATCCTCACTGCTTGACTCCTTTTTCCAACAATAGGATTTTTCAAAACTCTAATGTAGCTATCGCACAATGGGGTCCTTAACCCTTTAGTGACCAATGTATCATATATGACACATAAACAATTTTACTTTCGTTTGTTTTTCGAATAGTTTTGTATATGAATCTTCTGCTATTTAATAAATATCGTCAGATTTTTCTGTTCACGAAAGGGTTAATGTGAAGAGATTCAATGTACGATTTTTTCAGATTCGGTTTCTTTAGAGAAGAATTTTTTTCTTTTTCATTAGCAATCCAAAAGAAAAGGGTCAATTTGCTCGGAAAGCATCCAAATAATTCGTTATGGAAAATGCTATAAGTGTATGATAAATTACTCTATATTAAAAAATAATTGTTGAAAAACCCCCTTGGAAAGGATGAGTTATATAGGTACATAGATTTGTATTATTTAAGGTAATTATTTGTATAGATTTCATTGATATTCGTCCCTAATTAATGTTCCAACTCTATTGAACATGCTAAAAATATTAAAACTTTGAGATAAATGAAAGGATCTAAAGTTTTTTTAGTCATTCTAAAATAATGGTATTTTTGTTTGACAGTTTTCAATATTATATTTATACAAAAAATTGTGTAAAATTTTACTACATTTATTCATTTCAAAATTTTTAAGTCTTTTTTTTCTCAACAACACCCTCAATCTTTAAAAATGGCGAATATTATTTACTCCTAGAGAAATATCTACAAACAGGACCTCTTATTAATTTTACCTTTACTAATTAGAGTTAAAATTTTTATCTTTATACCATATCACTCTCTCACACTTATTTCACATGTCTAACCCAAAACGTGCACGTCACGATGATACCCCTAACCTTACCTCTACCCAATTAACAGCAAATCTCTTCAATGAATTCATAGCAAATTCCTCTCTAAATGCAGAAGACCTTACCCTCCTTAATAATCTAAAATATGAAGTAACTCTTGCTCACTCCAACAAAATTGAACAACTCTCTCATACTCACCACCCACATACTCCACCTTGCCCCTCATTATCTACATACGCACAAGTCTCATCCATAACCATACCTAGCTTATCCAACAACATTCAGGATAGACAAAAACCCTCTCCACCTAAGTCTAAGTCATCTCTAAATAGTGAGCTTACTCTAAAAATAGCCCCCCCCCTACTCCCTCTGACTCTAAAGCCGAGAAAGCTGCCTTCCGACAAAAAATAATCAAAAACTTAGAAACCAATAAAAACAAACTTACCATCTCTAATACACGGTCTTCAAATAGTGGCACTATTTATTTCCAATTTTCTAAACCTGAAGAAAAAGCACTAGCACATCAAACTCTCCACAATAACGGCATTAAATCCGAAGATTTACCGATCCTCAAACCCCGTTTCCTACTTAGAAGCATACCTATAACCACACCACTTTCTTCTCTCTCCGAAACCATTGCTAACGAAAACTTAAACCTAAAAAATATTGGCACCCTTAATACAGTACGCCAAGCCGGTAACACAGGAACCTTCTCTTATAGTGCTATATTAGAACCTAGCAACCCAAACATTTTTAAACATCTACTTAAATCTCCTATACTCTTTGTTGACCATCACATTCTCACTCTAACCTTAGCAAAACCATTACATCGCCAATGTCAGAATTGTCTAAAACACAATCACTCAACGAACAAATGCAAAGGTGCATCACCAAATTGCAATCACTACGGAAATCGAGGCCACTCTATATCGGAATGCATCTTCAAAAATGATTCCACAAAACTCTCATGCTTTAATTGTCACAATCACCACAACGCTACATCCAAACATTGCGAATTCCAAATTAAACACACACAACACATCCAAAATCAACACAACCTTCTAATAAGCAAATTCCTATGCTAAATTTTCTCCACATTAACATCAACCACTCTAATGCCGCTTGGACAAACCTATATAACATTCTAATTTCAAACTTTTTTGATGTAATATCTATTAACGAACCATATCCAAACCTCTCTTCTATTATACCAAATTATTTACTATATCACACGTCACCTTTATCCTGTTATTCAGCATGCATCTACATAAAATCAACCGTTCACCACACACCATTACCACGATTCTCTTCCAACAATTTTTACTTTGTTCTTGTTCACACCAAACCTCACCCTCTTCTTTTCGCAACTCTTTACTCTCCTCCCTCACACCCAATAGCCATCCCCTCTGATTTCTCCCAATCACTAACACTTGCAACATCCACACTCCCGTCTACATATCATTTAATTATCTCAACTGATTGCAACGCTCGATCACACATCTGGGACCACAAAGAAAACCCACGAGGACAACAAGTCATCAATTTCTTATGTTCGAACAACCTATATCTCGCTGACAAATCTAAAAACCCTACATACCAACGCTCTTGTAACAACGAACAATACACCTCTCACATTGACCTCACAATAACCACTTGAAATACTCTCAATCTAATATCCAATTGGTCAATCTCAGACATCCCATCAGCTTCAGATCACGCCTTTATAACATTTAAACTTCACATAAACACTACAACCATCAAAAACTATAACAACATTATAAAAAAGAACACCACTCACTGGCTTACATATCTCAACATTCTCAACAACTCACTCCTTACATTAACATCCCTCTCCTCTCCCACTTACATCGATAAAGCAGCACTATCTCTCAATGATCATGTTTCACATTCCATCTTATCCTCCACTCCTATCAACCCATTTCCTAAAAGAAAACATGCCTATTTCTGGACACCCGAGTTGAATGCAATAAAAAACAATCTAAAACGAATTATCAAAACCCTACGAAAATCTCCTACTCCCTTAATCATCTCAATCCATTCTACTGTTAAAAAAGAATACAAACAGGCAATACTTCAAGCTAAAAAGAACTCATGGGTAAAATTCACCAGCCAACACTCAAACAACCCATGGAACATCATCAATAGGCTAACTAAAAAGAAAAAACTTTCTATTCTCCCCGAAACAATACTTCCCTGCTCATCCGATCATACAACACACTACAACCCTCCATTTCTATCGACAATCTTTCCCCCGACTCTCCCTCTTCTGATCTCCCCTTCCACCACACAATTCGAGAACACTAAAAACATCATTCACTCCATCCAAAACCCTATTTTTCCTCCAATCACACTAAATGAATTAAACATAGCAGTAAACGCTCTTAAAACAAATGCCTCATCTAGCTTCGACCATATCTCACCCAAACATATTAAAAAATCAATACACATTCTAAACAAACATTTACTCCTTATTTTCAATGCATGCCTTACTCATTCACATTTCCCCAACGTTTGGAAAATCGGCAAACTCATACTCATTCCTAAACCCAATAAAGATTCAAGCCTCATTCAAAATTGGCGACCAATCACTCTACTACCCATACTAGGCCAACTTTTCGAAAAAATCATTCGCAAACGTCTAGTCCACTACATCCTATCCCGTAACCTCATTCATCACACGCTATTTGCATACCTTCCCAACAAAAATACGGAAACAGCACTATCGCGTCTAACCACCTACCTTAACTCTTCTCTTTCTACTCAGAAAATTTCTTCTACAATCTTCTTAGACATAAACAACGCTTTCAACTCAGCCTGGCATCCTGCCATCATCACTAACCTTGCACACAAATCATTTCCTCCTTACATCATCAAATTTATAAGCTCATACCTTTCAAACCGCTGTCTCATTTTCCGACATTGCGCCCCCTTCCACCCAAAAACAAACCCCCCCCCCCCCCCCAAGGGGGATTTTTTCGGATATCCTCTGGCTAGTTCTCATAACCCGCTTCTCGATTAATCCACACCAACACTGATTTCTCCCAATGTTTTTCAGACGACATATTATTCACCTTCACCAGTAACTCTCAACAAGAAAACCTCACCAAATCCTCTTCATTTCTACTAAGGCTACAAGAAAGAGCAAACACACATAAGATATTCTTTAACTCCAGCAAAACAAACCTCATTCACTTTACACGCAGACGCATAGAACATTTACCCCTTCATTTAAATACCTCTACTTCTATAACTGCATCAAAGACTATCAAATATCTAGGACTAAACCTTCAGTCCAACCTAAAATTTTCAATACACTTTAAAAAAATATACCAAAAACTCTCAGTCACCCTTTTTTCACTTAAAAGCGCTATCTCTTATAAATTGGGCATCCGTCCCAAACACACCAAATACATATACACATCCTTAATCCTACCAGTAATTCAATACGGAATTCTTTTCTGGGGCATCTCCTTAAATGACCCCACAAACCTACATTTTCTTAACAAGATACACCGTCTCTCTCTACTTTGCATCACCAACGCATATCATACTACTTCCACACAATGCCTAGAAATTCTAACTAACACCCTACCATTACAACTTCAACTTAAAAAAATTATTATTAAGCGCTTCATCTTGACATACAACAACTTAATTCCCCCATTTCATCCGATCACACCCCACCACAATACTCCTCCTATTCTTTCTACTCACATCTATTAGCAAAATACGCTCCAAATATTGCTAACTACCTAGTTCATCCCTCGATACACCCATCTCTTTTAACTCACCCATCTGCACAAAACCCTCTCAAAACATCCATATGCAAAAACAAATTTTTTGCAAAACAATCAATTTCATACCTTCGCTCTACTTCTTCACCAACCTCCCTACGCATCTTCACAGACGCCTCAAAGAAGTCCCTAAGTACCTCCTTTGCTTACGCCTTCTTCAAAGGCTCTTCCACTAGCCCCTTTTACACCCATCAATCCCAATTAAATCCTCTACTCTCAATCCTCGAATGCGAAATCTTTAGCCTTTTACACGCCTGCACTACGATCACTAACAACATTAACCACTTCCTTCCCCACTTTACTACCATCCATTTCTATACCGATGCACAAAACATAATCCACGATCTCTCTCTATCACACAACATCCCATTTCCCTCCTTTCAACTTGCCTCCTCCCTAATCAATCTTACAAAACATTTCCACATACACCTATGTTGGTGCCCTGCTCATCTAAACATACCAGAAAACTCCCTCGTAGACTACTTAGCCTCAAACTTACTCCAACATTCCTCTCAACTCCCTACCGCTCAAAACCTTTCTAACACACATTCACTTATCCACTCTAGAAGAATGGCAGATGTCCATATCTTCATCTCAAAATGCACTAATCTCCTCTTTACCACACATCAGCACAATTCACACAACTTTCAAAAACAAAAAATTTACACCACCTCGTTCAACCATACGTTGGCTATCAGGCCATTCAATCAGGGCATTCAATCTCAATTGCCCATGCAAAGCATATCTTTTCCGAATTAAAGTAAGCGAAAATCCATACTGTCGTTTCGGATGCGACACAATAGAAACGCCATACCACCTCATATTCACATGTCAAATCTTCTCTTATCATCGCCAAGATCTTCTATTTCGCTGCCTTTCTTTACTTAACAGATCTCCAACAACACTCTCAGATCTTCAGTTACACCCAACACTACTAAAATCCCTAGCAACCCTCATTGACACCATTGAAACAACTCTCACCACCGTCGATAACCCTATAACAAACTAATCTGCTTTTCTCTTCTACTTTTAGGACAACCTATCTCTACCAACATCTGAATCTTCCTTAACCAACTCTCAAGCTTACGCGAGCATATCAGCTCACGCTGGAAAGTGCTTTGAAATCTACCTACCTACCTACCTACTACATTTATTAATACTGAAAATATATAAAATCTAAAATTTAAGATTTTGATTTAAAAAATGTTCTTCGTGAAATTAATATTTAAAATCATTAATTATTTTCCTTGTTATGAAGTGAACGAAAAAATGTAATGCATTCTTAAAAATATACCTTAAATCAACCAATAAAAACAAAGTTTTCACAATGAAGATCGTTTGCGTATTATAATCTAAATATTTAAAAATAACATAAAAAATTAATTTAGATTTCATTAATGTATGAGAGAGAGAGAGAGAAAAAAAATTTATTGATATGAAAAAGTTCAAAAGAATCATAATTAAATAAAATGAGTGCATGTATACTCATAATATGAACATTCATATATTGTACAAGATCATCGTTATGGGATAAATCAATAGCCAAAATGGCCGTTACTCAGATTTTCCCGATTAGTTATTTGTAGATAATAAAAATTTCGTAACAAACAGGTAAGCTTAAAGTTTCACATGCTAAAAATTTGAATTTAGATTATGAACTAGTTTAAACGCGAACTTAAAAGATGATATTTTATTCTCTTTTTGAATGTAAGCAAAGATATAGATATATGATCGAAAAGTTGTAAATTTTCAATATAAAACTCATTTACTTTTTTTACTAGTGAGATATCTGAACTTTTAAGTCTGTATGAAACTTTCAGGGGTTTATTGGAATTCCTAGTGATATATTTCGGATTTTCATTATATCTTATCATTTGCCCAAACACATTTTGTAAATGACCGTTGAAGTACTTATAGAGGAATACACCGATCCTTTGTTTGAAAATCTCTTCAATGCACAGAATATTATTTTGAATAAAGATTTCCGATGTGTGCTCATTCTTTTTCAAATTAAAAATCACTCTGATAGCCCTTTTTTGAAGAATTTGTATTCGTTTTTTACCTTTTGGATACCAGTTTATAATGCTATAGTTTATATAAGAAATGAACAATTGTTTATAAAGCATAAGTTTAATATTCAAAGGAAAAATATTTTTAGTAAAGTATAGTATACCAATCACTCGATTCAGGTCGTGAGCTAATTTATCTATATGATGCCTAAATTGCATTTTATTATCAAATTGTAACCCAAGTATTTTCTTACTACTTACTTCAGGAATTCCAGTAGACTCCAAAAAATTATATTTTCTCTTTTTATTTGAGATTATCATGCATTTAGATTTGTTTTTACTCAAAATTAAATTATTCTCAGAGCACCAACTGTAAAGTTTATCTAGACTGTTGTTCAAACATATTGTATCGATAAATTGACCATATTTTATTTTAGACATTGGAAAGTATACGCAAATGTCGTCTGCAAATATCAGAAATTCAAAAAATGTATCAAGGAAGAAAATGCTGTTGATAGCGACATTAAAAAGTATTGGCCCCAAAATCGAACCTTGTGGGACACCATTTCCTATTGATAATTTTCCAGAAAATGCATCATTAACTTTAACAATTTGGTGTCTATTTGTGAGATATGAGTTCAGAAAAAGTAAAGCGTTTTAACTAAAACCACATTGATTCAAATTTTTTAAAACTGTCGAGTGATTAACTCTATCAAAAGCCTTTGACAGGTCAAATAAAAAAGTACTGCATCATCCTTCTGTTCTAGAATATTGACTACTTTATGAATCAAACATGAATGAAAAGACTCAGTGGAGTAATTTTGGCGAAATCCAAATTGATGGTCATTCAAGTAATTTATTGAGTTCAAATAAGCTTTTAGCTGAAAATGAATGAACTCTTCAAATATTTTAGAAACTGCAGGAATAATTGAAATTGGTCTGTAATTATCAATACAGTTCCTATCATTTTTCTTATGCACTGGAACAACTTTATGTAGTTTAAGGATTTCAGGAAAGATGCAACTTATTAAGCAGAGATTGATAGCTTCACACAAAACAATACAAATGTCAGATTTTATTAACTTCAAATGATTTATGGAAATCCCATATATATCTTTCGCTTCATTCATTTTCATTTTGTCAATAACGGATAATAGAATTTCATTAGAACACAGTTCGAATTCAAAAAAATTCATTGTATTGTCAAGAAAATTAAAGTTTTTCCGATTTAGCAACGAATCATTTTGAATACAAGCAAAGCTTTCGTTGAAAATGTTTGCAAGGGTAAAGTCATCATAATACTGATTATCTCTTTTAATTAATATTTTGTTATTTTTCTTTCCTTTTAGGATCATGTTAATACTTGACCAAGTTTTCTGAGTAGTATCACTGTTGTGAAAAACCGTTGAGTAATACTTTTGCTTCAACTCCCTTATCTTATACTTTATACGATTTCTTAATAAAGTATACTTTTTTTTAATGTTCAAATCAGTACTCTTTTTGCATTTTCGATGCAATTTATCTCGTAATTTTATCATTTGTATGACTTCATCAGTGATCCAGGAACTAAAGTTTTCCTTGTATTTGTTGGTACTAAACTTAACAAATGAAGTACACTCATTGACCATGTAAGAAATTTGAGAAATCATTTGCTCAAAAATTCTTGAAGGGTTATTTGTGTACAACTCAATAATTGAAACCCAATCTATTTGACTAGACAATGAAGAGAATAAGTTCCGGTTGAATTTTTCTCTTAACTTTAAAATTGAGAGATAAAAGTATCGGTATATGATCGGAAAAGAAGGACATACAATTGAAGGATTTATAGTCAACATTATTTTCATTTAAAAAAAAGTTATCAATTAAGGTTTCAGATTCGTATCGTGTTGGAAGGGTAATAGTTGGAATTAGTGAGCCAGCTATTATCAAATTAAAGAACTTTTGAGTTGAAAAGTTCTCCATTTGAAATAAATCAAAATTAAAATCCCCACAGAAAATAATGACGTTATTTCGGTCAATATTGAAGATCAAGTTTTCGAAAAAATAAAAAAAATTCGTTTACTAGATCTTTTTTGATTGTTGGCAATCTATAAATATTGTGAATAGTAACAGATTTTTGATTTTTCAGGTACAGGTTAATACTATGATATTCAAAAGACTCAAAACAGTATGCGGTTCTACCAATTTGATAATTAATATCCTTCATGATAAAAAATAAAAGTCCCCCATGCTTAGAACATCTTTTTGGTATGCTTATAGTAGAATAATTGGGAAGATGGAAATGATTCTCATTTTGGTCCAGCCATGTCTCTTGTAAACATATTACAGACAAATCTTTTAACGTAAATGTAGAAAACCTGTTCAAAAAGATTACAAGCTCATTGAATTTGCTTCTTAACGATTGAACATTAAGAGATAAAATGTTCATGTTATATAAGCCTAAAAACTTCGAATTTAAATAAATTTCATGTGAACCTTTGAGCTGACTGTAAGTATCGAAATGTATGTTAGTATCGTACAATAAGTTTTTACCTCTAATCATCATCAAGGAGGGTGATGCTTTCAACACGTTTTAGTTCTTTCATAACATATGGACAAACATAGCTCATTGATGCATGATTAGATGTTGACTCCCCATTTTTGGTACAGGTATAACATTTGTACTTTGTTTTATCATCTTTGACTGGACATAAAGTATGATTATGAGATAAGGCACAATACTTGCAAGTTGATTCTTTTTTACACTGCAAAGTGGTGTGACCGAAAAGAAGACAATTGCTGCACTGTATATGTGAAAAAAATGGTCTGCACCTCACGGCTTCCATCATCATGAAAAAGGTAAAATGGTTTTTTTTAAGAAAGGAAAAAATTTCAGGAGCTAATTTGAGTACAACAATTTTCTTGTCATTTTTTATATTTTTTGAAAATAGTACTTCGAAAGTTTTGCCATCATCAACCATATTATTGATATATTCATTTTTCTTTAAAATTAGATCTTTTAATGAGCTATTTTCGATACTTTGTGAAGTAAGAAATGATACTTTTGGCAAGAGTACTTTGGATCTAGTTGCTTTTATATTTTCTTCTTTACTCAAAAGATTTTCAGCTTTTTGTAGACTTTGATTGTCTGGAAAACGAATTTTGAATACCTTTTTGGTCTTTTTATTCGAAAGAACTTTGATTTCATTTAAAACATGTGATGTTTTTTCAGCTAATTGTTCCAATTCCAAGCTTTCTGACTTTACATATAATGTGTGTTGTCTGTAATCAGCCTTTTTAACAGCATCAGCGTATGTTGATGATGAGTCTTGTGAATTAGGAGTATATTTAATAAAATAATTATTTCGGAAATTATCAGATTGTTGCGCATGGTTTAAAGAATGCGATATTGCCGTTAAGTCTTCAGTATTTTTCTCCAAATCTGTTTTTAATGAGTGAATGACTTTGTTCTGTTCGTCAATTTGATTCTTCAGTGCATTTATTACATTTATCAAATTAGCAAGTTGTGAAGTGGAGTTCACATTTTTCATTATTTCTGAATCACGACAAAGCTTACAATGCCACTTGATTCCTTTGCTATTATATTTATCAAGAATCTTAAAAAGAGAAGGATCAAAATCTTGACAACAGTAGCATAGCCATTTTTCGCAAAAATCGCATTTCACCAGATGAGACGAACTTACTTGACAGTTCTCACAATTCCAACTTTCATTCACCATTAAGTTATAATTTTGATTCAATTTTGAACAATACAACTCAATGCTGAATTATATCCGTAACTTGATTTACTTTGGAGAAGTAGAAAATTTTCAAATATTTTTCTCAAAAAAACGCCATCAAAAAGTTGGAGCAAAAAAGTTGGGCACATTTTAGTTTATTTTCAAATGTTTACTTTAAAGCTATTAAGAAGGAGAAAAAGAATTTTTTTTTTAAACAAAAAAGGTTAAAAAACAATTTTCTATACATGCAAAATATAAATTGGGAATAAGCTTGTAAGAACTTCATCTTTAGGTGAAGTCCTGTTGTCAATAAATAGATTCTTCAAAGTTTTAAGGGTGAGACTTTTTACCCAAATACACCCAAACAGATGAAAACAAATTTAAATATTCAAAGAATAAGTTAAATATGCATAGAAGAATTATTCTCAGGATAAGACTAATATAAAATAAAAAATTAATCCATTTTTTTTTAATTAAAATTGTTTATATTATAATAATAACTTAAAATATAATAATTATTTATAATAAATTTATAATAGTAAGTTTGATAACACAAAATAATTTTTTAATTTAAATAATTACTAATATGTGTGGCCAAATTTCCATATTTTTTTCAGACTCAATTTCAAAAATGGCGTATTTGTTCAACTCGAAGTTTGTCTGAAGATAAGCTCATCAACTCAATTACTAACACTATTTTCCTGCCAACCCCCCTCCTGAAGTTATCCTCTCTATCTCAGGCTCTTGTTCTCTTTTTTCTTTTACTTTACCACTCATCACCACAACTTTCCCAAACCTCATACACACTCCTCATCACACCATCTTTCCACTTTCGCCATGAATCCGCAAACTAAACGCATAAGACAAGATGATACATCACCCCTTACATCCTCCCAAGTTATCCACTTTCGCCATGAATCCGCAAACTAAACGCATAAGACAAGATGATACATCACCCCTTACATCCTCCCAAGTTATCTCCGACCTTTTCGATAGATTCATTTCCAACATTACACTTCCTGCGGAACATCTAATCAGCTTCCACAAATTAAAAACCGAAGTTTTGCTTACACACTCCGATAAAATCGAAAAGCTAACCAACTTTCTGCATTCTCACTCTTCACACACAAACCCCCCCCCCCCCCCCCACCTACAAAAACTTACTCACAAACAACCACCACTACATCGCCCTCATTCCCTACATCCACAATTTCCAATACCCCACAATCAAATTCCTCCGTCATCACAACTCAACCACTTCACTCACTACCCAAACAGAAAAAACTCCTAGACCCAAAACTCTCAATAATGATCTCACCAACTACTCCCTCGGAAAACAGATCTCAAAAAGCTTCTTTCAAAAAAGATATTATAAAGAATATGGACACAAGCACTCAACCAATAGTAATAAAAAATACCCGAAGCTCCTCCTCTGGATCCCTCCTTTTTCAATTTGAGAATAATCATCAGAAAAACTTGGCCATCAACTCACTATCGAAAAAGGACATCACCGCTAAAGAAATTCCACCCATCCTCCCTCGTTTTGTTCTCTCTGGCATTCCTGCAGACCTCCCCATAGATGACATTCCCACACAATTCACTCATAAAACTGCTTCCTTAAAGACCTAGGAACAATCACGTCAGTAAGGCAACTGGGGAAAAAAGGGCCTTTACTCATACACCATAACCTTCGAAACATCCACCAACACTCTTTTCAAACACTTCTGTGAAAATCCTAAAATTATTATCAACCACACCATCCTCCACCCTAAAATTTTCAAACCACGGCTCTCTCAATGCGCAAACTGCCTGAAATTCAATCACTCCACTTCAAAATGCAAAGCAGAATCCCCACATTGTAATCACTGCGGAGACAGAGGGCACTCGATTAAGTCATGCATTTTTGCTAAAGATCCCTATAAAATCTCTTGCTCCAACTGTCACCAAAAACACTCTTCCACTTCCGACACATGCCCTCACCGCATACAACATATAAAAAACATGCATGACTTACACTCTAACATAATCAAAAATTTCATATGCTGAACTTCCTACACATAAACACTAATCACTCATCCACCAGCTGGGCAAACCTCACGCACATACTACACAGCTTCATTCACGATATAATTTCAATCAACGAGCCATACGCACTCAATCTCTCTCTACCCTCCATTCCCAGCACATATTCCTCTCTCTACATATCACCACCCACCTACTACTCCGCTTGCATTTTACTAAAATCATCACTCATTTTCACCTTCCTCAAGCAATTTTCCTCACAACAATACGCTTTTGCGATAATTTTTTCATCCAACACTTCCCTCCTTTTTTGCTCTTACTATTCCCCACCCTCCAATACAAAAGCTTTAACTGATGCCTTCACTCTCGATCTCAACCGCGCCAAAGCGCACATATCAACGATTTCCAAATCTTTTTACCTCATCATTTGCACCGACTGCAACACGCGATCCTTCCTTTGGGACCAAAAAGAAAACTTACGCGGCATCGAGGCGACATCCTTCATCGCCCAACACAATCTACACATTTGCGACAACACAACAGAGCCAACCTTCCTGAGAATTATAAACAACATTGTCACCTCATCACATATTGACATAACTCTCTCTTCAGCAAACACGTACGATCTCATCTCAAACTGGGCCATCTCCGATCAACCCTCCGCATCTGATCATCACTACATCACTTTTCAACTCAACCACAACGCGATAGCACACACACGCACCCCCATCTCCAAAATACACACGCTGGAACACCTTCCTCCGTACTCTATCCACCAATTTACCGCACTGCACACCCGCACTTCACTCAACTACCACCACAGAAGAAGCCGCTCGCAACATAAACAACGCTCTACCTAATTCGATAAACTCGTCCACTCCTTCAAAGCTCTATCCCCAAAGAAAAAATTCTTATTTTTGGACACCAGTCCTGAGCCAACAAAAGAAAACACTACGCTGGGCCTTCAAAAACTAGAGGAAAAACCCCTCACCCTTGAACATCACATTTTACACACACACTCGACAACTCTACCTCATCTCAATAAAAACTGCAGCGAAATGCATGGATTAGTTTTACCTCATCCACATCATCCAATCCATGGTCCACCATCAACAAAATCATCAAGTCAAAATGTCTACGGCCGATTTCCACAAACTACTTCCAGACCCAAACGCCGATTCAATTCAAATAAATCCACCTTTTCTCTCTTCCTTTTTTTCCTGCCGACAACCCCCTCTCTGACGATCCATATCAAGCCGCATTACGCTCCTCCTCACTCACACTCACAACATCGCTAACCATCCATCACTTCCCAGCCATAACATCATCTGAACTCTTACACGCAGTAAACTCGCTCCGACCCAGCTCAGCCACAAGCCTCGATTTAATCTCCACAAATCACATTAAAAAGTCAATCCATCTCTTAGAAAAACACTTAATCAACATATACAACGCTTGTATAACCCTCTCCTTTTTTCCTTCATTATGGAAAATAGGAAAAGTTATTTTTCTACCAAAACCCCACAAAGATCTATCAGAACTCAAAAACTGGAGACCTATTACCATTCTTCCCGTCCTCGGCAAAATCCTAGAAAAAATCCTTCGAAGAAGGCTCGTCCACTACATTACTCAAAACAACCTCATCCATCCCTCCCAGTTTGCCTATCTTCCTCATCGAAACACCGAGTCAGCCTTATCAAAACTAACTGAACACCTTCAACACTCCATCACATCCCACAAAACCGATACAGTCCTATTTCTAGACATTGATAATGCATTTAACAGCGCCTGGCACCCCGCAATCCTTCTGAACATGCATCTCAAAAAATATCCACCCTACATGATTAAATTCATACACAACTATCTACAAAATCGAGCTTTAGTTTTTCGCGAATCAAAATGTTGTTAATGAGTGGTTTGCTAGGATAAAGTCAATTTGTGATGGATACACCATGGAAAATATTTAACGCTGACGAAACTGGATTATTTTATAAAGTTTTGCCATCAAAATCAATGGTTTTGAAAAACGATATTTGTAAAAATGGAAAAAAAACCAAACTAAGGCTAACTAGACTTTTATGTTGTAGTGCCTTGGGAGAAAAACTGTCGCCTCTAATAATTGGATTCAATCAAAACCCCCGTTGCCTCAAAAATACATGTCTTACCACATTAGGAGTGCAATATTTTGCTAATAAGAAGGCGTGGATGACGGGTCAAGTTTTTTTTACATGGATACAAAGACTAAATAATAAAATGATCAAACAAAAAAGATCTATTTTACTAATGTTTGATAATGTACCTTCACATACAAACATTCACCCCCGTTTTTGGGGGAACACTTTCTAATATCAAAGTTGTTTTTATACCTCCCAACACGACATCGATCACCCAACCTTTGGACATGGGTGTTATAAAAAACTTCAAGCATTTCTATAGAAAAGAGTTTTTGAAAGAAGTTATTTCAAAAATTGATAGATACATCAAGCGAAAATGAAGCTGATAAATGTTTAGAAGAAGATGAATCATAAGATATTGAAATAAAAATTAAAACATCAGAAGTAATTTGTAGTGTTAAAACTTTAGAAAGGTTTGCACTACAAATAAAGTCCAAGACTCTTTTCAACTTAGCAAAAAGTGCACTTGATTGTGCTGAAATTCATCAAATGTCTAATTTGAAACAGACGAATCTTGAAACATTTCTAAAAAAACATTAATTTTTATAAATAATGTCATATGTTTTTACCTCTTTGTATTATTTTTCTTTAATTAAAATATAGTCTATCTATTTTTCAACCTCTCTCTAACGACCCTTTGTCTACAGCGACTTTTTTTAGCAGCAAAGTCAAGTCGCTGTAGACAGGTTTTACTTATATATGTATTTAGGTGTATTTGAGTATATTTGGGTGAAAAGACGCGACGTTTATTCACATAAAAACAGCAATTTTTCAAATGTATATGGGCATACTTATAAATTAATTATGAATTTATACACTGTCATCTCTGTCCCTTTGGCACATATTTTCAATGATAGCTTAGTACATGGTATTTACCCTGTTGTCTTTAAAACATTAAAAATTATACCAATTTTCAATAAAGGCTGTAAACATCATATAAAAAATTGGGTAATATGAGTAATGAGATAGGAGTTTTGAGGAAATTTTATATAGAGATCTTTATAACTATTTTGAATATAATAAACTTTTTACATCTTCACAGTATGGCTTCAAAAAGTGCAATTCACTAGAAAATCTTCATGCAGTTATGTAAATGCAATAGTTACTTCTTGGAATGTCAATGAAGACTGTATTGGGGTATTCTTAGATTTGAAAAGTGCCTTTGAGTCTTTATGGATATAGAATTGCTATTAAATAAGTGATATATCTGTAAGCTTGATTAGTTCATTTTTGACTAATAGAAATTAATTTGTTCAAGTAAATAATATTGACTATATTAAAGGAAACTTGAGTATATGTGTGCCACAAGGTTAAATATTGGGACCCTCAAATAATATTAATACAATTAACATTTGTGAAAACGTATTAAATTTCTCACCCTCCATGAATTATTTAGGAATAATTTTAGATGAAAAATTTTCTTGGAAACTAGAAATTTATTCTATAACTAGAAAGAAAAATCTTACACTAAAATTTTGATATATAAATTATTATTTGAATCCATATTGTCATTTTCGATAATAAATTGGGGACACGCGGGTTTAAATATAATCTTTTTGTTGCAAAAAAATTTGGGAGGTCAATTTTAATTTAAGTTATAATTAACATACTAATGAAATGCTACTTTTATAAATGAGGAGTTTAAAAATAGATGAGGTACACTATTCAACTACTAAAGTTTGTGTTCAAGTCTTTTTCTGGACATGTACCTTCATCTATATCAAACTCATTCACTTTTTCTTGGAATTACAATAGACATTATCTAAGAAAGTCGTTTAAATTATACATTGATGGAGCTAAAGATACTAAGTGTAAGCAAGAAATCACTTATAAAATCCCTTTGTGTTCGAACATTTTCATTGAATTGATTGAAAAATACATAAGTTTTTACCTTCCTCCAAAATATTAAAAGAAATTAAATCAAATGGTTACTCCTCATGTAATCAACTCAACTGTTATATTTGTTCTTTATCATAAAATAACTTTATAATACCATAATTAGGGTGAGACTTTTTACCCAAATATACCCAAATACACCCAAACAGATGAAAACAAATTTAAATTGTTAAATATACATAGAAGAATTATTCCCAGGATAAAACGAATATAAATTATATTGAATTATAAAAAATTAATCTATTTTTTTTTAAATTAAAATTGTTTATATTATAATAATAACTTAAAATATAATACTTATTTATAAATAATAATATAATTATTCAAAATAATTTTTTAATTTAAATAATTACTAATATGTGTGGCCTGGCAAGAAAATGGGTGACATAAAAATATATAACAATACCCTATTACCAGCGCTCGTTCAAACTTAAATATCTGTGTATCTTTTTATTTTAAGCATTTATATAATATTATTTTTAATTTCAAGTTCTTATTTGTAAATAAAGAAAATAGTTGTGTGTATTTGGGTAAAAAGTCTTACCGCCATAATTATATTTATACACAGACTTTTGATTTAGATTATTTACTAATATCCACTTTTATACTTTCATTTATTTTACTGTACTTTTTTTTCATAAATATATTATATATATATATGAAAATGCAAACCTGTTATTTCTATATATTTACTGTACTCTACTTCGTTTTGTCTGTATAATACACATATTGATATATCTTCACTGTTTTTACCTTTTATCAACCCATTAGTAACACTGAAAGTGGCTTTTGTTAGTCTTACATGTCTTGTACTAGTATCCTATAATTTTTAATTTACCTTATAATGAATTATATTTAATAAATTTTTTTCTTCTTTAATTTTTTATTTGTTTTTTTTCTACGTTTTACCTCCAATTTAAAATACTCGATTTTCTAGTAGGTTATATTATTATTTTAGAATTTATGTATTTTATTTTTTATTAAAATTTCTAATAAACATGAGTTAGTCCTTTAAATTGTGTCTACATACCAAATTATTTCCTGCTTCAGAATAAAATGCGCAGATAAATTTCACATAAAATTCACATACTATATAAATGTCCATTTTGATGTTAATTTAATTTAATTTCAGGTTTAAATAGTTTTGATTTCATATATGAATCTGACTTTATTTTTGGCATATATACGATTTCATTGTCATATGCTAGATTTTATATATTTAGTTTTTTCCTGTAAACTCCATATTGTAGAAAATTCTTTGCTTTTATTAATATTATGAAATTCATTTCTATGGTAAAAATAATATGTATAAAAATTTCGATTTATAAACCCTAGTTAATCAACAATTTATTAAAATTTACAAAAGTAAAATGCTTTTAAATTTAAAATACTTATGCAATAAATTGCATGTCCTTCAAAAGTTGTAATTTTTGTTATATTAGCAATTTTAATAGTTTTTCTTTTAGCTATTTTTAGAGCATCTGCCTATTTCGTTTTAATTTGAAGGCTTCATGTATAAAGACTGCTGATAACTGAAAATGTCTTTTTTTAGGTCTCTTAGCTTAGTTAAACAGAAGTGAATAATGTATTAAGATTAGTGCTAGAGATATTTCACAAGAGTATTGATCTGAAAGACTAGTTAAGCTGGAGACCCCTGATATAAAGTTTAGTTCCCGAAATATGATTAGTTTATTTGACATTCAAATTATTCGCTTTGTACTCACTTCCTTAGAAAGCAATAAAAAATAAATATTTGGACGACTAAAATCTCAATCGTCCTAATTGAGTAATTTATAAGAACTACATTTTTTTTAACAATAATTTACATTGTATGTACGTAGTTACAATCTACATTTATTGAAAGTTACAAGGTAAATAAATATCCGATTCTAAGTACTTACAAAACCCTGCTTACATTCTAAATATCCATTTAAAATCTCATTCCTCTACCCTAGTGTTTATAAGAAGCAAAATTGGGTATTTCAGCTGAGTTTTCTTACATACTAAAATTCATGATTTTTAAAAAAAAAAACTTAAAACAAGGTGTTACAGGTGCAGATTTTTGAAAATGAGTGGGGGCGAAATTTTTTTAAATTGTATTCACTCTTAAAATTTCATATCAATGTATTCATTTTTTATATTTTATATTGAAATTTGTTATAAGTATGTATACCCATTTTTAAGTATTGAGTTTTTTAATTTTTGTATAATAATAAAAATATTGTAGTAAAAGCTATACCTGTATTGGCTAAGATTATTTTACCCTTTGCTGCCTCTCGCCCTTCTTTTCAGATGTTTTCCTATAGTAGGGGTTCCCAACCTGGGGTTCGTTTCACTTTTTTCAAGGGGTACTTTATAAAGGTATCTGAAAAGTTTTTTAAATTTTTAACTGATATATTAGTGATAAAAATCAAGATAAAAAACTAAAAAAATTATTAGGGATTCGCCTAAGGCTGAAAACTTTCAAGGGGTACTGGTGAAAAAAAGGTTGTGAACATCTGCTCTAGTGCAATGGTTCTCAACCTTTTTTAACAAAGGGCCAAATTAAGAACCAGCATTGCACTAGGTGGCCGCAACAAAACAAAATGGTATACATTGATATACTCAAAAATAGAGGATGGACGATTTCAGGCTCTCCAAATCTACCACTGTGATAGACAGTAGACAAAATTTAAAAACAGATCTTGCATATAAAACTACTTTATTGCAACATATGTACAGTACAATAATAGATCAATAATTTTGGGAAACCTGACAGTTTTGATATGATATTGCTATTCTAATTTTTTTTGCAACTTAGCTATGCTGGCCGCAAAACAAGAGATTGAGGGCCACATGCGGCTCCGAGGGCTGTGGTTGAGATCCACTCCTCTAATGTATACAAATGCGTTTATTTGACTTTGTCATATTTTTTTACTTTTAAATTTCACTCAGATATAACGAAATACAAAGGTCCTTAGAAATTCGTTGTATCCGATTTCTACTGTATATTTGTTTGCGTTCTTCTTTCATATTAAATTTCATCATTAACACTGTTTTTGTTCCTACCGAAAGGCTACTTTCCGATTATAATACATATAATGATATTGGGGGTGTGAATAAAGTTGCATAGATGCTTGGTTTTCATACTATAGGGTCTTCTATCCTGCATCCAACCTTTCTTTATAGTTCGGCACAAGAGGTGCATTTGTTCCTTCTCGGTCAAAACAAGCAATCTACCTTTACCTTTAATTATAATAAATAAGTGTAAACAATATTAAGATATTTTTTCCACCTTTGAGGACTCGAATTTTGGAAATTAATAGTATGTTTTTCAATGGAACGTCTAATTAAAGCAGACGATTTTCATTTCTTAGGACTCTGGTGTCACATTGGTTCTCAAAGGTTAAATGAACAAATTTTTATTTGAATCCAACGTTTATAAGCCCTTTTCGTTGTTCAATTATAACTAAGTCTTCTATACCTCTGAACAGTTTAAGTTTTACATCAAATATTTTTTTGTATTTCAAAAGATATACCGTTATTTGTAATGATACATTATGTATATTTTTTAGAACCTCAAAATGTTTAAGAAATAAAGATGGATATTAACTTTGTTATAACTAATACAAATGCTCATCTTATGAATATAGTATGCTTTATTATAATTATTTCCTAATTTTACCTTATTATCTAAAATTTGTTTGATTTTTCAATCTGCTTGTGGATATTATTCAATTTTTTTCCTTGGCCTTTTTTCTAGCTTACATTTTGTAAACCCTAAGTATAAATGGTGTTTTACATCATGTTAATGATGATAATCTATTCTAATCCCTATTTTTTTCTTGATCATTTGGCGAAACACAAGCAATTTTTTAAAATTATCCAATTTTCAAAAAGCTATTGAGTAAGGCGTTGACTTATTCAAATTTGCAATATTTAATTTACTGAATATTTAAAAAAGTACTTTGGAAGAAAAATGTTATAAAATCGGTCAAGAGTAAATTCCTCTCTCCTCCTGTCTGCACATATTGCTTTAGTGAAATATATAAAAAAAATATCCATATCTAGCCACAATCTGCCATGCGCGCTGCTTGTTGAACTCTGGTTTAGATACAAACTTCCCCATAAATTAGCGGTTGTACTCTTTAAATTCCTTCTTAAGGTTAAGCCTGTCCATCAATGCATGGAAAACATCATGTGACATAATTCATGATACCTTTTTCTTGTCAGTAATGGGAGTTCTCTCTCCATAAATCTGCTCTGCTTGGGCTCCTTATCACTTCTCTTCTGAGCCACTATCATTCATTTATCACATGATATTTTTAGTTGTCGGTATCGCATCCAAGGGAAGAATAATCTTCCATAGCTGGAGAGATGGTAAGGATTATCACAAACAGGAATCGAACCCAGACCATCTGGATCGATACCCCATGCTCTTACCACTAGGCCATCTGCCGACAAGATTAACACCTCTTTCCTTTGTACTCTACAGATATATATAAATAGAAATTATGATTTTAATTTATAACTTATAGTTTACACTAATTAAGATATAAAATGTAAAAATTGAATGGAGAGAAAGGAATGAGGGGAGGCTATTTTTCTGTATTTCATTTAACCGCCATCTGTCGAACCTTCGTGGTACGACGAGCGATATCAATTTTCATATATTTTTTGAGAGTATGCTTACAATGATTAATTCAAATCGTTTTGGGAATATAATTAGTCGAGATACACTTTAACGTCTTTAATTTGCTTACGCGTTTATTTTTTTAAGGATTTCACTATTTCGCTAACAGATTCGAACAAAACCCAGTGGACAATAGAAAAAAAATATTCAGACTTTGTATCACTTTACGAAAAAGTAAATTTATATTTCATATTCATAAATGTATAGATTGACTCGTTTTGATTTCATTTATGCCCGATTATAATGCACAATACATAAACTTCTTTTTAATGTCTTAACTTTAGATTGTACTCTTTACTGTATATTTTTCCATTTTTCTTCTTGCATTATAATCTTTTAACTTTCACATACTTAGAACACATTTAAATTTTATATTATTAATTTTGCGTTATCTTATCACTTTACTCTTATTGCAATGCAAGCTAAAGACAGATAATTCAGACACATGCGTTCAAATTAAAGTCTCAAAATGCGCAATCTATATTTTAACAACTACTAAGCCATTATGTTCAATCACAACGATCACACCAATGATAAATTTTCGACTTGCTTTTAATAAGTATTTACATTTTTACTTGTAATAATTGTAAACTAATTCATCGGTCTCTCTTCCTTTGCATAATATTTGTCAGGCGTAAGGAAAAAAATTGAGATACGTTTGTAATTCTAATGTTGAACTGAAAGTGTTATCAAACCCTGGTCAAGATGATTTCTCTTGCAGCCTGTTTTCACATCTTTTCCGTACACATTCATAACATTTTGAAGTTTAATTTTGCATTTTTTGCCAAATCATTTTCACTAGAATACACTTAAACAAACGGAAATAGAAATTTTAAATCAAGTCAGACCTCGTTAAAACGCAGGAATTATTCTCTGAATTATTTTTCCGATTTTTCAAGTTTGTTATAATTTGATGCAATACCCAGTTTCTATATTTTCTTTACTTCTATTAATTTATAATAGTGTATCAATTTTCACATAATTTATAAATTAACTTTCTAAAAGATACAAAAATTTTTAAAAATTAGTTCTCTTCTCTTTCTCTGTGTTACCTGAGTTTACGAGGTACTTGTTTCGTTCAAAATGATTTTCATCCAGTTATCCATGTTTCTGGATTATTGACGTCAGTCTCTATATTCCCGACAAATATTTACATGGAAAAATTCCTATCACGAAGATAAATCTTTCTTTCTGTGAAATAATTTTTTACAAAACTTGTCATTATTCTTTTTTATACTTTCTTTACCCATTAAGAGTAATTTGTAAAGCCTTTTATTTTTGAAAACCCTTTTTCCTTATTTAATCCTTTTAGCTAAAGGAGCAGTTTACAGATTTCAATTTCAAGCTTTCTTCAAAACTAAATTTTCTCCACTCTTCCAAATACTACACTTCTAAAGTCAATGAATTCATATCCTACCTCTTCCACAACTACAATTTATATGATATGTAAGTTTTCATTTTCTTTTATGAATATATTTTTGACAATAAGTATATAATTGAAAAATAACAAGAATCCTAGTTGCACAGTTACCAACTCCTGAAAATTTAATTGCTAGTTTATTTTAAAAAAATCCTTTTTTATCAACTAAAACAAACATTTGCTTATATAGTAGCTAAAGACATATCCTCAATTTTAAAGATTTCTTCGGTATCTTTACTTGAATTGAAAATTCTGTACACTAATTATAATATTTTTTATAATTTATATTTTTGCATTTAATATTTGAAGAATTTATAATCTAAAATTAAAATTATATCAACAAAAAGAATTATTCACTGAAACTCATGCTCAGGGCCGGCCTTAAGCCACTGCGCCCGCAGTGGGCCCCGCGCTTCTCATTTTTCATTTTGATGATATATTGTATGATTTCGCTAAATGCAAGGTTCGCAAAGTAAAGTTACTTTGATCGTCATTTTGTGTTAAGGAAAAAGTAATAAAACAAATTCCTTTTCTTTTTTTTCAAAATCTTATTTCTCACTTTTAATCTTTTTTCCTACCCACACTGGGCCCGCGCAATCCATTTTGCATAGGGCCCCGCGATCACTAGGGCCGGCCCTGCTCATTCTCACGTAAAAATATTTCTATCCAGTTTTTTCATTGTTTACGGCCTTCAAAATTTGAGAGTAATTTCCGAATTTTTGAAGGAATTCAATTACTATATATGTATTGAAGTTCCTTATTAACAAACTTCCCTTATTATAACCTTATTGATAAAAAAAAATAATTAAAATAAGTATCTATTCAGAGTAATATCATGGAAAATTGGAAAGCGCAAAATAGTTTTAATATATTTCCATCTCTTCCGTATATTTAAAAGCAATTGTGCTTTTCTATCATTAGCTTCTTTTATTTCGCGTTGTTACGAAAATGTAAATGTTTGGCTCTTATTTAAACACTTAAGAGTAATTCACGGTATTATTTTACTATCAGTTATGCATATATAATTTTTGACAGATTTTAAAGTTTGCTAAAACTCAAGGGTATTTCTAAAAATTAGCAGGATAAATTCCCTGCTTACGAAATAAAATGATGAATGTTAGTGGGCCTATTATCTCTCACATGGAGGTTGCCAAATTCGTTTGGTGTACTCAAGTAGATTGCACTGTTTAATAATTCATGAGTAGCATACTTGCGTACAGTGTGAAAGTGAAGGCTTCCATTCTATCTTCACTGACTGCACCCTCTCTTTTCAGAGCTTGTTTCCAGACGTGATCATGGAAGCGTAAATATTTGCACGTGAAGATGAGATGTTGGTAAAGCAAATTCATTACTTGAGTCACATATCTTGCTAACTACATACACAAACTCCCTTATTCCCACTTCAGAAAAACATTATTCGACTGATGAAGTATTGTGATGCACTCTTCTTCTAACAATAATTAAATCCTTTTTCAATAGTTATCTTAATTGAAAATGATTAGAACTGATCGTTTTAGTAGAGCTGGAATTTATCTTGTAATCGGGATTTTTTTAAATATTTTTATTGCAAAAAGCTGACCGTTTTTTGAATAGCATTGTGTTTTTTTCACTTTTTCTATTATTGCAAGAAATAGATAAATGTATAATTATTAAAAAATTGTATACTTTGAAATATGTTAGATTTCACGAATAGAAACATTGGCATCTGTCTCTACTATATTTTATATTTCATCTTAATGAAAAAGTAGGAGGATAAATATTTTAATTTGGGTTTTCTCTTTATTACGCATACGCCGAAATATAAGCAATATTTTCTATATTCTACGGTGTAGGGTTCTCAGATGTATAAAACTCGATATCTGTACTTCCGCCCTGCAAGAATATTAACAAACGAATTATATATCAGAATGTGTCAGGCGTGTATTAATACAAATAAATATTAAAGTTTGTGTCAAGAATGCCAAAAATGTATATGTAAGTGTATGTATGTACGATTGCGCTAGCACTAAACCTAACCTCAACCGTAACACTAACCCTAACCTCGACAATAGGTTCGCATACTTTTGCACATAAGGCCCATTTTAAAATTTGATTAGCACCTGTCAACTATTATGCAAATTGAGGAAAAAATTTGGATAGTGAAAATGAGCTTATTCTTAATGAGTTGTTTGTTTTTTAGATTTTATAAATAGGAATATCCGACAAAAAGCGAGACACTCATTTCCATAGCCAGTCGCCACACCATCCATTTCTTTTATCCATCCTTTCGTTGCATGAAATTTCATCTTATTTGCATATTAATTACGCAATTTTATTATTTCACTAGTGATACTTTAGTTTTAATCTGTCTAGATTTTGTAGATGGAATTTTTTAATTATAATTTATGCAATTTTCTCTTTTGCCCTGAAGGATGTTTTTATATAGTAGACATTTTTCACATCAAGGTTAAACTAATTTTTTGATAATTTTTTAAAGAAATAATTTTATACATCTAATACTTTTTACTTTTTGTATATTCGAATTTAGAACTTTACTTTTTCTTAATTTCTCATTTTTGCTCAACTTTATGATTTATTTTGAACACTTTGGTTTCATATTCTATACCACATCCTTTTCTAGCATCGTTTATGGTAAAACATCCACATAAATCACGTGAATTGCATATACAAGCGTAAACTCTGTATTGTAGGCTGTTGTATGCCTGAATAATGTGTACATTTATTCCTAGAAAACCCTAAAGTACCAAGAAAAAAAAGAAGAAATTCCACGGCAAAATTAAATTTCATAGGTTTAAAGCAGATTGTTTTCATTTCTCGTGGTCGCACTTGTCCTCTGGGTTTTAAGGTCCTAGTTTTTGAACACTACTATCCGATTGGGCCTCCGACGATATATGAGATATGAAATGGAATTCCAATCAGTGAAGAAACTAATGAACCCTATTTTTTGCGTCAAGTAATACCCTAGTCAATAATCCTATCTCTTTATCAGAATACCTTTTCACTTAATTACTGTTATTCGTATCCAGTTTGTTTTCATGATCAATTTTTACCTATCATTTGATTTAGCATTGCAGGGTCAACGCAATTTCAGGTGGCGTGCATTTTTCACTGTATATTTCCGCCCGAAATGATATTATAATAATTGATAATTAACTTTATGTTGATAATTACTCTCTGATTAAATACAATACATTCAGAAAATTACTCAGACCTTATTAATCTAAAAAAGGTTAGTTTAAATTTTAATACGTGACAAATTCGTGTATAACTAATTCATATCAACATACTAAACAAATGATCCGTGTTCGAAAATATTTGAAAATTCTTTTTCAATAAATTTTGATTCCTTTTTTCCGTTTTATATACAACATGCTGCATTCACAATTTATCTTTACTATGATTTTTAATCCAACCAAATTTTAGCTCTTTCATAAATTTACATAGTTAGGCCAAGTTCTATCTTTGATAATAGTATCTTATCTAGCACCAAATTCATCCACGATGATGGCCTTAGTTTATTGCTTTGACAAATTCCTTGATATTCTATGTGTCCATAATCGTCATCTAAATGTTTTTAAATTGGTCAAGTTATCAATGCCTCTACATGTCATAAGCATAGATGTAGGAGTTTCCTTAAATCAGATTTATTTATCTTGAACAGTCGCTGCTACCTTCTCATCTTAATGCGTAAGAAGACACAGTACCTTTTACTTCTTTTTGAAATATATAATATTAGCATATGTATTAAATATACAAATTACAAATTTTTGAGATATTGGTCTTTGAAATAATTAATCATTAAGATTTATTTTAATATTTTTAGTTCCTACTTAGCAGAGTTTTTTTCCTTAATTCCGACATGTCAAGATACTGTGTCTTTAAACGACAACCACAAAAATTCAACGAATGGAAAGGTATGTATAATTTGTTTAACTCTTCTTCCTTATGTATGGTCACATGGCAGCACTTTCATGGTTCTTCTATATTTACCATGCCCAGTGTTGGTAATTTACTCAACCCTGAAAAATTCAGGTTTTTTTTTTATACAAAACTCACCATGAAATCAAAATGCTAAGTTTAAAGGAATTTCTATTTTAAATTTGCTTTAAAATCTTGTTACTATAATTTGCGTTTTCAATAGAAAATGTCCTAAATAAAATTGGCTAGGCCATAAAAAACTGTATTTGATTTTTTTTTATTTTCCAAAAAAGTTTTTTTTAATGTTAAAAGGACCTTTATCTGTTTACAAGATCACTTTCATTCCCGATAAAAAGTAAAAACTAGTGAATAGATGAGTAGAGAGGTGGCTGGTGTGATGAGTAAGGTTGCTTAGATACTGGGTTTCGATAAAAATGGGACCAAATTGTATGCTCTGAGAAGAGTAATGCAAACGATGGCGACACTTGGGCTCTATACCTACACTTGAAAACAAGATAGCATTTAATTCCCATAAATCTCCTGTATACTAAGAATAACTTACCTTGACTTTTATATTTTTTAGCTTTTCGTTTTTATTTAATAAAGTAATTTCTTCACAAAATTTGAAACAAAATAATTTTTTATATAATTTTCCATCTAAAAAATCTCTCAGTATCTCATCAATGTATTTATGTTCCTCCTAAACCAGTGGTTCTTAACCTTTTTTCTATAATTCCCCATTTTTTAGTGAGCGAACTCTCAATTTCCCACCACAGTTATCGTTCACTAAAAAAAGTAATTTTAACCTATTCAGTGTTTAGTGGGCAAATATACATTTTGCTTTTTGTGTCATTTTACAAACTCGAAATTTTGTTTATATACTAAATTTATTTCTTAAAAAATTTTTTTTATCAAACATAGTATGAACGTTATTTTTCTTATAAACATATTTTTGTATGATATATTATTTGTATTAAATTAAAAACTATTTGGAGATTCTTTTTTTAAAGCAAACGTCATCCTGAATATAGTATCAAAGCAATAAAGTTAAATTGAAGACCACTGTATTAAAAAGATGAGGCATTTCTCATAATTATAAAATATATATCAATTCGATTTTTTTCACAATTTATTAACATTTTTTATAGATTTTTTTTTCACACTTTATTAGATTTTTTTTCCACAATTTATTTCTTTCTTCCAATAACTGTGTCACTTCAGAGAGCAAATGCCCAAGCCTAATCAACATATCGCCTTTTGACAGCCAACGCACAGAAGTGTGAAACAAGAGTCCTTTGTAGTCGGATTCCAAATCCTGGCACAACCGTCGAGAGTTGAGAGCGCTTGCTTTAACATAATTTAAAATCCTAATAGCCGCTTCAAGCGTTTCTTTAAGCGGTTGAGTCATTTTTCTTGACGCAAGCGCTTCTCGATGTATAATGCAGTGCTGTCTCACTCCTTAGGATTTTTTGCTTCACTAGTTGCGCAAATCCAGACCTCACATCCAACATAACAGGAGTTCCATCTGTGCAAACATGGACAAATTTGTCCCAGTCCAATCCTTCCTTTCAAAAAATCGTTAACAAGATGCATGACATCGACAGCTTGAGTTGTTGTTTTTAGTGAGCGGCAAAATAATAAGTCTTCTTCTATGTTTTGATTGAAGACGTAACGAACAAAGACAATTAGTTGCGACAAATTCGCCACATCCACAGACTCATCTAATTGGGATAGCAAAGACAGGAGACGCTTTCACTCTTGCCAAGAGTTGCGACTTGATATTGGACGACATATCAAAAATGCGTGACTTAACGGTATCGTTGGATAGAGAAAATTGTTTCATCTTCGCTACTGCAGATTCGCCAAGCAAAATATCAGCACATGAGATGAGGCGCGGCTTTATGAGCGTCTCTGCGATGCTATGTGGTTTCTTTGCCTTTGCTACCAGAAGAGAAACAGCATACAATGAGTGCACGATTGCTCTTGACTCAGTTTGAAATTTTCCGTCATGGTCCATCTTCATTTTCTTCAAACAGTTTGCTTTTGATTCAAAAAATTGTCTCTTACTGTTAGCAAGCTTAGGGTGTACATTGGAGAGATGCATCTTCAGTTGATGAGGCTTCATTGAATCATTACTAAGCGTTTTGTGGCAAATAACGCACTGAGGCAACTGTCCGTTGCGTCCTCAAACAAACGTGAAACCGTAGTCCATGTACTTGACATATTTTCTTTTAGCTCTATTTTTTCATGCTTCACCCTACTTTCATTATTCTCACTCATAAATTCTTTTTTTTCTTTATTCATCTCTATCAAATAGGACAATTTATTGTTTTTATTTATTATTATTTGAAAGTGATGGAAAAGATAAAATAAATAATGAAAAAAGTTAATAGAGATGAAATAGACAACAATTAAAAATTTTATAATTTATCTAATAATAATCAAGCTCATGGATCTCATAGCATATACAGTTCAACCTGTCAAAAGCGCCACCTCTTTATGAGCGCCACCTCCCTAATCGATCCAGTTATGAAAGAACGGATATCATACCAATTGAAACGAACCTCTGAATGAGCTCCACCTCTCTAACGCCTCCAGCGCCATTCAGTTTCAAGCCCAATGATACTCATAACCCGTTACTAAGCGCCATTATAGCATTCAGCTGATATACATACACTCAATATATCCTACCCATTTTAGATTATAGTGTAGTACATTATATTATTATATCACACACATCTGACCAAAATCACTTTCACTCACGATGAAGTGCTGTTAAGCCTGCCTATTAGTTCGATCAAGAGACAAGCACAGACCATGTTAGATGAACAACACTATGTGTATATGTTGCACGAAACATCTCGCATATCATCTCACCACTACCACTGTACTACTCTACCAGTGATAATACAGTATAGTATAGGGAGGGCTATGATCACAGTGTACATTACAGAGAGAGAAGGATTACAGTAGATAAAACAAAACATACAGGGAGAGAGAAAAATGTTAACATCAGTCATATAATTGGAGGCTGGTAAGACTAAGTTATTATTAATGTTCACTTTCTCTCAAGTCAAGTTTTATTTTTAAATATCGTTATGTCAAAATCGAATAAAAATAAATGTACGAACACATTAAGAGCTCCATGAAGGTAGCCGAACAATTTGGAGTTAGTAAAGATCAAGTCCAAAGAATAGTGAGAAAGAAAGATGAAATACTAAAAAAAAACTTTTGTTTCAAGAAGACAAAAATTGAAACTCTACCGATTTCATATGAATGGAATAGAAAAGCTTGGATGACGTCAAAAATTTTCGAAAAATGGCTAAATCACTTCAATTCAAAAATGAAAATAGACATGTCCTACTTTTCCTAGACAACGCTCCTTCTCATCCTTATTTAAAGCAAAGTAATGTACGACTGATTTTTTTGCCACCAAAAACCACCTCAGTTCTACAACCCTTGGATTAAGGTGTTATACAAACTCTCAAGTTGAAGTTTTGAAAAAAACAAATCAATTATGTTTTAAAGTCTATGGATGAGGATAAAAGTAAAATGAGTGGAGATTCCATCAAAGAAATAACTCTATTTTTTGGCTGAAAAAACCCTGGGATGAAGTTGAAAAAGAGACAATCACTAAATGTTTTTGGCACGCCGGTTTTTCAAAACAATCTAATTGTGAGATTTTTGAAAACAAATTGGAAAATGAAGTTAGTATCGCTGATGAGGTTGCGCAAGAACTGAAAGATCTCTCCGAAGAGTTGCAAGATATGGACCTCGTATCTTTACAAGAAAAAGAAAATAGCCTTTTAATCCATGAGCAGGAGATTGATTGGGATTCTGATATCAAAAGTTTGGTAAATGATGAAAATTGTATTGATAGAAGCTCTGAAGAAGATGCGACAGAAGTTGATGAAAAAATCCCCATGAAAGAAGTGGAAAGCTCTATCTTTAAGATTAAAGGCAATGCTTTACAAAAGGGTAATATGGAAATTTTGGAAAAAGCTTACGACTTGGAAAACTTGATATTCAAAATCAAGGGCGTTGCTATGAAACAAAGCAAAATATCGGACTTTTTCAAAAGATCCTAACTTTTTCATTGTGTAATTTTTCAAATAAATTTATTTCTTTAAGTTAATCTTTTTGGACATCATTTTGTATGACGTGTATCTTTTCATCAGGTGTTAAGAAAACACTTCAGTAAACTTTCGCTAGTGCTTTATATCCTTACTTATCTACTTATCTATGCTTGTATTTTATAGAAAAGCCTGAACCTTTTTTAACTTACCCTCTTTAAAAGCGCCAATTTGCATTTCCCCTAAGGTGGAGCATTTAAGCAGGTTTGACTGTATTCTCATACATCAAAAATTTTAATAAAAATTAGGGCCGTGAAATTTAAGGACTAATTGATCGATTAAATTTATTTTAACGATTAAAGTTTCCTTTAATTATTAATTAGATTAAATTTTATTTTGGGGACTATCTCAATAAATATAATAGTGGTTAAGAAAAAAAAATTAATAGATATGAAAGACTACTTCTCTGGCAAATTACATAATCATTTTGGTTTAAAATTGTTAGATGAAGATAATATTGAAGACGCTGCCAACGTTTATAAGAGAAAACGTACACTCCTTAAATTTAATTTTCAAATGAAAGATATTTTGTTAAATTAATTTGTTCGCAAATGTACTGATGTTTTGATTTAATCGTTAATATAAAAAAATTAACTATTAAAAATAAATTAATCGTTACCATCCTTAATAAAAATACATAAAATAAAATAATTTTTATCAAAAATTTTTGGGGTGAGCATAATAAGTTTAAAAAATGTTAAAGTGAGGCAAATCGTAGAACAAAGAGGAATGCTTACGTAAATTTAAATGCAAAGGAAAAAAACTTGATTAAAAGCAAAACAAATGCTTGATAGAAGATAAGCAAAATGATGAAATATGTCAGTGATGGGAGAAAGCGAATGAATAAAGTAATAGCTAACTAAGGCTCACTCAATGTGTTAGCAATAAGTAGATTGTGAATAAGATGTGTGTGCAACTTATATGCAAGACTGGGCTCATTTCTGAATGTGTGTGTGTTTCAAGATATGGATGGAGAAGTGATTTTTTTATGTTTGGCATATTGGAAATGCTCAGTGTGATGCTATACTTACTTTCAGGTTTTGTCGCAAATTTTAAAATATTGATTTTTTAGGCGACACAAACGGATGGAATTCCCTACTTAGCAACATCACCATTCCCCACTAGTGGGGAATTCCCCACCGGTTAAGAAAGACTGTCCTAAACGAAATGAAATATATCATAATTTGATAAACATTTAACACTCTAATATGTTGAAACATGCAATGATTTGAAAAATTAGCAATGTTAATACTCGATATAAAGGAAAATATAATTCGTGAATATGATTACAAAAAATATTTAATATTGAGAGATGACAGAAAATTTTTTAGCTACCTTTTAATCTCAATTCATTCAAAAAACAACATTTACATAATTTTTAGATTTTTGATACTTTAAAAAATAGGCGGTATTTTTTTTAGAGAACGTACACTTCTATACTGTTAAATGATTGTATTCTAATGAGTGAAAAATAGCGTGGTTTCAAATGTGAACATAATTTTTGAGTATTCCTTAGCATAAAAATATTTATTCTATTTTAACTGTAGTTGTGTTAATAATCTTACACTTTTTAGGAGGATCAGTTTTTTCTTGGAGAGACAGAGCGTCCGCGGTAAGTCTAATATTAAAAAAAACAGCTTTGTTTTGTACAGCTTTGTCGTTTAAATAAATACGTAATCTATTTTACTATTATATATACAATTATTATATAGATTGTAGATAATGGTTTCTTTGAGATCGGTTTTAATTGTAAAATATATTTTTGCTCTTGAAATTATGCCAATATTTTGCTAATTACGAAACCTAGCTTATAATAGCCATTCATAATATGCTCGCTTTAGTTTTCATCTCTCATCTCATTAATATAACTTGTAGCATATACCTAGTTCTCATCTATAATACATACAGCACGGTTGCCACACTCTAATCACTGGTGCAGGAGATGACTATAAGCAAGTGTATATATTTAATATATCTCAAGGGAGTTCCAGGAGAATTTAAATCTCACCGAGCTTAGCTAAATTTAGGAAACCTGGAGACAATTTTTAATGTATAGTTTGCGTATTAATATCTATCCACGTTCTTAATCTGAAATACACATGAGTGATTACGGTATTACAAAAATAAAATTTTAGATAAAGCACAGTAGACATCTCATGTTTATCAACGAGAGCGAAAAACTTATGAATACTGCCTGCTCCACTATAATGATTATTATATACTTTAGATATCAAACGTATGTTATATTTATCAAAGCTTAAATTTCTGAATTTTTTAATCATTTTAGTGTGTTCGCGTAAACTGACAAATTGTGTAAATGAAGCCATAAGCACTTATATAATATAGTACTGAAAATTGTGTAAATTAAGTCATAAAACAGTGCTTTTCAACCTTTTTGTATTCTACCCACCCTTTATCTTGCTCTCATAAATGCTGGCAATGTCTTCTTGTTTTTCCCTCTTTATGAATAAGTCTAAAATCAAATTCTAACCACTTTAACGACTATTTAAACATTTGAACAAAGGAATTTTTATTCCTGAAACACAAATAGCAGATAAGATGAGAAAATTTGGTATTTCCAAACACAATTTTTCCGTCAAGAAACAAGATAGGAATTTATTATCATCATCAATCAGTGGCTTGGTTGATATTGCAATTTATCTTCCATCTACTTAAATCATGGCATTAGGCGATTTTCAAGTGCAGACCTCATGAGAGTATCCAATTGCAGAATGACATTTCTTTTCATTGTCTTGATTGAAACTAAGGATGAGAAGACTTGCACACATATATATGAAGTTGACGTCAGCACAATTTTGGATGTTGCCTGTTCAGCTAACTCCTCGTACTCTGAAATATCTAATAGGGCAACCCAGAAATCCATGGGATGGTTTAGTGTGTTTAACTGCTTTTTATCTCTCCTAAGCTTTATTAAACATCAGAATTATTAGTTTCATCATCGGAAAAGGGATTGAGAACCCACATATTGGACGTGAGGCGCTCATTTTCACATTCTAGAACATAAATGTAAGATGTTTTTTTAATTAAGAGTGGAATTCGTATCTCCAGTATCTTCCAAATATTTTTAAACCTTCAATTTTTATTTAAAAGGGCTAAATTTAAGTTCACGGCTTTATACCTCTTAATTCATAAACCCAACTTCTATATATATTTTCGAAGACATGTGTAGGTAAAATATGAAGATTATATAAGATGGTTCTTTTTTTCTGTGTTACTAATCTAGTTTGATAACATTTCGCTGCTAATTTTACTTTCAAGAACAAATACAGTGTTACCCCGGTTTACCGCCGACCCCTCTATCGCCATAAAATTACTCAGATCCAATTTCTTTACTTGATAATTCCCGCCATTATATTTTAAACTACTTCAAATGCCATTTCTTTTGAAGAATTTATCACAGTCCACCAAACCCAAGAAACTTGCAGAACTTACGGACACAGAATTGATTGAATGTTTTAGAACTGCGCTCAATTACTTAGATGATGTAACGTGAAGCTCACTGTATGTTCGAAAATCGAGCAAAATTTTCTTGTCTAAGAATGCCATAATTCCAGCTTCATTTTAAAAACTGTCAATTTTTTATGACAATAAAGTAGTGTTATCTCCTTTCCTTGCAGCTTAAGGTTAAGAGAATTCATAGATTCAAATATGTTCACTAAAAATGTTAGGAATATACGAAAATGGACATTAGGAAATTTTAGATGCATGTCTGGTTGGCTTTACAGAAATTGCTGGATTCTTTCCATAGTATGGCTTGGTAACTTTTACTTTGGATGGAAAGCCACCTCACATTGAATGCAGCAAGAGTTTTTCAAATTGGGAATCATTTTCCTTGCATAACTCTGAAAACAAAGAAGAGTTGAAGGCCTTTGCCTCAATTAAATTCGCTTTTTTAATGACTTCATTGGGAACATTTTTAAACCCATCAGGTATTGTTTTCATTATTAAGCCTTAGCGATGAATAACACTGGATATCAATTATATCTAGAGATTTTTCCTTAATCATAGTTTGAAAACTAGAACAACAAGAAATTAGAGCACTGTCAGTTAACACTTCCAGTCCATGTTCAGGATTAATGCCATGTGCTGAAAAAATTGTCAACCTTGTTAAATATTTCTCTTGCAGTTGTTCTACTGCTAAGAGTTTTGTAAAACAAAAAATTCTCTACTAGGTGCTTGTCATATACAATTACATATTGTACGTAAACGCAGAGGTAAGCTACGTTTTCAGCATCTTCCATTTCATCAAGCTGAATTGCAAAAAAGTTGAAAGTCGAGTTCCGAATCTCATATTTTATGAGACTTTTTGAGAACAGTTATTTTTTTGAAACTTCATGGAAGGCTTTCAAACCACACTTAATGTTTAGTCGTTCAGCTTGACCTTTAAAATGGTCACTGATCTCGAGTGCTCCATTTCCAAGTGTCTTTTTAACTTACCCGGCTTTAGAAAAGTGGATGCTAATTCTTCAGAGCACAAAAGACACTTGGATTTCTCTTCCTCACCAGACGTTAAGTAAAACCAAATTTCAAGTATTAGTCGTTATATTTCATTTTTAAGCCATTAAGAAAAATGCACATTTACATCTATAAAATCAGCCCTGAAAAGCAATAAAAGAATTAAAATAGTACTCAATTTAGTAACTATTTTAAATGAAATTTATTGTCAAAAAAGGCTAATGACCCAATATGATGCATAATGTTGCGCTAAATGATCCACTGGGTGACCTCTTATGGGTCCCCATGCAACTGCTTTGTCTCATAGGGCACCGCTCCAAAAACCACTGAGCTAGGAGATAGTGATGCAATAAGAATTACTAACAAGGTAATTTGACATGATAAAATTAGCGTAGTTATCCGCAGTTATGGTTGAATTGAGAGCTTACATTGCAAGTATAATGTCTGGTAATAATGGCGGTGTGTTCATTGAACAAAAATTCTTTTATAATAAATTTTGAAACTTGTAAAAAAAGTTCGCTCCTCTGCTATGAATGTTTTTCGTGTATTAGTCATTAATGGTAGTATTTAAATAAGAAAAAAGTAATATAATCCTGGCATCGAAATTATTGGTTATATGTTTTTTAAGAAATAATTAACTGAAAAAAAACTTACCTGAAGTGTGCGTCAAACGAGTCCTCTGAATATCGTGTCCAGTGTGCTATACCACAAAGTTTGTTTGTTTCATTGAATTATCCGATACTAATTCAACTCATCTTTCTTTATATCCCATTTTAGGTGTTGTATCATAAATTCTTTATTTTAGTGCCAAACCATCAGACTTCCAGTTTCTATCACAAATAGGAAAAGGCAGCTTCGGAAAAGTTTAAAATCTTACTTTTACATTTATCCTTTATATTTTTTCTTTTTTCAGGTTTATGTAGTCAAACTTTTGTCGAATGACAAAATTTTTGCTCTTAAAGTTTTAGACAAGAAAATGATAATCAAACGAAATGAGGTGCAGCATATAATGGCAGAACGAAATGTCTTGCTCAGAAGTTTAAAACATCCCTTTCTTGTTTCGCTACATTTCTCTTTTCAAACGAAAGAAAAACTGTATCTAGTCTTAGATTATGTTAATGGAGGAGAGGTTTCATTTATTGAGTCTTTTATTTGTTGTGTTCTCCTGAAAGAATTTTCCATCCTAAAAGCGATTCATGATCGCATGTCCAAAATGTTTCAAACCATGTGTCTAACAGTTTACTCGTTTTTGAAATTTCTCAGCATTTGCATATATATAAAATTTAAGAATTTCAAGACACAAAACTTTTTTATTATCTTCATTTTACTCAAAAAATATTAATTTTTTTGTACTAAAAGAACACCAGTTCTGAAATGGTTTTTTAAGTGTCATATCATGTGTATAGAATACTTGATAAATTAGAGGAAAATTGATTGTTTTAAAATTGTCAAAACTTGATATATGCAAAATATATAAAGCTTACTTGCTTAACTTTGTGAACGCGCGTAGGGTCTTAGCTCCAGTTTTTTATCGTCAATATATCTAAAATTATCCTCTATGTAACTTTGCTTCATAACAATTTTAAAGGTTTTTTGCTGGGGTTGGAATAAAACACCTTGGTTAAACATGCAGGCCGAAATTATAACGCGTGTTCCCTGTAGATCCATTATAACCCAGATCTGCGTTATAAATGATTTACGGTATATATAAAATAGTCAGTGTTAATTTACAAAAGCATATTTTTATAAGCTAAAATCAATAATATTATTGCAAGAACGTATCTAGCGCACGTATCTGACCTATTGTAAAAGGCGACTAATAAAACTATATGCATATATTTATATAATATAATAAATATAACGTAAGTAATAAAAGTAAAACTTTAATTCAAATTAATTTCTAACAATAATAATAATTTTCGAACACTCTCGTCTTCTTCAGATAAACACAACACCACTCTCTGTTCCCTGTTTTCTACTCTTTGCATTAGGGGTTGTGTTTATTTTAAGGAGACCATTGTGGTTGAAAATTAATATTGTTAGCAATTATTTTGAATAAAAGTTTTACATTTTATTTCCTTATTTACATCTTTTGAATTTTATCCATGCCTTCTCACCAGCATTTTCTTTACATTTATATAATATATTAGTTTTTCACAAGATTGCTAAATCGCATTATTTCTTCCAAATAAACTCATCATACCTAATGCAGTTATCATTAATCATCATACCTGATTCAGTTATCATCAATCATTACACAATATATTACTGTTATTAAATATACTCGTCAGATGAATATATTCATCATACCAAGTGTACTTAGGAATTCCTATATGTGCTTTCCTATATACATGATGCACACATACACAAAGCGCTTCTTGATCCGCCTACCGAGGCAAGCAGATCACAATTCCTTTTCCTAAATTACTATAGTATTTCAATGTAGAAAATTTCGCACAAAAGTTTATTCTACCTTATCTTTTCTCGGAATAAATGAAATTTGGAAAATCTGTGAGAAAGTAAACTTAAGCAACTTTGTCAAATTTTCATTATTTCATTTGGGAAACATTTAAAAATTGCTGCGATTGGGATGGATCAAATATATTTGTATTTTTAGATTCGCGAAAAAATGTATTTGTTTTTGACTTATAAAGATAACTCTATGAACCAATATTTGTTTAGAGAGAGACAGCTATAATTTATGAGTCTATGTCACGTATCTAATCGTGATGGAGAAAATGATTTATGAGTCTATGATGCGGATCTTATAGATCAAATGTTACATATATGCACAATAGTAAAACGCATATCTTTTCTTTGGAGGTCATAATTTCATCCTTCATTTCTCCATTTTTTTATCTTCTCTTTTTTCAAACCTATATTTGTGTTATTCTCTGTTCGATATTTTTTTCCCCAAATTTCATTCTCTGTGCAATCTTTCTTCTATACATTGCTTGGTACTTTTATTTAACCCTGTGAATTTGTGAGGTGTTTGTGTTTGTGTGTGTCCGTATCAGTGAGCGAGTGTCTGTGTTTGTGTGTTAACTGTTTCCTTAGTTACAAAAATGTATACATTGAGAAGAATTTTTTTTACCTCTCAATGTTCCTTCTATATTGAAAGGATATATGGTGTAAAAATTATTTTAAACCATGTTTTCATTATTTTTGTAATCTGGCTGTTCGCTTTATCACGGTGGACACTAGCATACAAAGGCCATAGAGACGTTCATCACTCATTGTGATCCTGGCCCTATGCATTGTGCTAAAAGACCTATCCACTGTACGTGATTTTGCAGGCAGAGGCTCACGGCACGAAATAGAATGGACGTCAACAGCTTAATCATACCTAGATACATGTTATCAACGCCTATATGGTTTGTACATTATACCCTAGTGCTTCTTTAACGATATTTTCAATTTTATACATTTTTTGGATAGATAAAACGATTTTCTTGAATTCGTATCTTTCTCTTCGATGTATGGAGAATATATAAAAACATGGTGTTACTGTCATCAAAAGGACTTACAAGAGACTGAATCAAAGAATTAGATGGCCAGGGGATAATATTCTTCAATAGAGCCTCGTATATTTGGCCGCTGGATCTGGCGTACACATATTCGAGGCATAGTGAATTCTATGCCAAGTTCTGCCAGTATCTCTACGCCAGGGATGATATTTTCTGAGAACACACGATCCGCCCCATCCCGGTGATCTTGGAATACCTTCATCAACAGGCCAATGTGATCTTGGACTCCAATCATGTCCTTGTTGAGTGCCTGTAGCTGTTGAGTCACTGGCTCCAGCATCACTGAGTACTTCGCAATGATCTTAAGACAAATAGGAAAAAAATGTGGTTCATGCTGCACATCTTAGCTGATGTCCAGTCTGACGGGTGTTCTGTGATTCATGTTAGTTTGCCTCATCTGCAATTGTTGCTGCATCCATCTTCTCAAGTGTAAAAAATTTATGTATTTCATCAACACCCGTCGCGCCCAGTGGTTGGGCATCTGGGGGTCACCATCTTCTCTTGTAGAGCGCGTTCCATCCATACCCCGTTGCTACGCTACTGGTTTAGACCCCTCCTTTACAGTTATTTTCATATCCTACCTGCATTTTTTGCGGTACCGATGAATTAGCCTTATTTTATTGATTTCATATATTATATCAAAAACTTATTAAATATGTTCGTTTTTATTATTAAAATGAAATATTAAGTAAAAAGAATACCAATAAATTGGAAATATAATCCATTATTTTTCTTTTTTAGACGTTTTATCATTTGCAAAAAGAAAAAAATTTTAGTCAAGATCGTGTTAGATTTTATGGAGCAGAAATTTCACACGCTTTAGGATATTTGCATTCTCTCAATGTGATTTACAGGTTTATTTTATTTTACTTCATGTACAATGTACATATATACTCGATTCATCTAAAACAATGCATGAATTAAAACAAAAAAATTTGAGCAACTCTATTTAAATTACATTTTAATTTTGTTATAAAAGTGGTAAACTGAAAAAGTTTATCTAAATAAACTGTTAAGTTTTATTGGTAGAGGGGTTAAAGAAATTTAGTTTTGTCGTTGTAAATATACATAAAATTTATAACAGTCATATGTGATTCAAGCTCTATGAACCTTCTTGTAGTACCAATGTATCATATTCTTGAAGGGTGTGCAAAATTTCATTGAAAAATTTTGATTCGAAATATGATTTTTAAATCATCGATCTTGTAAATAAGATGCAGTTTTTTGTTCTCAAGTGTTCTTGCCAGATCAGTAATATACAAGCATACGTCTTCAAATTTAGCCATTTTGAGTATTTTCCACCCTCATCCAGTATTATACATGGATCTAACCTTAAATCCTTATACAAGTAGAGCGTTATCTTATGATAAAAAGAGAAACTTTTACACATTTCTTCTTGTAGGTAGTTATTTGATATTAATGAATTATTTATTCTTGCTTGCCATTGTTGTTTGGGATAATTCTCATTTTTGCAACTAGAGATCTGAAACCAGAAAATATCTTGCTCGATTCCGACGGTCATATAAAACTCACAGACTTTGGTCTTTGCAAAGAAGGCAAAAATCCCATGTCCACCACGCGAACCTTCTGCGGCACTCCTGAATATCTTGCCCCAGAAGTTCTAAAAAAGCTTCCCTACGATAGATCCGTTGACTGGTGGTGTCTAGGATGCGTGCTCTATGAAATGGTCTTCGCTCTTCCTCCCTTTTATTCTGAAAATTTGAATACCATGTTCAATTCAATTTTGCATAAAAGCCTAATCATTCCTAGCAATTCCGTTTCTATGCCTTTCAGACGATTCCTGCATGGTGTAATTATTTTCTTTCTAATTTGCTTCACGATGTCCAGGTATTTATGCTTTGCATGTTTAGCGATAATAGTGAAAGAAAAAAGAGGGTGGATGTTTGCAATTATTTTATAGGATAAAATTTTAACCCCTTTTTAAGGTCCATGTTTGTGAAAATTAATCCTCTCATTATTTTTTTTAAATATTTTTATTTTATGAGACACTTTTGTGACATTCATTTTATGTGCTTCAGAAGCAAAAGGAAAAGCAAAGCTTTACTATATATACGTAAATGTAAAAAATTTATAGGCACTTATAACTTTTTTACGACAAAATGTAAACTGACCAAACTTTACATAACTGTTAATATAGACCAAGAAACCCGTGTTTTAAAATTTCATAAAAATTGAACTAATTTTGAAAAAGTTATTAAACATCAAAAATTTCGAAAAAAAGTGATTATGTACATCAGAGGTCTGGCAAGACCTCCGGGGAGACAACTCGCAAAACTTGCCAGCCTTATTATATATTTAAATGTGTAAATCGTAAAATGCTTAAAAAATATACTTAAAATAAAAATTTTCAAAAAATATTTTACATACATATTGAAAGCCACATTTCAAAAATTCTACCTAAAAGTTCAAAAAATTTAACTTTGAAATTGCAGTTTTATTTCATAAAAACTATATAATTGGTTGAAATGTTTATGTAATATATAATAATACTAAATGTTTATGTAATATATAATAATAATACTACTACTACTACCAATACTACTTTTTGGAAATTTTTACTTGTTTGATTTGAAGAAAGAATTCAACTGTTTTTCAATATTTCTTTTTCATGATATATATATCATTAGAAAGCTTATCGTTTGCTACATACTCTAGAATAATTTATTTTTGCAAAAGTTTTAAAAAATTTTAATAAATGGACATTACTTCGAAAAATTTTGTCTAAATTTTTGAAAAAATTACGGACCACCTTTTTGTTTAAGCATAATGTGTCTTTTTTAAAAAAAAATTAAATGAAAATGGTGTCATTGGAAAGGTATACTCTTTGTGGTTAACATAGGCTAGGTTATACAAATAAATATATTTTTATTTTTCCAAAATCTGCTTTTATGTGAGGTCAGTCAAGTTTTATCTAGTTTCAAAAAATACCAATAATAATTAACGTTCTTAATTTATAAAATATTTTTTGAATATTTTATATTCACAAAGGTAAAATATGATTTTTCACATTTTAAAATTTCATAGTTAAAGAAAACTGTCGAAAATTAATATATATTTTTTACTTTTTATGGGTCAGTAGTATAGGTCAGTATAATGTTTTTCTAATAAATTTAAAATTATTTTTGAAGTGAAAAATGTTGATCGAATGTACAAGATTTGAAGCTATACTCTTTGTGGGTAAAATACGCTAGGTTTTACAAATAAATATATTTTTATTTTTTCAAAATCCGCTTTTATGTGAGGTCAGTCAACTTTTATCTAGTTTCAAAAAATACCAATAATTAACGTGATGAGTTTATATATTATTTCTTCAAAATTTTATATTCACAAAGGTAGAATATGGGTTTTAACATTTTAAAATGTCATAGTTAAATAAAACTGTCGAAAATTAATATATATTTTTTACTTTTTATGGGTCAGTAGAGGTCAGTTTAATATTTTTCTAATAAATTTTAAATTTTTTTTCAAGTGAAAAATGTCGATTAAATGTAAGAGTTTTGTTTGATAATCGTAGTCTACTTTTATTTAGTTTAGATACAACCTTTCTAATTTTAACGAAGGGCATTCGTTAAAAATTATACCGACAGTGTGCGAAGAATAAATCACATTATTGATTGATTTTAGAGCATAATTATGCGAAGAAAGATGAACACATGTTGCATTACGCGTTTGTGAGCGCAGTGAATTCTTATCTCACATACGCTTCACCACATCTTTAGCACGCGTGTGTGGTTTTGTCGATTGAATGTACGAGTTTTGTTGGATAATCGTAGTCTACTTTTATTTAGTTTAGATACTACCTTTCTAATTTTTAACGAAGGGCATTCGTTATATTTATACCGACAGTGTGCGAAGAATAAATCACATTATTGATTGATTTTAGCGGTTAACTATGCGAAGAAAGATGAACACATGTTGCATTACGCGTTTGTGAGCGCAGTGAATTCTTATCTCGCATACGCTTCACCACATCTTTAGCACGCGTGTGTGGTTTATTTTATCGGGCTAGTGTACGCTTAGTTTATTTGTAGTGTTCCTAGCTGAAATTTTAGTCAAATATTAAAACGCTTATAACTTTCACATTTCTCAACAAAATGCATCATGCGATATACCAAATTAAAGCATTTTTTATGGGCTTTCAGAATACATTACTCATATCACAAGTACTTAAGAAATACCTTTTACTGTTTTTATTTTCCATGGGCTTCATACCATTAATTAGCAGATAAGGGATGCATTTTAAACTAAAGCTCCTTTCATTATGACAAATTTTTACCTATATTATGTGACAATTTCCAGCACAATTATAAAGCGACTCTACTCTCAGAATCTAAATTTATTTGTAGATTTTTATAAAATAGTATTAGTTTTTCCATTTTTTTTATAAATTAACCTTCGTTTTTTTTATTGGTCAGTATAATCTTTTTCTAATAAATTTAAAATTATTTTTGAAGTGAAAAATGTAGATCGAATGTACAAGTTTTGTTGGATAATCGTAGTCCACTATTTATTTTTAGATTTTTATAAAATCATTTTAGTTTTCAGTTTTTTATATATTAACATTAGTTTTTTACTTCTTTTGAAGTGCGGGTTTGATTTACACTTTGATTCGAAAAAAATATGTTTTGGATAAATATTATTTTATTATTGTTTATTGCATATAAATTTTTAAAGAGAAGATAAATAGATCAAAATATGTGTTTTAATCAATTTTTATCAATAAGTAATCTCATGAATTTATTTTTTTTTCACTTTAATCCTAAATTTATTTCTATATTTTTATAAAATAATTATAATTTTCGACATCCACATTGAAGAAATAATGAGTTTTGTTGGATAATCATAGTCTACTTTTATTTAGATTAGATACAACCTTTATAAGGGATGCATTTTAAACTAAAGCTCCTTTCATTTGGACAAATTTTTACCTATATTATGTGATAATTTCTAACACAATTATAAAGCGACTCTACTCTCAGAATCTAAATTTATTTGTAGATTTTGAATTAATCAACCAAAATTTAAATGCGGGTTTGATTTACACTTTGATTCGAAAAAATATGTTTTGGATAAATATTATTTTTATTATTGTTTACTGCATTAAATTTAAGGAGATAAGGGATGCATTTTAAACTAAAGCTTTTTTCATTTGGACAAATTTTTACCTATATTCTGTGACAATTTCCAGCCCAATTATAAAGCGACTCTACTTTCAGAATCTAAATTTATTTGTATATTGAAGAAATATTTTTTCAGTATAAAGAGTTTAGAAAACTCTTCTCTAATATGTAATGATATATTCTCATCTAAATTTATTTGTATATTGAAGAAATATTTTTTCAGTATAAAGAGTTTAGAAAACTCTTCTCTAATATGTAATGATATATTCTCATAACCTGTACGGTTGAACGCGGGTAGACAACTTGCGTGTTATCTCCAACCCGTATATTACGATGATTCTTCTCCAACCTGTATTCTACGATGATTCATCTCCAAACTATATACTACAATGATTCATCTCCAACCTGTATACTACGATAATTCATCTCCAACCTGTATACTACGATGATTCATCTTCAACCTGTATACTACGATGGTTTCTATTCCATGTACAAATAACAAGGGAGACAATGTTCAACTTTCTGTTCACATTCTGCTAGATGTAAGATTTGATATACCTCATTCGGGGAGACGATGCTACATAAGTAATTACCTATATACATTATACCTGTATACTACGTTGGTTCATCTCCAACCTGTATAAAGCGATAATTCATCTCCAACCTATATAATATATTTTATCAAATAATCAAAATAAAATTCTGTAATCAAAGAATCGAAAAATATTCTTTAAAAAATCAAAAAATATCAAACTTTCTGTTCATAATTTGCTACCTCATACGATGTTACAAAAGTTATTACCTATACTTTGCAATTTGCACGATTTTAAATATTATATTTGTCAAATAATCAAAATAAAATTCTGTAATCAAAGAATCGAAAAATATTCTTTAAAAAATCAAAAAATATCAAAGTTTCTGTTCATATTTTGCTACCTCATACGATGTTACAAAAGTTATTACCTATACTTTGCAATTTGAACAATTTTAAATATTATATTTGTCGAATAATCAAAGAATCGAAAAATGTTAAAATCAAAAAATATTTATTATCGAATAATCAAAGAATCGAAAAATGTTCAAATCAAAAAAGATTTATTCTTTTTAAATATATCGTTGGCTCCCCTTACTTTTAGTTTCGTATGTGCATAATTTGATAAAAATTAATTATTAAAGACTAGGTTTATCTTTCAATTTTAAAAGTAAGGGGAGCCAACGATATATTTAAAAAGAATAAATATTTTTTGATTTGAACAGTTTTCGATTCTTTGATTATTCGACAAATATAATATTTAAAATCGTGCAAATTTCAAAGTATAGGTAATAACTTTTGTAACATCGTATGAGGTACCAAAATATGAACAGAAAGTTTATTTTTTGATTTTTTAAAGAATATTTTTCGATTCTTTGATTACAGAATTTATTTTGATTATTTGACAAATATAATATTTAAAATCGTGCAAATTGCAAAGTATAGGTAATAACTTTTGTAGCATCGTATGAGGTAGCAAAATATGAACAGAAAGTTTGATATTTTTTGATTTTTTAAAGAATATTTTTCGATTCTTTGATTACAGAATTTTATTTTGATTATTTGATAAAATATATTATATAGGTTGGAGATGAATTATCGCGGTATACAGGTTGGAGATGAACCAACGTAGTATACAGGTATAATGTATATAGGTAATAACTTATGTAGCATCGTCTCCCCGAATGAGGTATATCAAATCTTACATCTAGCAGAATGTGAACAGAAAGTTGAACATTGTCTCCCTAGTTATTTGTACATGGAATAGAAACCATCGTAGTATACAGGTTGGAGATGAATTATCGTAGTATACAGGTTGGAGATGAATCATTGTAGTATTATACAAAATACGGAAAGTTGGAAACATGGTATCTTTTGATATTAATTTTCTTTTCACAAATGTGCCTTCACGTGAGGTTATTGATATTTGTGTTGATTACATTTATTCTAAAAATCTGGATGTCAATCTGTCTAAAGATGCATTTGTAAAATTACTCGAATTAGCTATTATAAATGTTAATTTTGTTTTTAATGGCCTCTTGGACCTTCATTAGCAAACATTTATATTGGCTACTTGGAGAAAAAAAAATTAAAATTTTTTAGTTGAGCCGATTTTATATTTGGTGTTCGAAGGTTAAAAATGTCTTTGTCTTCTAAGGACCTTATGGAAAGAGTTGTATTAGAAGACTCATTGGTAATATAGTCAGACCTCATTTATTAGACAAACACACTATCCGATCGAATAATGGTTAGGTGCTAAATAATTTTTCTCAGCCTCTCATTTCACTAATTGTCAATAAGTCTGGTTCATATCAAATGAAATGGTTAAGTGGAAATTGCTATGCACTGAAATGCGTTGTTAATTAAATTTTAAGACTTTTAGCAACGAAATATTACCAAGCTAGATTATTAACACAGAAAAACAAAGACTCATCTATATAATCTTCATATTCTACCTACACATATATTCAATTAGTGAAAATATATTTAGGAGATGGGTCTATGAATTGACAGGTGGTATGTAGCCGTGAAAGTTGGCCCTTTTAAAATTTTTGGAAGAAATATTGTACAAACCTTAAATTTATATAAATTAGCTAGCTATGCATTCCCTAAGTTATACGCTATATATTTCATGAAAATATTTCCATGGATCGAATAAGTATTTAAGAAAGTATGCTATCTATTTGTAAAGATTCTTTTTTGTACGTGCAGATTAATTAATATAGATGCCACAAACATGAAATATTTTAGCTTTTAGAAAAAGACAAACTGAATAGATTGGGAACGTTACGAGATTTTGAAGAAATCCGCAATCACGTCTTCTTCTCCAGCATAAACTGGGATGACCTGGTTGAGAAAAAGATAAAGCCGCCTTATATTCCCAAGTTTGAGGGGGCAATGGATTTGAAGCACTTTGATCCTGAATTTGTTACAGATAATATTTCTGGCAAGATCTTTTTACTTATTATTTTCAGACTTTGAACAAAAATAGAGAATGATCTTATATCTTTTACCACAAAATATTTTCATAGAAAATTTATCCGCTATTATTAAACCTAAAAAGTAATCTTTCTTTTTTTATGATGCGAAAATAATTAATTATTATGCGCCATAATTAAATATTATCTAGTAGAACACTTGAAGCACTTTGCAGACTATTTTTTGGTTCAAAACAGCTAAAGTGATTTTTCTCAAGTTTCATGCCTCTCTCTTTAATTTAAGCTTCATAAAGTTTTTAATCAAAATAGATATTGAATTTATAAAAAAAAGAAAATCCAAATGTGTAAAAATTTCTAAAGATATCGTTTGAATTTCTTTAGTGCTATCAAGAGAGAAATAAGGAAAGTAAATCTTTTGTTATTGAAATCTTAGAAGCTCTCATAATTTTTAATTATTTGATTTTTGTTGCAACTCTAAAAATGCTATTTTTCTTTCACTATTTTAAGGTAATTTTTCACACAAAGTTAACACCGGGTCAGTTTTTCCATAGCCTGTTAATTTGATACATGATCTATTGTAAATTATAAACTTCTGTACGTCTAGTAATTAATTAGTTTGAACTTTTAAGAATCTCTAACAGGTGCATCTTTGGGAATCTCAAGGGGTTTCGGTTATTGTAAAAATCCCCTCAAGGATCTTAAGGCGACGTCTGAACACTCGCCTGAACAACGTGATTTGCATCTTAACGGTTCAGCCGTTTACTTTGAACTGTTCGTTGTTTTTTTTAGCATCAGTGAATAAAGGTTCCAAGAAGTGTATAAGTCAAATGGAAAGCGTTGACGAAGCATCTTCTCGTCTCTTTGAAGGATTCTCTTATGTTGAATCGCCAATCAAATACAATGTCTACTTCTGAATTATCCTTCTTGTGTTTTACAAAGTTAGCCTCTTTCTTATTCCAGTCGCGCATATCTATATCTTCAATTGGAAAATGCCAAGCTCATTTGAAAGTCGCACTGATATTTGTGTTTGAACACCTTGAATTATTTATAAATATTTCTATTCTTGCCTAGTCTTGTTCTATGAGTATACCTATTTCCCCTAAGTGAGGTGGATAAAAAAATAATTAAATGATTTGTTACAACTTGGTTTTAAAATGTGTTTTATATCATTTTTTCATGAAATGTGATGATATTGATATGAAGTTATTTCAATTTAAAGCTTTTTGCACTCCTTTTTAAATAATAAATTTTACAGATTTTGCTCGATTCATGTTTATATTAAAATGGCCTAGCGTTTCAACGAATGGACATATTTGTTAGCAATTTAGAGGTCGGTCACATGGAAATTTTAAAAAATGTCACCATTAAAATATACAGCTATAACAAACTATAACCCAAAAGAAATTTAAATAACGGAAGTTCATCGTAAAAACAGTTTTTACCAAGTTTAAAAAGTTATATGGTTAAAGTGTTTGTTGGTTGAAGCGTCCTTGAACTTATACTGCAAAGTAAGAAATTTTTGCTAGGAATGTAATTTTTCCAGAGCTTCACCTTTTTTTTATATGAATTTTTATGAAAAAATTTATTTGCAAAACAAAATCAAAATTTTTGGTTCTATTTTTACTCAAAAATAAATCAGAGAGATTCCAAAAATGCAATCGAATAATTTTCTTTGTTTTAAACAACATTGAGTATACCTGTGTTTTTCCAAACTTGCATCACAATATTTTTGTGTTTGCATGTCCAATCAAATGGTAACAAGACCCATCTAACATGAAACCATTTAACGGTTGAGAGTTTTAAATCAACTTTAACGTTATCAACAGGTTTACCATAGTTTAGGTACAAAGAAATGAAGTACATTTTTTACACTAAATATCGAAATTTTTATAAATGCATATTCACAAATTTGTTTTGAAGCATATTTCTCGAAATTTTGTTCTCCCGAAATTAAAATACTGTACAGTATAAATCTTTCTTTGTAATTAAGTAGTTATTTGGTAAATGCAATGCTTATAAATTAGTGCATTGACAATACCACGGCAGACAATAAAAAACGAAACTTGTTTATAAAGAAGGAACGCACTTCCGAGGAGCGAGGGCGAACTTTAAATGCGATATCTTTAAGCCATTTGGTCGCATAGGACTTTTTACTTAGAAAAATATTTTTAAGAGGCAATCTTTCAGGCATTATATATTTTGGAGGAATTAGATTTAGATATTTTGTGATTCAATTTCTATACACCAATGGATTTTTTATAAATGATAATCGTGATCTTTATGTAAAAAATGTAAGAATATATTTCAAAAAATTGTTCTCCATATCGAAGTTAGTCCATCATTAGAACTCACAATCATGGCATCTGTGTTGGAGAAAAATTTGATACAAGAGATCAGTTTTGTGTGAAAGTTTAGTCTCGTGAGGAAGGAAAATGAATCGAAACCGTGTATGTCCACGTTGCCATTTGTATAGCCTAATGAGAAAACGTTCTTTTGACTGATTGCTAGCATTGATATCTCATGGCAATTTTCCATTGAGTACACATTCTCACATTCTGAAAAAGACGAATGTTTAGTGTCAGGACTTTTTAGAACGGGTATACAGTGAGCTCCCGCTATAACATCCCACAGGGTCCATTATTGTAATGCGGCGGTAACACGAATCACTACGCGGTTACAAATCATGCAGCTGATTCTCAAACCTTTTTCTCATATCGACCCTTTTCGAAGTGAAAATTTTTTTGTGGACCCCTTTATTTTTTATTGCTACCAATTTTATTATTCAAGTGTTTTTGTTTATTAAAATATAAGAATAAGTAAGCTGTTCTTAATCGCTATTTTTCAATTCTTTACTCAATTAATTTTAAAATATATACTCTTCATTGTGCCTATCTTATAAATTAATAAAACTTTATATAAAAAAGTCAAAAAGTGTCAATTTTTATACGAAAAATATGTTGTTTAGTGCGAGAGTTTATATGTCAGGTCAATGAAATCGATGATAATCTTAAATCTCTACTATCAATAACATTTAGTCGGTTTGGATTTTTTGAATGCAGATAAAGAAATAAATTTGTTTCAATGTCCATCCTAATCTGACTATATTTTCAAAAAATAATAACGTAAATTTACTTTCGGAACACGAAAAAACGCCGCGTAGTATACTGCGAAAATCGGATATAACGTCATGAACCCTAAATGTTTTTAAAAAAAAGCCCGCGAAATCGACAATGATATGAAGTCATCAGCATAAGATTCTAATTCAATATACAGGCACTTAATCAGACGTGGGCGAGAGGGGGCAGTTGACCATCTTAGAATGTTGAGATTAACAATAATTTTAATAGAATTTCGAAAATATTTACATATATATTTACAATTATTTTATCAATTTAGATAAATCTTAGAACACATGAAATGTCTCTTCTACAAATGACTAAGTTAGAGATAAAGAGAGCATAAGGATAGAGATTTAGGCACTCTGACCGTAATCTATTTTAGCTTTGGCCCCTTCTAAATTTTTTTCTTGTTACGGGCCTGTTGTCGGCTTACGTTGTTCCATCCATAGGCATGTCACCGAGCTCTACCTAACCTAATTGCATTTTCGTTTATCAACTCTATAGTGTGAATTTATAGCATGCGCAAATGTATGTTAAATACAATCGACCCTTCACCATCCTTTCACGAATGTTACTGAATTTTTGTGCTAATAGCATTCTAATGGTGCATTATATATATGAATCTTGAAATAAAATATGCGTAAAAAAGTTTGCAATCACCACTCGTCTTGTATTAATGATATGAAGAAGCTTAGATTCTCTTTCGTTTTGCATGAGTCTCCATTAATTCTTTTCAAAGCCAAATCCACCTCTTTTGACTATTTTTTTCAACAAAAATTGTATTCGTTCCCTCCTGTAATAAACTGTTTTCCTAAGTAGACCTTGCTTGGTACCTATATTTTCGGCAAATCTTTGTAAAATATTGAAACACATTGATTTCAAAACATGAGTAGATATATCTCGCCATCTTTGAGCAAGTATCGGTAATCTCTACCCAAAGTTTCGTCAATGGCTTCGCTACCTAATATCTTATATCGTACGACGTTAATAACTATAGCGATTACACAACCACATTTACAGAAAATTATGTCGCTGGTACGATTCGTCTAAAACTGATTAGCCTACAATTCATAAAAGAATAGACCAATTCGTCCAAATACATTAATAATGGTACAAAAAAAAATATTTGAAAACTAATTTTAAACATAAGCAAAAAAGTCTAACTCTACCTTAACACTAGTTGGACCAGTCGTATTTTAGCTGGGTTTAGATGAATTCGCATTATAGCAAATGATAGACCAATCGTATATTTGGATAAATACATTTTCGACCAATTGGTATTAACCCATTTACGGCCAATGTTCCTATTTTGGAACATAAGTAATTTCATCTTTGTCTGCTTTTTTGAATGACTTTGAATATAAATCGTCTGCGTTTTTTTAGATATCGTCTGCTTTGCTTGGCCTTAAATGGGTTAAGTAGATAAAGATCATCAAACTAGCCCTTGACGGCTAGTTTGTTGATACTGATTCACAGCCACTAGACGCCAGTTCAAACCTCACGGTCTAAATGAGGCTTTATTTTCTGGTAAACAGGATCTCAATTTTTTTTATAATTTATAAAAAAACTTTTCTCATATTTATCAAATATATAGTAGACACTTAATTATAACATTAGAATAAACAGTGATGATAGTCTGAATTTATATAGTATCACAGTACATGCTGACTCTCCTGATTCTAAGTTCTTTCTCATTACTAGATTTGATCTCTTGATTTAATCATTTTGAAACTTGCTGCTAAAAACAGAAATCATTGAGAATTTTCAGGCTGTAAACTTGGTTGAATATAACCGATGTACATAAAATAATTATAAAAAATATATATTTTTTAGCGAAGACTATCAAACGTCCTTGAAAACCCGAGAATGAAACTATATAAAAAATTAAAATCAAGTTTGACTAGCGTTTTTCTCCTGATTTGTAATTCCGAAGTTTTGGTACGTGTGATTTATACTCAAAAGATCAATTCAGGGGGCGGAAAAGGTATGAATCGAAAATAGACACCACAATCTGTGAAATAGTATCAGAATGAGAGTTAATATTATGTATGTAAAATTAATTTGGTATACCTAATTTATTGAGTGAAAATGTGAACTTAGCTAGGCCCTCTTCTGGAGAGATCGCAATTCCGCTTTCAGTTCGCTCATGAATCTCCGTGAAGAGTATCGGAGAGAGCTTGAAAAGTTGCAGATAACAACTCTTTTTTTCTTGTCCTCTATTAACGACATAAATGAAACCATTTTCATAGGAAATTAAAATGCAGTTCAAGCGAAGGCAGTATAGGATAGACATTGCAGTAACTGATTTTTGGAAGGGATTAGCAAACGCACTTTCTCTCTCGTAGAAGCCGTTGGAAGTAATAGAGTGCAATATAGAATTCCCTGATTCATCTTGTAAAATTGCTAATGCTTCCGATTTCTCTTCACTTAGAAGTAAGAACTTACAAAAGCCATAACTTGCAAAATCATAGCTCACTAAAAGATCAAAAATGGATTTAAAGCACTCAAAAGAATAAAAAAGCGAGAGGCGCAAGGGTAAGGGAAATCATTACTATCACTCAAAAAGGGCAAATCTCAAAAGAAGCATCATGCCACGCCTTTTGAATTGAATGCTTACGCTTAACAATTGAAATGATTGATGTGGCAAAGATTATAATGATTTCTATTCAAAAAATAAGATGCACAAAGATTAAGAACTGAGCAATTTTAATAATCAAATTAATTTCTCAAAAAGTGATTTGAAATATGAGGACTGATTTAAACGAAAAATCATTAAAATAAAAATCGAACTTTTAGCTGTATTCCAGTAGCTAGTTTATTTTCGTCTAAAAATCCTTTCAACAGAAAAAATATATTTTAGTTCAATTATTATTTTTTTTCGTTGAAAAATTATTATTTAAAAAAAAGTCAAAAATACTAATTTAATATTCAGATGAATAAAATTCATTCTTGTCAGAAAGTGTACTCTAGTTTTCGTACATGGCACACTAGAACCAATTCGTAATCGCAAACACAAAATTAAGATTCAAGTTTAAATTTGAAGAATTACCATAAAAATACATTATTTTTGAAGACATGGAAATGGTATTGCGAAAAATTCCAACAAAATTATTTTGAGACGCAAAACCTAGAAGGTACAGCACGTGTCAAAATGACCTCTATATATTTCAGTATAATACAGTTAATTTCAAAAGATAAGAAATCGATTATAAGTTTTGTTATCACTATTTTTGAATAATTGGTATGACATTAACATTTTATCGGAAAAAATTAATCCGTTTTCATTCTTAGCATTCGAGATTAAATGTTGCAATGAGGAAACAATGAAAAAGACACCAAAAAGTGTTTGAATATTACTACCGTGAGGGGACAGTTTGGCTAATCGACATTTGGCCTATTACCATTTTTCTTTTTCACCTTGACCGATATCGATCTTTGGTAACTCTTTTTAGCTTTCAAAATTTTTTTTTATAAAAGTTTTCCAGCTTTTTTCATCTCCTGTCAATTTGAACATTTCTTCTAGCTTTTTTTGCCAGTCATTTCTTTGATATCATCAATCCACCGTCTTCCTCCTCCTACTTTTTTCCCATTATCTTCAACTATTGACTTTAGTTCATCGCCGGCTCAAGCTTTCGCTATATTCTCAAAGAATTTTGCTTTTCTTTCATGTATCGTGTTAGTAGTTTTGGCTTTGGTTCTTTAACCTTCTTTAATACAGCTTCATTCGTCTCATTATCTGTCCAGCCAATTCGCAGAATTCTTCTGTAACACCAAATCTCAAACGCATCTATTTTTTTTCAAAGCATTTTTTAATGAAAAGACTTCAGATCCATACCTAAAAACAGACCAAACTTGTGAATTAAGAAGTTTCTTTTTTGTCTTGATAGGGTCTGACTTTTTTTGTCTTGACAAAGGTTATTCTCATCAGTTCTTTATGTTTCCAAAAACTTTGCTTGGCTCTTGTAATCCCAGTTTTTACGTCAGCTTCATTTTTTAAATTTTCTTCTATTATAGCGCCAAGATAATGAAATCTTTTTACTTGTTCTATTTTTTTTTTTCAATTGAGATGTTAACATTTTTATGTCCTTTGTTTGTTATTTGCATGCATTTTGTTTTATTTATGTTGATTTCAATTGAAGCTTTTCGTCCTTCTTTCACAATAAACTCCAACTGCTCCGTCAATCCTTGCTCTGTTTCGCTAATAAGAACTGAACTTTTTCTTTATCTGCAGTAATGCCAGGAATGTAGCACTGTATTATAACTAAAGTGTTATTCTTGCTTTTTATGTTCATTCCAATTGCTGTATGATCTTTTATAATCAAATATTTAATCCTCAGTTCTAATTTTTTTCAACCAGAAATGCAACACATTTTCTATTTATTTTGTCTCCAGAAGAAGTAAATATCTTGTAAGTTCGGTTGTTTTTTTTGTTGGTCGTAGTTTATATTGAGTTTCATTTTTGTGAAAGTTTCGGACAAACCTAATATATAAATATTTAGTCTGTCTAATTCTTCACACACCATTTGTTGCTTTCCTACATCTTGTAAACCCCTTATGCTCCAAGTTCCAATTTTCAGAGTTCTTTTGTGATGTTCAGTCTTTTCATAAATATTAACATTAAACGATTACCATAATTATTTACCTTTTTGAATTATTTTGAGTTTAACTTTGTTTTATCTTGTAATTCATTTTAATTCTTTCTCTTTCTTACATATTTTCTATATTATTTAGAGGTTTCATCAGCAAAATTTTTTTAATATAAAAAAAGTTGGTTTTAAAACAATTTTACTTACTGGTATATCGAACTATTATCGAATTCTTCTTCAGAATTATTTTTTATTAAAAGTGTCCATATTGATGTTAATATTCTATTAAAAGCGTGCTTTAATATACAATCAAATGCTTGTTAGAACTTAAAAATTTACTCTAAAGAATAACTCAAGGAGAGTTAGAGATATCAGTAAATAAAAATGTGTATTAAAACTGAACATCTTTTCGTGGCTGGACATTTGGCTGAAAATATCATTATAATATTTTTTAATATTCATATTTATTTACTGTATTAGTTTATACTTCTACGTTTTTTTAAATTAAAAAATTTTCTAAAATAAAACTTTTTTAAAATAAAATTCTCTCTATTTTTAGTCCGTTAGTTAGTTATTTTTTTGATTTTTTTATATAATTTGTTAGTGAGATTTAAATTAGTCATTGAAGGAGGGAAAAATTTCTTAAAAATAATCATAATTCAAAAAAATATTAGCATCGGTAGGCAAAATGACAGTTAGCGAAACTGCCCGGATAGGGTACCCTATGCGTTGGTGTACTTGTTCACATGGCTCGATTATATAGTGTAAAACAGGGACGGGGAAACCCCTGCCCTCAAGGGTTTTTTTATAGCGGCTGCACCTGATATACCCGTATGTAAAAAATCGGGTAAATTTCCTCCTATAAAAATATATAATCCCATAGCCATACTCATTCTTTTATAAAGAAAGGCAAGTGAAGCTTAACTCATAGTCAGGCCAGTTTTAACTTAGGATCAGCGCTGAGGTAGCGAAAGGTACAAATGAAATTTTTCATTCCGATATTAAAAAAACACGACTAAATAATTAATCTTCCCATGTTTACTTTAGTTGTTATATACAAGATTTACAGAGGCTCAAGAGTTAGAATTTGTGATCCGTCCACGAACATTGATTTTTGAAATTTTTGGCTCATTATACTAAAAAGTTTCCCCAACTCTCGTGTACAGTCTTCATTATTTTATAAGATTTAGAACATGGCTGCAATAAATGCTTGTTTTGGATTGTGACGTGACTGATAAAAACATTTCAAGAAAGAAAGTTTTACAAAGCTCGGCGAAGAATTAACTGAAGGATATATCCAAGGTAAAAATGCAAATTTCAAGAAAGATGTAGAAAATGATGCCGACACAAAAAAAGTGTTAAGCAAAAACTAACTGCAAAGGAAACTGTCGTACTCAGAGTGCGTATGTGCAAAATGTTATGAATTAAAATATTTGAAACACGTTTCTTACGAGAATAACTATAGAGGTCATTTTGACCCCTTCTGGGCGTTGAAGAGTCATGAAATACGCTCGTTCTAGTGTTAAAAGTCTACAATATTCGAAAGTTTAATGAAATATTAAACTAATTAATTAATGAGGACAATTAAATTCTTTTGAAATGACCAAAAAATACGAAAAGAGTAAGGACAATTCATTAACACTTTGGATCAGGCTTTTGAAAACTAATCGTCTGCTTATTTTTTCAACGATCTTTAAAGACAAGTGGGGCACACGTGTCCCCAGAAATGAAAATCGTCTGCTTCAAATATATGGAATTCCATGTAAAAAACAGAGGATTAGTCTTCAAAATTATGGTCATCAAAGGCTGGATAAAACTGGTGTTCTATCCGGCGCTTAAAGGGCAATGCCTCACTGGGTGCAACTTGACTTATCTCTAGCAAAAAAGGCTCAGTAGTGGGATATTAAGTGGCTTTTACACAATAATGAATGATTTTCATATACCCAAAAGCTTCAAATCACTTTTTCTCCACAACTTGTACACTCCACTCTTTCCTTGTGCCATCAAATACTCACTAGTTTGATGAATGCAAAGAACCGCTACATCAAACGCCTTGATAGTGCTTTGCATGGACTTGTAAGTCAGATTCCATATCACAACATTCCCATTTTGGCAACCTAATTATTCGCATATTAAAAATTAATAACACAGTCATCAAGGCAATGAGAACAGCATTCCAAAGTTTAATGTTGTAAATAGGCGCGACATATCACATTTAATTAGAAAAACATGATAGATCCCTTAGAGGCATTATTCTACGGAAATCCATCATCTCTTTTCTTTTTGAATGAATTTTCACATGACTTGAAGCAGACTTATTTTTTATTTTTTTTTCAGTGAGTGGTGCTGACGTGTCAATTACATACGCTGGAATAAAATAAGAAAGAAACGAAAAATAAAATAGGTATTCAGGATTGAATGAGGCTGATGGATGCTCATAACGATTATACTCTTTTGTGTTCTAAGCATCCCTGCTCAGCTGAGTCGAAATGTTGGAATAAAGCGTTGTTCTTTCAGCTATATTATCACAATCTTTTAATGAAATGTAAAAAATTTTGCAATTTAACCCATTTAGGACCAATGTTCCTATTTTGGAACATAAGTAATTTCATCTTCGTCTGCTTTTTTCAATGACTTTGAATATAAATCGTCTGCGTTTTTTTAGATATCGTCTGCTTTGCTTGGTCTTAAATGGGTTAAAGTAATAAAGACAAAACAACAAGTTAGGCCTAAATTGTGTTCACCCTTTGAGGACCACAATTCGAGGAAAAATCATCTGTTTCTTTTTCAATGGAATTCCATATATTTAAAGCAAAAGATTTTTATTTCTTGGAACACTGACCCTCAAAGGGTTCAAGCAGTTTGCATTAGTTCTCTTAGATGTGATTTAATATTTACTCAATGTGAATATATCAATTAAAAAGTTTGTTGAAAACGTTTGACCAAAAATTTCTATTGTGTTTTGATTTTATTATAAAGCACAAAGTAAATTTGATTAAAAAATAAGATTATAAAGAAAGCGGTATTTAACTGAGGCACATCCTGCTCTAAGAAGCGTATTTGCACACCTCTGGCATAGTAGCTTCACGTTTTTAACACATAACGTCAAAAAATTAAAAAAAAATCAAGTACTTTTTGAAGATCAAGATGATGTACTTATTTTTTGAATACATATTTTTCTCTCCCTAGTTTAGAAATGTCAGCGGCCAACTTGTCTGACATTTTACAGTTAATCTAAATTTTTCAAAGATCTATAACTATTCTCCAATTCAAGTTAATTGCATACGATTTAAATAGAGAAGTTGTCACAATTTCATTTTAAAACAAATAGCATTTAAAAAAAACACGTTTTTGAGGCATTGGCGTGTGCAGTTAATATCTTATAGGCTTTTATAAGTTAATCACTTAATTTATAAACAAGAGATAGGAAAATCAATATTGAAAAAAACGATTTGAGTGTTCATAGTAAAAAATGAATAGCAATTTCAAAGGATGGAGCAGCAAAAAATTGTCTGTGGTTGGTAGTTATTTATACTCGTGTTTTGATTTCACACACTGCTGCACAAAGGGAGCGAGATGACGTTGCGAAGTATTTCCTTAATGTAAAGAAACCTTAAACTTCCGTATATTTCCGTGTTTTAGGTCGACTTTTTAATGCTTAAAAAGCATTCCAAAATTGTAGGCAGTCTTATTTAACAGTAGGGAAAGGCAACCTTTTGATTTTGTCGCATATTGTTATAGGTAACTAAGCCTAATCTTAGGCTGATACCGAAGACCATTCGTGCAGAAACTGCTCAAGTAAATAGTAGGGAATCCCCCTCAGCTGTAATTTTTTATTCCTCGCGGAACAGAGTCCTCGTATAAAATAACTAGTATATAAACAAATATGTAACAAAAACAGAAAACACTCGCTTGAAACGTATTGAATAGTTCATCCTGTAGGAACAGGCTTTTGTAGAGGAAGAAAGCTCAACTCGACAATAACTTAGACGCGTTTCAAATTTTAAAGGGCGACTCATACCCAGTGCCCGCGCTACCTATATAATTTTGGGGCACGTGCCCCCCCCCTCCCCTGTATTAATCTTTGCCCCCCCCTAAAATTTTTGGTTTTGCCCCATGCACTTTTTAAAGGAAAAATAAATAAGCAAAAATTGTACACAATAACCTTATATAAATGCTGGTGTATGTGTATGTATAATATGAGATTTCTATAGGTTTTTATACAGAAGTACTTCATGCTTTTCAGCAAAGTAATATAGGATATAAAGTAATATATGAAAAAATTTTTTTGCAAATGTGTTTCTTTGCCCATACCCGAGATAAATCTTAAATATTGACTTAGATTTAAAGGGAGGTTGACTTACTCTTAGGTAGACCTATACCCCGAAATAATGATAAATTGCTCAAGTTTACAATTTTTACATAAAGAAAAGAAGGACACTACCTGCATATATGAGTTCATCAAGAGAAGTGTCCGTGCTAAATGGAAGAGAGATGAATGTGAGAGGAGAATCAAAACCTCTTAAAACAGAAATTGGAGTGTTCTTGAAGGAAGCAAAATCTTCAGTCATCACTCATTAACGCCATAAATACAAGTAGAACAGGCTTCATAAGTGAAATATAAAAAATTGTCTGTTTTAGGTTATATAAAAACTCATTGAAAAAGATGACCAGAAAATGGTTTTCAACAACTCCATTAGTGACACTATTATTGAATGTTATGGATGTTCAATATAAGAAGGTTTCAGTTGAAGGTTGGGCCGATTCTAGATAATGATTCTGATCCACTTAATTTTTTAATTAGAGTTTTGAATCTAATTTTTTCATTTTTAAAATTCTGATTTCGATTCTCATAATATGTAATTTGATTAGAAAAAAACTGTCATTCAAAATAAGTGCTCTTTTTATTAGTAATAAATATTAAAGTGGGGATTAAAATGTTCAAAAGCAATTACAATTACTGAAAGCATCTGATTTTTATGATTCTCTAGGTCTGATTTTGGATAATCGCCTCCAAACCCTACAATACATATATACAATATACATACATATATATAACATTTTGATTGTTACGCTTTAACAGTTTTTCAAGGTGGGTTAACACCAGGCTAATATATTGATAAAGCAGAATCACATTTTTCTTAATAAAGCTTTCACAGCGAGTGGAACACCGGTGTCTCATAAAAGAAAATCGTCTTCTTTAAAATCCTTGAAAAAAGTAAGCAGACGATTCGTTTTCAAAATCCTCCACTTGAAATGCTTAAAACTTATTTAAACTTTTTTTTAAAAAATAAAAGGATTTTCCTTTACTGTACCTAAATTTTGACAAATTGTCTTTTTATAAACTACATGCCCTTCTAAACTATGGTTGTGTTTCAATATTTTGGTTTGCTTGAAAATTTCAATCTAACAAGTGGACAAAAGTTATCAATTTAATCACCGACTTATTTTCTCAGCGTATCTTCGCGATTTCAGAGTAGATTTCTTAAAACTTCTATAATTTTTTCAAATAAACTTTTTACCCCCATCCCCTCAGACCCTACCCTCCTAGCATTTTTATTTTATTTGCTTCAAATTTTTCTTTTTAAGGTAATTATAGATAACTAATATGATTTGGGAACTTTTTGATAATCACATCATATTTTCGGAGTCATTGGAATCATGTCTTCGTTGCAAAGTATGATCCATTAAGGATGTGGATCTTCATATAGGTACAACTTTTTGCAACTCCATAGTCTTGTATCATTTTGTAGTGATCTTTTTCTAGAAAACAGTATTTAAAGACATTTAAATCATTTTTTGTAGTGTTATAATAAACTGTAGGGTTATAGCAGTCTTGTAGGGTGATAGTTCTGCATAATCTTCAGGTCTATACATTTTGTCACTAAACCAATAGTCAGCCAAGCCCTATGAGATGAACTGATATATCATCTGTAATATTTTTATTTCTTGAGGCATGATAAAATATACAAGAAGGGAAAAGATTGCTTGAGAATTTAATCTGGAATTTTCTGAAACTTGATGAAAGGCAAGTCTTCCGTTTTCATAAAAGAACATAAAGGTATTGCCGGCTTGATCTTTAATAATATCAGTTCCATAATTGAATGACTTTTGGACTTCTATATAACTTGTCATAAGTTATTTGACAAAAAATAATTAATGTTAGGTGACTGCATTAAAGTCCATACGTTCCTTATCCATAGCAAAAATTTTGTTAAACTTTTATTTTATTCTGTTCAAGACATTGTGTTGGAATCTGACAAATTGGAGCTTATCATAGCCTTTGCTCAAAAACATTCTCTGCGTATGTAACCACAATCCATTTCTGCTGTCCTATATTCACGCTCATCGTATCAGTTGAGATTGCGTTCCATATGTGAAATTCTTCCAAGCCGCTTTTCAATCCTTCTGGAAAAATGGTCCCAGTCTTGCTATAACACAACTTCAGAGCAGCAATCTTAATTTCATTTCTTTAATTCTTGATGACAAATGCTTGATATTAATTTTTGTCAATATTTTTAACATCGAATTGCAGGCTCTATGTTTGATTGTGTAGAGTATCGATCAAGTGTTTCTTTATTTCACGAGCTTTCTTAGAGTGCCTTAAGTTCCTTATTGACTGGGAGCTGGGATATCTGCTTGCAGATTTTTGATGCTCTTTGGTAGAAATGTTCGTTCCAGTTACAAGTCTCTTAGCTATAGCGGAATTGTTATGCTTGTTTGTGTAGGTATAAACAACATCTTGGTCAACTCTTTCATCTTTACCATAGTTGTACTCTTCATTTTCTTCTGCTTCAGTCATTGTTAGTATCCAGGAGTGTTGGATCAGATAAAAATAAAAAGGCTTCAGTTTCAGAACTCTTCTCTTAAAAGAATTTACAGTGTGTTTGCTTGTTTCTTTGCCCATCGAATAACTTTGGCCTTGCTTTGAAGTTGCAGGGAGTACAGCTTTTTGTGATCAGCATTGAGCTATTCATCTTGAACTTTGGTGATATCGAACAATTCTAAGACAGTGGCTCAAATTTTTTTCTTTGAACATTTGTCATACTAATTAATCACTTGATCAAACTTGGATAGTAGTATTGCTTGCTCTGAAATGCCTGGAAAATTCACTTTATCTCTCCACAGTAGTATCACTTCATTTGATAATTCTGCCACTCTCTCCTTTCGGCCTCAAATTGATTTCCCAAGAAAATGGTACCAACCAATAATCGGTTTTTAAAAATAAGTTTGTTTTAGCAAGTTATGCATAAAAGTTCATCTAGATATGATACAAGAAATTGTTCATGAAAAAAAAGTTGTATGCCTAAATTCTTCACATAAAACAGAATCACATTTTTCTTAAATAAACTTTCATAGCGAGTGGAACACCGGTGTCTCATAAAAGAAAATCGTCTTCTTTAAATGATATAAAATCCTTGAAAAAAGTAAGCAGACGATTCGTTTTCAAAATCATCCATTTGAAATGCTTAAAACTTATTTAAACTTTTTTTTTAATTTTTTTTAAAGGTAAAAGAATTTTCCTTTACTGTACCCAAATTTTGACAGATTTTTACTATAATACCTACAGAATTTACTATTTATAAATACCTAAAAATATTGAAAAAATCAGAATTTAAGAATCCAGCAATATTTACAACTGCAAAATTAATTTCAATTTTATACTTATTTCGTCATCAAAATCTTTTCCTTTTTCAATAACTTTAGTAATCATAAGAGCCAATTTACTTTTTTTAATCCATAGTAATTTAAAGTTTAACCATGAATTCTTCACGCTTGTTTTCACTCATGTCAAGAAACTTTTCTTTTTCAAAAATAGAAATGTACTAAATCAAGACTCTCTTAAGAAAAAAATTAAGGCTGCGAAGTCCAAATCAGGCTGTAAATCGATTCATCCAATGAAACATGCTTTTGGTAGGGCTTCGAAGGAATGTGAGAATCAGGGACTTTTTTATGGTTTGTTAGTAGGAGAGGGCGTGAGAAAAGACTATTGTTCCAGAAAACTAAAAAATGTTAAAAACTGAAGCTTATGTTCACTTTTTTGAATAATGCATACCTAAACTTTTTAATTTAGAAACTAGTTAAAATTTTGTGGAGGAAAATAATAATACAACTAATTATATATATTTTAATATAATTAATTATACATGAAAATTAAAAAACCTTAATCTTAGAACACGTGTTTCTTTGGCAACTCACCAGCTGTTATTGCCAAAAATTCAGAAATTAAATATAAAACTTAAACAAAAAGCTAAGAGCTTTTATATAACTTTTTTTATTTTAATAGCTGGTGAATTGCCAACTAAACACGTGTTCTGAATATGAATTTTTTTCATCTTTTTCTCCCGAATGTTTAATTTTCTTGTGTATTTGGCGAACACTGAAAAATCTTTAAAATGATGCATTTATCTAAGGTGGGGGTTCCTAAGTTATATTTAGGATAATATTTTAAGCTGTGTGCCAATTTTTCCAGTGGAGGAAAAATCAGTGATGAGAAAGCGGAAGCACTGCAAGCGGTCTAAAAATTAGGAAGCCGAAGTAGGATAATAACATTTAGAGCCTGATTTCAAATTTTAATGAAAATTTAAGTTTTTTGTTTATAAAAAACAAGATTTATTATATAAAAACAAAGATTCTAATATTTATTAAAATTGATTTTAAAGCAAAAACAAATATAAAATTATTTTTTAATAAAAATTTCGAATTTTTTTCAAACGAATAAGTTACTTCTAATTTTTTTTATTCTTTTTTCAAATTAAAATGTCAAGTCCAAGTACCGTTTATAAATACTTTAAAAGAAGGCTTTTTTGTTTGTTCTTTCTTGTCAAATAAATGAAGAAAAAATTTGTCAAAAAAAAGTCTCAAAATTGAAAACTGGAAGCTCTTCATCCAATTTAAAACGACATCTTGAGAGACAACACAAGACCAAATTTCCAAACCGAATTTTTATAAATTGTATCTGCATAATTCTCAATTTTATATTTACGTGAAAAAAACTCATAACCATTTGAGTTATTTCGTGGAAAATATTTTTTGTACCGTTTCGGATATTTCAAGCAGAATTATTTTTCATAGAATTTTGTTTTTCCTTCTGGATACGCAAATGAAAAATAATTTTGATCATTTGGTCATCAAATACGAGAACTTAACAGCACTAACTTAACAACCGAAATTTAAGTCGCGTAAAGGAGAACTTGTTTGAACAAAATTTCAGTAAAATGCCCAAACTCATAAGCCTATCTCTCTCTCTATTAGACAGATTTCTAAATTCCTACTTTTTAATGGCAACAAGTTAAAGACTTATTCTTTCAATAGAAGTAATTCACTTCAAGGTTTATGACGGCAAATCATTTCAGAAAAAAATGGTTTATGTGAAGAAAGATAAAAGAAGATAATTGACAAAACAAAAGATTTATATTAAAAAAATTTTCATATATAGCATATTGCAAAAATGGATAAATGAGAGAAAAGACAAAACGCATAAAACTTTTTTTAAATTCGAAGGCAAACATGTATACAAAGGATCCCGGAATTAAAAAGCGGGATTAATTAGATCTGTGAAAGGTAGTGAATGATGTTAGATGGAAGAACGATCTCCAATTTTTCAAGAAGATAGCCAACGGGATAGGAAAGGAGATCTAAAAGAGTTCCAGCGAAGGCTAACGTCGTTTTGGGATATTGACTGGAAAATATGGCGACTACGGAAGTGAAACAAGAGAGAACTGCTGTTAAAAGGATGAAGAGAGGCAGTTCTCTTTTGGGGTAGACAGAGAGTTTGTGGTGAGGAGGAAGAAGTTGTCTGTCCACTGCAGCCACGTATCCGGGAATGGACGAGCTGCAAGTACTGCTTGAGGACAAGCTCCCCTCCCACACACACTCAAGCAGAGTGAGTGCAGAAGGAACTCGTTTCCAGTGGATGATGTGGAAAAAGGCGTAGGAGACTGCCTCGCTATCTCCCCGTCTCAAAATGTGTTCGGGAGGCAAACTCAACGCCTTGCGTTCTAAGAGGTATTGCGGAACGTGGGGATTAAATGCTATGGCTCTACGCATCGCCTTTATCGTAGAGGCTTCACTCTGGGAGAGAGACTTGCGAGAGTAGGATGCAGCGTTTTGAATGTCACAGGAGCGTGCTTTCAGTAGAGCAGCCGTGTAGGCAAACACCGCGGAATTTGGTATACGCAAGTCCTCCAACTTCAGCATTAAGTTTTGCAAGTCAGCATAGGCTCGCATCTCGAGTAAGCATTCTATCAAGTTGTCCGCAAGCGCACCAATTGCAGCACACTCCCGAACGAGATCTCGAAGTAGGCGCGAAGCTTCTTTCAATTTCAGCAATTTGCGCGCACACATACCCAGTCTTTTCTTGATGTGTATGTAGGTACTTGTGTCTCGGCGTTGATGGCCATCTTCATCGGTAGAATGGAGGCGATTATAGCTCTGGCCTTTGAAGTTATTTTCAGCGGATTTTAGGGCTTGTTTGAAATACTTCTCTGCTTCTACAATCGTGCTTGCTTCTTCTTCTGCTAGAAGAATGAGGGCCGTCGTGCACTCCGGATTCTTTTCAAGAGCTTCCTTCGCCAAGTTGATTCGCTGCGTGTTGTCTCTTTCACGCCAAGCAGCCTGCATAACTTCGTACTCGGCTGAGTTCTTGTCACTTTCACAAGTGAATATGCTTTGGTGGTCTTGGGCTGACAAGTTCATATCGTAATACGTTAAAGGTTCCCTTCCAGTGATCTTATAGTAACGGTAGTATTCAGCACCACGAAACAAGCTCATTGGATTTCGCCATACTTTGCATTCAGTCAAGCCATTCTTACTCCTACAAAATTCACTATTCGAGCTATCCGTATCCACATCACTGTTACTGTCCACTGACTTCGAGCTTACTTTAGCTTCACTTCCCACAGAACACTTCTTCCCAGTGAACCACGTAGATATGTGACTTAGGGAAAACCTTTCCATGAAAGACGTTCCATACTTCTTAAAGTACCACCACTCAAATATCAAAATTAATCCCGAAACAAGCGAAGATGTGCCAGTTAAAATGACGTAAAACTTCGGCGTTAACGTATTCAAAAAGATAGAGGCAATGTGGGCAGCGTGGATTTCTTCTGCTGACATTCTCGTTAAAAATTAAATGATCAAATCCTTTTTCTATAACAAATAATATAATAAAACTAATTTTTATGAGTCTAATATTATTAAAGTTATTCTAATTTTAGCTAAATATATTCGCAATAAGATTTTATAAAGTCGAAGTCCTATTTAAGTATATCTCTATGCCAAAAAAATGTATCAGATTATAAACAACAAATAGTAACAAAATATATTTCTGTTAAAAATCAGACGTTGTTCTACATTTAACTTTAGACAAATTTACAATTCAATAGACAACTCTCGAAACTCGCTTCACTTTTTTAATATTTATTCATTTATACCCAAACCAAATTAAAATAGATTGAACTTTTAATGGATGAAATGATGGCAAATAAAGCTTGGGGAAAAAATAGGAATTGAAAGTGTTAAAGATAATAAAAAAGTATGTATCTTATTGTACCACTTAGATCAAGTTAGTAGTGATGGAACGCTAGCAAAACTTCGCACGATTCCGATGCAGTAGAGGCGTTGTAAGCAAATTAAAGGGATAGCCTAAAGGCGGATAAATACGCTGTCCTGAATTTTTAGAAATTATAACCCCAGGGAAAGACTTTTTTAAAAATTCAATTAAACTTAACTATTTTATCAATAACACCTTGCACATATTCTACGAATAAAGAATATTCAGTTTCTGAGTCTATTTTTTTCGAAATTAGTTGCTATTTTTTGGCAGGCAAGTCCAATCTAAAAATGGATTGTAAGTATGTATTAGACCAGGGTTTTTCAAACTTTTTTTAACTGCGACCCATAGCAAGAAGCACAGTTTGCATCGCGACCCATAATACTTAGGTGTAATAAGACAAACTCTGATCACTACGTTCATTTATTCAACATCGACTATTTATATGTCCTTTCTTTTTTGTCACGACCCATTTTATTTTTCACGCGACCCACAGTTTGAAAAACGCTGTATTAGACCATACGCTGGCAGAACAAATTTAGCCATACATGCCCGCCCGCCCAAGAGTCTAGTAACGGGCATGCCTGCCTTTGACCCGTATTCGCCCGGCAGTCTTAGAAATAGACTCTCACCAACTCAAACCCACCAATATACAACTAAAAATCAAAGCAGCATCCTAAAATCGCTTCAGTATAAAAATGTTCACAACGATCAGTTTATTCAACTCTTTATACAAAACATGGCACAATAAATTCTATGCTTTTTTACCTATCCATATTCTTGGTAAAAAATAAAATATTTTTGTTTTATTGAAATTTTGCGGCAAATAAAAATTAGAGAAACAAACAATAACCCCCAAAACTCACAAGTAGTTTCAAGACTTTTTACTCGCTTTTAAATGCCATTCATTTTCTTGGCAGCCAAAAAACTTCCACCAATAATTTAGAATTTTTTCAATTTCTTTCTTTTTTTATATCATTAGAAGACTTTTAGACTTTCCATACTACTTTACTTGTTATAAACTTGTTTCAGACACAAATTCTTTTAAAATTTAAAAAAAGCCCATCCCCCCTCCCTGAAAAATTTATATGATGTGTGATACAGTTGCCACATTACTATCCACCCACTTTATCATTGTTTTGATTTGTACAAGTTCCTCTCACTCTTTTAGACATTTTTTGCGAAAGCAATGCTAATGAAGATAACCGTTTTTCGTTAATTGTTTCAGTATTTTTTTTTTTTTTTTTTTTTCCCCCCCCCCCCGTTGAGTGAATAAGATAGACATCAAAAGTGTAATAGCACCAAACTTTGTACCCAAATCTGATTGATTCACTCATTATACATTGTTTGTAAGGATAAAATATTCAATCATACACTCGTCATGAGCTATAGATTACACGAGGATAAAATATTTCATGAATTTATCGTTCAAATGTTCAAATAAACTACAAACTTTGAATCCAATGATTTATCAGCAAATGAAAAAAAATCCTCATATTTTGAACTCTAAACTGTTTCCAAAAAAATTGAATAGTTAACATTTCTATTAATTCAAGTAAAAATACTATTTATTTACTATAACTTACAAATTGTTAAGTTTGGTAAAGTTATACCTCGACATGAATAAGTAGACTTACTCCATAGAAAAAAGAGAAAAGCAGATTGAAATTAAGGAAAAGTTTGAAGAGTGAATAAGCAGTTGTGATAATTTTTTGACATATTTGATTTATTATTGAACTCTCACAGCTCTTCCTTCCTTTAAATTAATTTATGTTGATGAAAATATGTATATTGTATAGCGCAAAAGATATAGAATGATTAGAAACTAACTCGTCTGTGATAAATTAAAACTAAATATATAGATTTGTTATTTACATACATAAATATAAATTTATATTAGTTTTATTGAAGCTCAATTTTGAAAGAAGCTAATCAAAAATTGAAAATTATTTTTTGACACACTGGGAAAGAAAGTTCGTTTTAACCCATGCATGCCTACTGCACTCTATAAGGACGCATAAGTTAAAAAGTATTCAAAATGAATTTAACAGCTCTTGCATTACATATAACTTTTTAAAGAAATATGCAAGGAATTTTTTTTACAAATTTCAACTATTTTTTATCTGTAGACAGAAAAACAGTTTTTGGGTAATTTTTTGTATTTTACTTTTTGAAGACTATAACTTAAAGATGGTTATAAAGAACCATTAATAAACATTTTTTGAGTTTTTGAAGACACCCTCATAGGGTGCAATAGGCACGAGAGGAGAGACTTACCTTCAAACTAATTTTTTATTTTTTTTATTTTAAGAATGTTTTAAGCAAGGCAGAATGTTGTATTCGTGCCTATATATGATGTCTTAAAAACTGCTCTTTCAGATACAGTGTCAAGAAACCGTTTTAAAAAGTTATTATCCTTCCTTCATCGTAGTGAAAATATGAATTTACAAAAAATTGCAAAAGTTCGATCTATCTTATTGCAAAACGATGTCTTCAAAATCGACCAAATTCAGCTGATTTATCAGTTGTTTTATATTTACTTGATGTAATGGCAAAGAATTTAGCGTACTGAATTTTTATGGACAATTTACTTTTACATATTTTCGTTTTTGGCGGTCAATAAATCAAAGCTTCAGGTGCAGTTCGAGAACACTTAACAAATGCTCCATAGCAAAGAAAAAAGAAATTGTTAAGTTTAAGCGCGAAGAATTTAATTACAGAATCACAAAAAAATAAAGTGGGGTGGAAAGATAAATCAGTGTATGTAGCATCTAATTGTGATGATATACAGCTTTTATCATCAGTGCAGAGATGGAACAAGGAAGCACAAGCAAGGATTAGCGTTATTAGCTTTCAACAGCCTTTTCTAATTGACCAATACAATAAAGAAATGGTTAGTGCTGATGGTGCGGACCAAAATAACACAACTTATCAAACAGCTATTAGGACAAAAAAGTGGTAGTTGGCTTTTTTTGTCTAGATAGATGATATGGTTGTGCAGAATGCATGGATATTGTACAGAAAAAAACATGATTCTCACTAAGATTTATTAGCATTTCGACGTAATATTGTTAATGTTTACTTGGAAAAGTATGATGTGCCTCGTATTCAAACTGATGGTCCTATATTGCCAGAAAAAACGAGTTAGTACTGAAATTAGATTTGATAGAAAAGATCATTACCAAAGTTCATTTGTAGAAAAACAAAAAAGACGTGGTTTTTGTAAAAAAAAAGACAAAAAAAGGTTGCCTTTAAATGTGTTATTGGTGTCCACGATCATTGTTTTGAGGAGTGGCATAGTATACGCTAAGGTAAAAAAGTGGCTATTTAACTAATTTTCTATTAGTTTCGCTTTTGTTTACTTCAAATAAACGTTTTTAAAACTTTCGTTTATTCCTATCACCTCTACCTATTCGTACGTACTGCACCCTAAACGGGAACATCAAGTTTTTAGTGAAAAAAAGACCTATAAAATTTATCAAGACATCTTCATTATAACACTGTAAATATATATACTATATGTGTCATGAACCTAAAGTTAATATCATTCACACCAATTTATTAAGACATCTTCATTATAACACTGTAAATATACATACTATATATGTGATTAACCTAAAGTAATCTCTTTACGATCAGCACCAATAATCCCTCTCAACACTCAGCAAGCAAGACACTCCACGCTTTCATTTTACGTCATATATATCTGAAGAAGGTCATAGTGACCGAAATATTATTGCTAGTATTTTGTTAAATAAAAGATTTATTCAACGTTTTCAAAAACTCTTTTATATTCTATTTAGCTGGAAGACAAGCTAAAAAAGCAAAAACGGTCAAATGATAAAAAATTGGGGTTTAAAGGATTAAGCCCTCTTTGATCTCCTCTACCTTAGCGCCGTCACTGTAATCCGGTGCCGATTCTAAGAAAGGCCGATTCCGCTTATTGATTTAAACATTTTACTTACGATTAATCGCAATTCACTGCAACCAAGACATTAATTTATTTATGAAATTATGAAGTGTTGGGAGTCAGATACTTAGTACCATTTAAAAATCTTAACGAACACTAACATAGAGCCAACTAGAGGTTCCTACTCACCCTCAAGCTCCTTGCTTGATCCTTCTAAAAAATCAATCTGTACAGTCCAGATTGTGATCAAAATAAGGGTAACAACTACACCCATTGAAATGTTCATTTTTAAACCTAGTTTTCCTTTTTAACATAATAGTTTTAACTGCAGAAATTCCATCTTCAAGATAAATCACCTACTGCTAAATGTTGTGGTTAAAAAAAGATATCGTATTAACCCGTTAACGCCCAATGTCGACTTTACAAAAATAAAATCATCTGCGTTTATCAAAGCTCTTTAATACAAATCTTCTGCTTTACATTAGATATCGTCTGATTATTCTGGTCGTTAACGGGTTAACATGACTAGAGTTCAATTCTCAAGAAATTTTTTAATCTAGATGAAAAATCTCGAGAACGAGATTTATATTTTTCTCGAGAATTCTCGCATTATAAATATTTAGTTTTGTTTTAGATAAAATATTTTTACAATTAATAATTTTGAAAAAGTCTGATGTTTTTATTTTAAAAATAAGAGTTAAAGTTTAAAACTTAAAGCCTAAGGTTACATTTTTTAATGCTAAGGTGTCATACAAAGTTACGTTATTTTATTGCATTTCTGGAAAACTAAAAAAATGTATACAGAACAAGAAAACTAAGTTAAAATATTTTAGTAGAATATAAAAAACACTTAATGATTTAAATAATTAGACATGATAAAATATATCTTATATAAGCAAAGATAAATTCTCAATATAGTTAAAACCAAACTTTGGACTTTTTTAATTTTTTGGTTGACTTATCTATTTATTTTGTAAAAACTGAGTGCTCGATAAAGTCATCAAATAATATAAAAAAGAATGTAATAAATAATATTGTTTAGTTCAGTTATGTTTATACAATTAAGAATATATCTTTTTTTGTAAATAACACAATTTTCGTTAAATGAAAAGTAATGGATATAAATTTTAAAGAAATTTTAAAAAAACTTAGGAAAATTATTAAAACGTTTAAAAAATCTCCATTGTAAAACGAAATTTTACAGAACTATGTGAAAAAAGAATTCAATAGAGAAAAAAATTTTGTTTTTGACTCGAAAACAAGATGGAACAGTATAGTTTTAATGATAGAACGATTTCTTGAAATAACATCTTGTGTTGCAAAAAGCTTAATTGACAAAAGAAAACATTTCAGTTTCCGAATCTGAAACCAAGTTTTTATGTGATCTTATGAATACTCTGAAGCCGATCAAAATTGCTTCTGAAAGAATCTGTAGTAGGGATTCAAATCTTTTGACAGCTGAAGCTGCGTTTGAGTTTATCTTTGAGGAGCTAGATTCTCTTAGTACTGCTTTGTCTTCAAAAGTTAAAGATTCTTTCATTTCCAGAATAAGTGTCAGAAGAAACGTAGAACTTATTAGTCTTTTAGAATATTTAAATTCTGGCAAAAATTATTATCAAAGATCAATCAAAAGTTTGACACTTTTAGACCCACACCAAGTTCGTGAACTTTTGATCAATTTGTTAAAGAAAGAAGGAAAAAAACAAAAACGAAAGCATAAATATAAATGAAGAAATTCAAGTGGAAAGTGAAAAAAAGTACAAAAGTTTGAATGAAAAGCTTGAAAGCACAATTAAAAATAAAATGTATCCAAGAAATGAAATGTTTACTAATAATGGAAATACTAGTTACTCTAAAGATGTAGAAGCGTTTAAAGCAACAGGAAAAATGTCAATTCAACTCGAAAACTTGTTTAATAATTTAAAATGTATTCCACCAACATCAACGGAGTCTGAAAGAATATTTTCTTCTGCTGGGATTTTTGTCACTAAGCTTAGAACAAAGCTTAGTGACAAAAGTATCAATAGCTTGATTTTTTTAAGAAATTTTTTTAAACTTTCAAAATAAATAAATTTTTCTGAAATTTTTGATAATTTTTTAAGTTTAAATTATTGAAAGTTGTATTTTTCTAGATGGGTTTTAGATTTGTTAAACTTCAAAAAAGTTCGAGAATTCTCGAGAAATCTCGATATATCATTTTTTCTATCCAGAAATCTCGATTCGAGAAAAAGTGCCAAAATATTGAACCCTAAACATGGCTAAAGATTAAAAGTAAAAAGCCTGCAAGTGAAATTTTAAAGAAAAGGCATTAATTTCCTATAAAAAAATGGCAAATTTAATATATTGATGGTAGTGATGGGACGATTATTATTTAGAGTCGGAATGTGGAATCGTAAGCATAATGCTTTTTTCAAGTATCGGGAGAATTTACTATATTTTCAATTCCTTGAAATAGATAAGTCATGAAAGGTTTAATTAACATGACTGATCCAGATTTAAAACATTAATAAATGCAAACTTTGAAAATAAAAAATATTAATATTTTATACCTTTATTCCAAATATTTAATATTCCATTATGCCCCAATTTTCAAAAATCACGAAAAATCAGGGAATTTCAATGACATCTTAAATTTTCCATTTCCCAATTTTTTACTGTAATTTTAATTTTGAAAATTATTTAAATTTTTGTTATTTATATGTGTTTGTCTCCGTATTCCGAAATTTTAATGTCTCAACCGACCTTTTTTAATAATTTATGGCTAGATCCAAAAATAGAACGTCAATTCGCATCTTGGTTGTCGGAAAAACAAGGTAGCAATAGAGAGGCGTATTGTATGATCTGCAAAAAGTCTATTTCATTCGGTAATATGGGAAGAGTCGCCCTGAATTCCCATATGAAAGCAAAACTCATAATACTCTTTTTGAAGCAAAGAAGATCAGCCATAAAAGTTTTGCCAAAGGTACTCCCCCAGCCTCGCAAGCTTCTGCCCAAGAAGAAATATCAGTATCAAACTTTAAAACCCCGCCTGTTACAACTAAAATATCTAACATAAAAGGTCTAGGGGTATGCAAAGTAGATTTGACTAGGTCTGAAATTTTAGGCGTTCTTTTTGTGATTCAGTCCAATTTTTCGATGAACTCCTGTTCATCCATTTCAAAATGATGTTTTCAGATTCGAAATTAGTTTCTTGTTTCAAACTTGGAAAAACCAAATGTGGATATATCAGCAATTATGGCCTTAGTCCTTATTTCAATGATATTTTGACTACCAAAATCAAGAGCTGTGGGGATTTTGTTATTTGCTTTGATGAGGCGTTGAATAGGGTATTTCAAAAAAATCAGTTGGATGTGTTTGTGAGATATTATTACAGGGAAAGGGACTTGGTGTGCTCACAATATTTCGACAGCGCTTTCCTTGGTTATGCATCAGCAAGTCATATATTGGAAAATATTAATCATGTTTTGAAACCTCTTTTCACAAACAATCTTTTGCAAGTTTCAATTGATGATCCTAACGTTAATTTGCGATTTTTGAACGATTTTGAACACCAAAGAAAGGAAGATGGGAGAATAAACAAGCAACTAATAAATATAGGAGTATGTGGACTTCATGTCCTACATGGCGCTCTGAGAACGGATATGAATTCATCAAAATGGAATATTAATACGTTTTTACGCGACATTTACTATCTTTTCAATGATTCACCTGTACGAATTGCAAAAAATTCCCTAGCACTAAACCTGTCAACAACGTCAAACACCTCTTTGAAGACAATTTACTTAAAACCAAACTGGGCTTTTTCAACTCAGTATCTTCAGATTTTGAACTTTTTTGATAGTTTTTAAATCGGATCAACCTTTGATACCTTTTCTTCATTTATGCATTTCAAATCTCCTGAAATCTTTATCTCGTTTTGTACTGGCTGAAAAACTCACAAGCATTTCAAATATTTTCAAAATCAATTTTGATCTTTCAGAAAACTTTATCGAATGGAAAAAAAGTGACATCGGCTTTGCTGCTAAAAAGTTTTTGAAACAATCCTAGTCTACTGAAGCAGAAGTTTTGAAATACAAGCTGGGTAGGGGATTGACATCATTGGATCCAACAATGATTTCAAAAAGTTCTACCACTGCCATCAATAAAATGTGTATTGTTCTCGAAAGCCTATAGGCGCAACGAATCAGTTGCAAACAAGCTGAGATGGCTAAAACTCAACTTAAACAACTTTGTGAAGAGGCAAACACGGTCTTCAAATAAAGTTTTGAATCAATCACAGGTAATGTTGGAGAAGACAAAAGATTGGACACGTTTTTTTGCCAAGCTTTTTAAAAATAAGCCATCATATTTAGAATAATGTGGGGGGGGGGGTAATCAAAATTTGTCTAATAATTTCACACGGTAACGCACAAGTTGAGAGATTTTCCGTAAACAAGTCATTGCTTGTCGAAAATTTGTTAGAGACCTCGCTGATCTCTCAAAGAAGAATCAAGGATAAAATATATATTCATGGTGGGTTGGCAAATATTTGTATTACTAAGTCGATAATTTCATCAGTTCAAGCCTCTCGACAGAGATATGAAATTTATCTTGATGGCTTGAAACGAAAAAGGAGTTCAAGTGAAAACATGAATGTAAAAAGACAAAAATTACAAGAAAAAAAACAAAATAATTGAAAAGAAAAAAGTATTATTGAAGGACTATATTAAAAAAGAATTAAATTCCCGAATAGAAGAACTGGAAAATTTCGATTGATAAATATATTATTGATAGCAACTTTAAATACCTGTTTTATAAATCGTACAATTATGAATGAACTGCAATATTTTTTTCAGATATAATCATTATTAGCATCGCATATCATAGTTATCTTTCCGATTGTCACTATTCATTCATATCATCATTATTTTCGCTCATCATATAAAGATCTTTAATTTTTTAAAAAAATTTGCTAAGTTGTAAGTTAATATATAGATAACATAATATATGGGTGAAAGTCAGATATAGAACAGTTTTATGAACTAAAATTAAACTCTCAATTTAACGCCATATTTTCTATCTTCCCAGAGATGGCGGTAAATCGAGGGAGCAATGTATATGTAAAAAGTATATTTAATTTGATTTTGAATCAGGGGAAATTGCGAATATTAATCAGGGAATTTCGTTTCGGTAAATTTGTGGCAAACGTGTATTATTTTATGTGGATATATAAAAAAAATAAGGCACTTGTTTACGCCCCCCCCCCTCTCACCGTACACCACAAACTTTAAAAATATAGAATTTGCTTATTGTCGAATCATTTTAGAAATAGAGATTTGATTACATATATATAATATTTAAAAACTGCATTGGCTAGTAATGCAAGTGACTTGAATTAATTTAATTAAAAAATATAAAGTGTAGCACCTCTTTCTAATAAGATTACATACTGTTAAATAGAATACCGAGTGAAGTGTCTGCTTTTTCAAAACAAAGTAAATTTTTAAATAAGAATCGGAATCTTACAATTATTTCGTAACGTCCCATCACTAAAAAATATTTTTATATTAATTTTACTGTTTTGAATTCCAAAAATAAAACAAGAAATTTTACATAAAAGTCACATTTTTGACGCTTTCAGTATGAAGTAAGAACCCTTCATATGAATATAGACGTTACTTTGTTACTATAAATTTATTTAGTGTTTAGGAGCTCTTATAGACGCATAAACTAACATTAAAAATATTCTATTTTAAAAATTGAAAAGAGTAGGACTAAAGGGAATAGATTGAAATAATTGTTAACAGTCATTATTTCAAAAAAACATAAATTTAGTGTATTATTGAAAATAATAAAAACAACAAGCTCAAAACATTAAAATAATTTTAATTGAAGACATTTATATAACATAGTCTACAAAATTTAAGGTAGAAACAAATTCCAAATAGAAAAGCGTTAGTCAGGCTAACAATCCATAAAAATTACTGGATCAAAATATAATTAAAAAAAAAGTAAAAAAAATTTTGAAAATTTCTCGTGATTCCATTATTTGAAGGTAAAACCGCTATATTTCTAATAAACTATGATATCAGCGGATTTATCTTGCCTAAAAAAGTCTAGGCTTAAAAATATTTTTATAAAGCCTAAACTTTTTATAAAAGGTAAGAGGTATCATAGGATGTTTTGATCCAGAAGGCTAAGAAACTATTTAAAAAAAATGTTTGACGTTTATTTGAATACAAAGCTTTGTTGAATCGAATTCTTTAATTTAAACAATTTAAATTTTTTAAAAGAATAAAAATTGAGGAGGCACCTAGAGAAAATGGAGGTGAGAGGGGGCACTGCACATCAGGCCTGATTGAGTTTTATCTTACTGACACAAGTTAAATTAAGAGAAATATTTTATTTGGTTTGAGATCCGTGCTGACAAATTCATTCTATTGTAAAAATGTGTTTAGTGAATAAAATGATAAGTTTAAAAGATATGAGCGAATCTGTAAATTTGTTTGGTATTATGTGCCATATGGTTAACACTTAAAATGTTTAGCTGTTTTAGTTAATGTGTAATCAAAACTATATAAAGGATATTTGCAAGTTATATACGGCGTAGATGAGTTTTGCATTGACAGTTTTCAGATATAAACCTTTCTGTGGTTTCTACTAGTTGTTTGAAAGAGAGAGTTAACTGAAAGAAAAAAAGAACTGAATGAAAATTTAGGCATGATTATGCTGATATAAATTGTTTATGATTCAACTTGAATAAATGAAGTTACTTTACGGTTAGAAAAGGTTTGTTTTGTAATTGTCGTTCTGACAAGATTGTCTGCAAATTATTTTTGTAAATACCGCGATATGATGGACACGATGAGAATTTAATTTTGAAGATTTGACTGAGAAGCGCTGTATTACAATGCGAGATAAAATGTTGTAATTGAAATATAACCTATTAAACCTATATCGTTTTAATGAGGTTTAACGAGTCGGAAAATAAAAATCTTTTAAAAAGAATTAAGTAATTTTTGTTCTGAGAAAAATAAAACTTGTTTGATTTGTATGTAATATATTTTTTGTTGTAAATTGATTGTTCGGGAGTTTAAGAGAAAGTTTTAAAATGTTAGCTACATTTTAACTTGCTGTAAAAAGTTATTGAGTGATGTAATGATTAGAGGGTGGTTTATCATAAGAGGGAGATGATTAATACCTTTTCGAGTGAATTATACGTTGTTTTATAGAAGAGTTAAAATGTATTTGTATGTCGATCATAAATATAAGACGATTTTTTAAAAATTTTTGGGTTTTCACATATTTTAACCTTCATCGCTGCTAGAGAAAGCGATATGAAGGTCGTCTGAATAGCAATTAGAAAATCTTCTTGTATTGAAATAGTATTTTCTATATCAATATTTCTTTTAGTGGTATAAATTTGATGATAAAGATTGGTTGTTTTTTGAATATATCATAAAGTATAGTTTAATGCCATGATGAATTGAAAGGATTATTCTTTGTGAGCATATTTTTTTGATGAAGTAGTAAGAGATAAAAATTTTAAAAATAATATTATTTGTTAATAGGTACAATACTAAAAATCATTAAGTTCTTATTAATTTTAAACAAATTGCTATTTATTGAGTTGCAGTTTTTTCTTTTATAATAAAATTTTTGTAAAATTTGAAATTTATAAAAAAAAATCAAATCATGAAATTAACTGTTTTTTAATATTTCGTTTGAGATCAAGCGCAAACATTTTAATGCGTTGTAATAGACTTAAACTAAGTGGTCTATTGTTTGGAGAGGTACTACTCATTTGAATGATAATACTATTTCTATAATTCTAGGTTATTTGTCGAAAAAGAATATCTCAAACAGAAAATCGTAAATAAATATATGTAAATAATGTATAAAATCCATATATATACAATAGAAATAATATTTTTAACCAAAAAATTCGCTATGAAATATCTGATAGATAAAAGATGTTAAAAATTAATATTCATAATCTTAGAAGACAAAAATAAAAAAATCAAAACACTAAAAAAAAGTTTTAGACGATTTGACTATTAGTTTTTGAGATATTTTTAATAATTTTTTTTAAGATAAACTGACTTTTTTGCTGACTTTGTCTTTTTTTGATATTCAGCTGATTTTTTCACAAATTTTTTCTTCTACAAGCTTTGCCAACTTTCAAGTCCGTGCGTCTTACAAGCTGTGTCAATTTCAACCAACCAACCAAGATAAACTGCTTAAAAGTGAATAATTATGTGAATGAATATAAATCCACTACTAAATTGCCTTTTACAAAAAAAATAGTCAATAAAGTTTTTTGGTGATATTTGCGATTATAAACATATTTAAGATTAATTTATAATCTCTATTTTAAAAGTTTTTTGGATGAGGTAATTTCTTCTATTTTGATTAAGCTAAACTTTCCTAGAAAAGATATTTAAAAATATATTATTTCATGTTTTTCAATTTGTTTGAAGACTTATAACAAATAATAATTTTTGTAATAGATTTTGTACTTGACATGTTATTTCGCTACTAGAAATCTTTCTTTACAAAAAACAAATCCCGCCTATTTTTAAAATTATAAATGAAATTTAATTTCTTTTCTTAATTTTATTTTATCTGCTAGAAATAGAATAAAATCTTTGACTCAGAACAACGCTAATATTAGCACTTACTTATTGAAAATTATATAGACTACAAAATATTTTTTGCCGTTATTTCTTATGTTTTTAAAATAAATTTGAAATTTTAAAATTAGAAATTTTCAAATTGATGATCAAAATGCAAAAATTGAGATCAACGTTGATTATTAAGCCAATATTTTACACAAATTCTCTCAGATAAACAATCAGCATAGAATGTCTAATATATATTTCATTTTGGCTATATCATTCACCATTATTCTTATTTTCCTGCATACGTTTCTCTATTTAGTAGCTCTCTATATCTTCATTGCTAAGTTGCTACTCTGACCATCGACTAGAGAATATTGCCCAAGCTAAAAACAGAATTTTCTTAAAATTTCCAAAGAAGCAAAAAATAAAGAAAAAAATTAAGTCTAGAAGAATTTTGTTTTTGTCGCATAATATTTTCCAGGCAATAACAAAACTAATGGTTATATGTAACTTATTTACATCTTGCTGAAGAATTAGACACAAATGGATTCTAGGATCATCTTAAAGTTGCACATTCTTGTTGCTTATCTTAAGAATTTCAAAATGAATATTGAAAAGTACACAGAGGAACAAGTAGAACATTTTAAATGGATATATTCGGCTTTGAATACATATATCGAGTACAATGAAAATCTGAAGGGAGACAAACCTGTGGCTTCTTGGGGAAAGTGAATTCCCCATGCGCACAAATCTAAGAAAATTTCACATAATTAAATTGATAAATTTGCCTAGAAAAGTTTAAAATAAAATTTCTTTTCCATTTTGCTTTATGCCTAAATATAATGAAATTAATCCATTTTTTAATCAAAAATTGATTGACAAACCCACAAAAATAATTTTTAAGACTAGTAGTGAACATTTTCTACTGTTTTGCAATAAAAATATTTGGTAAATAAGATAAGAGGAAAATTTTATCATACAGTTAATTATTTAGAAAAGAATTAAAAAGTATTTATATAATTTGAACTCTTTTAGAAAAGCTTGCATCTATTTATTAAAATATTATCTATTTAAAATTTAAAGCATTTGATTTTTATTAAAGTTAATTATTTTATTTGGCTGATTTCTCATCAAAAGACAACGTGTGAAAAAAACACCACGAACAGAGAAGTCGTTAAAAATTAATCAAGAAGACTCTATACATATTTCTCGCTTAAATTTATAGGATACTCTTAATTAATAGTGAAAAGTTAAATCTTTGTGTCAGACCAAAAGGAAAAAATATGTAAAGTATTAGACAACAAAATTCCCAAATTTTGGGATCACGATCGCAAAATTAAATTTGGGAAAATCATTTCCTATACTATACAAATAATTCTATTTTAAATTTAAAAGATATTTTTGGAAAGAAATGTTTTTTCAATCAAGTATGGACTTTATCTATAGAATTATAAAGATTAAATCATCATGTGTTTGAAACTCTACATAAATTAAAATTTTTAAAAATGTAACTAATGTAGATGGGATTTCCGATTTGATTAATTGCTACTTCAATGATTGTTTCGTCTAATAAACGTACTTGAAAAAGTTGAATTCATACGAACCAATCTATAATTATACAACCAAAATTCTTATTGAAAGGGTGAATTTGTTTGATATTTCCAAACATTCTTACATTCTAATTGCGAAGACTGAGCCCAGAAATGAAATCAGGTTGGTCGATTTAGTATAAAAAATATATAGATTTTTTTTAATTATGATAGTATTTTTGGAAACAATTTTGACACTTAAACCACATATTTGATATAGACACCTTCATATATTTTTAAAACATAATTACAAAAACTGACTTCAGAAATGAAATCACATGGATTTGGTATAAAAAATATTTTTTATTTAAAATTTCAATCAATGTTTTATAGGCAATTTAATTATTAATCAAAATTTTGATTGATATTTTCTAGAAAGTAACCATATTTATTAAAAAAAACTATTTATGCGTTCAAAACTGTATATTATTATTATTATTAATTTTTAAGAGTTTATTGTATATAAACACTAAGTTGTACGTACCTCATTAAATTATAAAAGTAAAAAGAAATTTTGGGATAAACATTTCTCAATAAATATTTTAACATTGGCTAAAGATAATATAAATTTTTTTTATTTAGTAATTTTACAAAAATAGCAATAAATCTAAATCATTTTATTTCTTAAAATTTTATTTAAATGTAAGTAGAATCATTAGTTTTACTCTTCAAGCCAAATTTTTGCAGAAATTTTTGTAAATGAAATCTTTTGTTGAAAATTAAGAAATTTTTTTTGCATTGGACAGTCGCTGTAAATTCTGCCAAATCAGGTTTACTTACAAACCAAAGAAATTTTGAAAAACAGGAATGAAGAAATAGAAATAAAGAAGTAACAAAGAAAGAAAATAAGAAGAGTAAAAAAAGAAAAGAAAATATTTTTGGACAACTTCAAAATTCAAACACTATAAGAAAGTTAAGTTTGAGGTTACTGAGAGAGTTAGATTAAGAATAAAGACAGTGGATATAAAACTTAAAAAGTGATATAAAATTAATAAAATGGTATAATGTATGATATAATGGTAAAAATTTTAATTTTACTGAAATAACTTCTGATATCATCAATCAACTATGCGTGTTTCAATTCTGTATTCTATTTTGGACATTACTCTGTAAAAATTTGTGAAAGTGTTAATCGAATTGATGTTTTATGCCTGAAATTTTTTTTTCAAAATATTATTTGCTAAATTTTTTTAGCAAAATTGTTATATGTTGGTTCAAATATATTATTTTTTTAGATTTTTTCTTAACCCTATAGTGCTAGGGGGGGGGGGCGTACTAAAAAATTAATTGTAGAAAATTGGCTGAATCATATCCCTTCAAATATTGTGACTTTTCCTAAAATCGCTAGCTGCATCTTTTGAAACCATTTTCATGATAGTTGAATGACCCTTTCATGTCCAAAACTGTCAATCAAAAAATTAATATTTTTCAGGAAAATGTTGACATTATCTGTACTTAACCTTATAACTTAGGATCTATATTATATAATACCTTGAAAATTTATAATTATATACAGTTTGGAACGAATAACACTTTAAATATTTAATTTTTTCAATAATCAGGGCTACTTTTTAGAAAATGTCAATCAAAATTTTTATTGATCAAAAATATAATAAATAAAATATATCTTCAAATTTTACATAAAATATATGTTTTTATACTAAATCGGCCATGCTGTTTTCATTTCTGGACTCATTTTTTACATTTAGAATTTGAAAATACCTATAAATGTTAATCAAATTTGCGGTTTACTTCTAAAAATTGTCTCCAAAAACATTCCTTCAAATTTTACATAAAATATATGTGTTATACTAAATCGGCCACTCTGGTTTCATTTCTGGACTCATTTTTTACGTTTAGGATATGAAAATACCTATAAGTTTTAATCAAATTTGCGATTTACTTCTAAAAATTGTCTCCAAAAACATTCATTTAAATTTTCCAAAAACATTCATTCAAATTTTACAATTAAATATATGTTTTTATACCAAATCAATCATGCTAGTTGTTTCATTTATGGACTCAATTTTTGCAGTTTGAATTTGAAAATACCTATAGGTATCAATCAAATTTGCGTTTAGTTCTAAAATTTGTCTCCAAAATATTGATTCAAATTTTACATGAAATATATCTTTTTATAGCAAATAGATCATGATGATTTCATTTCTGAACACAGTTTTCGCATTTAGAGGTTTTACTGCTAGTGTCAATCAAATTTGCGATTTATGTCTCAAAACTATATCCCAAAATATTCTCTCTAATTTTACATGAAATATATGTTTTTATACCAATTCGACCATGATAATTTTAATTTCTGAAATTATTTTTTGCATTTGGAGGTTTTAAATGTCTGAAAGTGTCAATCAAATGTTCGATTTACGTCTAATACAGAAATATTTTTGAAATTTAAATAAAATATCTGTTTTTATGCCAAATGGAAGATGCTGGTTTCATTTTTAGACTCAGGTTTGGCATTTATGGTTTTAAAATATCTGAAAGCTTCAATCAGATTTGCGGTTTACTTCTAAATACTGTCTTCAATAATATTTTCAAAAAAATAAAATATCTGTTTTATACCAAATCGACTATGTTTATTTTATTTCTGTACTGGATTTTCGATAATACGGTTAAAAAATATCTCAAAGTGGCAATTGAATTAGTAATGTATGCGTGAAAATCAGTTCTGTAAAAAATTTTCAAAAAATGGCTGTTTATTAGGTATATAGTAAAAATATACTTTTTTTTTTTGTATATTTTGGCTTATAATACTTTCTACAATCATCTTGAGTATGAAATATATATTAAAAAAAACAAAACGTATTATAAAATCTTTTGAAAATTTGTATGTGAGAAGGAACCAAGTTGAAAACTAATTGAAAAGAGAACATGTGATCAAAACAAATAATTAAAAAAAAATATGTATCTTTTTATAATTTTATCATTATAAAAAAATTTTCGAACACACATTGAAGAATATAAATTTCTAATGAAAAAAGAGCTACCAAGAAAGTATGATCTTGGAATGAATAGCAAAATTACATACTGTAAATTATAATATGACGTAGAGACTACGAGCCGATAACGAATTTGTAGCCAAAAAGATGGAGGTCCTATCGAGTTACATAAGTTACTGTAGAATGAAATATTTTGACTGAATTAAACACCTAATAAATTAAGAAAATAATTACCAGAGAAATACTGCAAGTAGAAGTTATTTTTATGTTTATATATTTTACATTGATTTACAGGTTTAATCGATTTTTTTGACAGGTTTTATTGATTTCATAAAAAAATAAACATCACCATTAAATTCTGCATACTTGAAATGTATGAAAAACTTTTTATAAGAATAAAAATTTTAATTTTGACATGGGCATTTAAATTATTTTGTCAGGTTTGACTAATTTTTATTTAAAAAAAAAGGAATATAACCAGTAAACACAGCCTACTTAAAAATGGGTATATGTGTGTAAAATGCCTTACACGGTAAACTTCATCATCTCCATATATTTTTATTTAACGTAATTCTCTAATTCAAAAAAAATGTGCCTGATCCTTTTTTTTGGGATAAATCAATTTTTTGATAGTTTTGATTGATTTTCATAAAAAAATGAATACCACCACTGAATTACGCATGCTTAAAAATGGGTATATATGTGTAAAAAACTTTATATTATTACTTAGATAAAAAGTTTCTTTTTAAGATGAGCTATCATATATAAATCAATGCTTTGATAACTTTAATTGACTTTTATAAAAAAAAATGAATATCACCGCTGAATTCAGCATGCTTGAAAATGGGTGTTATATGTGTAAAAAACGTAATATAATTAAGATAAAAAGCTTCTTTTTGAGATAAGCTGTCACATTTAGATCAATTTTTTGACAGTTTGATTGATTTTCATAAAAAATGAATAACACCACTGAATTCAGCATATTTGAAAATGGGTATACATGTGTAAAAAACTTTATATAATTATTTAGATAAAAAGTTCTTTTTGAGATGAGCTGTCACATTTAGATCAATTTTTTGACAGGTGTGATTGATTTTCATAAAAAATGAATATCACCACTGAATTTAGCATATTTGAAAATGGGTATACATGTGTAAAAAACTTTATATAATTATTTAGATAAAAAATTCTTTTTTAAGATGAGCTTTCCTTTTGGATCAATTTTTTGACAAGTTTGATTGATTTTCATAAAAAATGAATATCATCACTGAATTCAGCATATTTGAAAATGGGTATACATGTGTAAAAAACTTTATATAATTATCTAAATAACAAGTTCCTTTTTGAGATGACCTGTCAAATATAAATAAATTTTTTGACAGGTTTGATTGACTTTGATAAAAAAAATGGACATCACCACTGAGTTCAGCATTGTGAAAATATATATGTAACATTAAAAATATTTATAAAAACTTATTAATATCTGAGAAAAATAAGGGGGGGTGGCACTTTACGCCCCCTAAGCACTTGAGCGGACAAATTTTGCCCAACACTAATAGGGTTAATATACTTTCTCCTCTGGATATCAACAACGCGCAATCATATAATATGAACTATGAGGTGGTGTAGTTATCTAATATTGAGTGTTTCAAGAAAGAAAAAAAAGTCTTTCAAGGTTTTCAAGAGTTATATCTGTTCTTATCATCTGATAATAAAACACAGATTCGGATATAAAATGCCTAAACTCACAAAGAACATTCTTTTTAGTACGAAAGCTCTGAGATTGAGTAAGTTCTGTGGTAAATAAAATCTGTGAAAATATTTTTTAGAATACAGATGGTAAAAAAATAAATTTCTGATGGAAGAAGAACTACCAAGTAAGGATCGCCATAGAAGCAATAGCAAAATTAATCACTATATAAAGTATAGGAGAAATGACATACAGACAACCTGTCGATAACTAATTTCTAGACAAAGGAATGAAGGTTTTATTGAGAAACTTAGTTCAATGCTCTTCCCATTAGTTAGTAAATGAGATAAGGGATAATCTGAAGAAAAAGAATCGAAATAAGGAGCGCTAGAGAAGTTTGATTTATTTTTAGTAGTAAGGAGAATTTTGTAAAAATATTTGAAAAGCAAGAGGCAAATAGTCCCCCCCCCCCCTTCAGTCTTCCTCCTACTCCAATCTCGTCACTCCCAAATCAAAATTAGCCTGTGACAAATGTGACTGCTGCTTATTTGAAAGTTACAAATAATTTCAAGCAGCAGACAGGCTAATTCAAGTATAACAGTCAACCAAAGTTTCCAAGTCGACTCCAAAATCGTAGGGAATGTGCATTAGTGAAAAGTTAAAATTACCCATTGTTGATTTGATATAACTGCATATAACTTAAGTTTCTAGGACATTCGTTTTAGATCAAGAGTCACCAAACATTTTTGAAGCGGGTCTGATTACCGAAATGTTAAAAAAACCCTGGCTGGAATATTGAAAAGTTAAAAAACTCTGGCATTATGAAATTCCTATTAATACTTTATAAAGCCAACTTAATTACATTTTAAAAAAGCATTAAACAAAACAAAAATAAATTAGAATAATAATCAAAATATAGACAAAATATCTGTGTAAATATGCCACAAATTAAAACTGTATAGTAAAAAGTCAATATGATTTGAGAAATTGACTTTTAATTATTAAAATAGCATTAGCGTTATGTATTAAATCGCTGCATCGAAACAAAAGTAATGCTTTTAAAGGTTCATCAGCCAGTCTTGTTCGGTAAGTTGACTTTGCAAATTTCATATTTGAAAATGATCAAAGAGTGATGCCGTACCAGCACCAAATTTCTATGAGTTTTGGAACTCATTTTCGCTTAAACAAAAATAAAGTTCCACAAGTTCAATGATTTATTTTTAAAATTTCATTTGAATGTAAATCAATAAGTTCTAACTATAATTAAACTGGCACAACAGTTAAGTTGAAATTAAATGGGTTCTGAAACAGAATAATTTCATTTTCAACTTTATCCAAATCTTAAAATTTTTCTGAAAAATGTTTATTCAGAGATAATTTTTTTAAGAAAATCAAAATTAATATTTCCAGTAATTGTAGAAGAAATTTTTTTGAAACAATGAAAATGCGAAAAATCTTCATTTTCCAATTTTGTTTCAAATAATAAAAAGTTTCTTCAAATTTATTCCATAAGTCCATTAAAATCACAACTAAGATGATCTTTTCCTTAAAGTTTTAGATTTAATAAATTAATATGAGATACAATGTAGACTGAAAATGTTATTTTTGATAGTCAGATAGGATTACAAATCATAGGATTAGCTTCGTTTTTTAGTTATAAAAAGACTTCACAATGATTCAATGAATTTAGCCATGAAAAAATGGATCAAGTAAAGACAAACCCTCTGTAGTGTGATATAATCCTTCTGCAAATGAACCAAATAAAAATAATCACTCTGAAAGTGCATCAAGTAAAGAAGATCCATCTGTAAATGCACCGAGTAAATATAATACTTCTGTGTTTGAAGGATATTAAATATACATTTCCATTAAAACTGATTTATTGTGCACATTATATTTTAAAAATTTAAGTATATTGAATAAAAAATGAATTAGAAATTTATCTAAGCAAAATTAAAAGTCATTGTTTTATTACTAAATTTAAAAGAATTTGCGCATTGCCTTGAAATTGTCTCACAAAAGGAAAAGATGAGCGTTAAACTTGTTTCTTTCTAACGACGTAAAATTTGAGTCAGTTCATTATGATTTTCTAAGGGTAGAGCAAATAATTCAGCATTAATTTAAAAGTCTTTGAGAAAGACATATGGAAATTATAGCAAAGTAAATTTTTTTTAAAACTCATCGCAATGATGGATATATAAGTTCATTAACCCGTTAACGCCCAATGTCGACTATAGTCGACTTTACAAAAATAAAATCGTTTGCGTTTATCAAAACTCTTTAATACAAATCTTCTGCTTTACATTAGATATCGTCTGATTATTCTAGCCGTTAACGGGTTAATTCGTGGCAAGAAATGCAATTAATATATTTTAGAATTCTGTATTGCCATCTATAAGCTTTTCGTGATCACAATTATTCATATTTTATGGTCAAAGTGAATAGATCATCGATAAAGTAAAGATGTAAAGGATGATCCATGCATCTTAACCCTTTAACGACCAGAATAATCAGACGATTTTATTTTTGTAAAGTCGACTATAGTCGACTCTGGGCGTTAACGGGTTAAAATAAGAGAAATTGTCTTTAAAAGTTCCTAATTTGTAATCATTTGGTGTTTATTCATGACAAATTTTATGATAGATTTCACTCATATGTTTTCACTGAATATTCCTATTTTTGTTGATAGAACTTGGAATATGTTGAAGGATATCAAAATATTTTACACATTTTATTAGGGAAGAAATTTGGAAACGTATGTAAAATAAATGATTAAAATTATATTACAAAGTCTTTTCTTCTTTCTTTTTGCTTTGAAAATCGATCAACACACTTTTTTTATTTTTATTTACCTAAGCTCCTTATATTTGTCTAAAAATCTAAATGTTAGATTTACTGGTAAAAAAGGGATTGTGTTTTAGTGTTAAGTAGGCATAACGAAATAAACAAGGATATTTTAGTTTGAAAAGAGATTCGAATACTTTTAATACAGATGTAGGAAATCTAAGTAATTTTCTAACTAAAGTACGTCTTTTGTCTGAAAAAAGTATAAATATTATTTGAATGATATTGTTTAGTAATGATCAAAAACATTATTTTTGAATAAAAAGCGAAAAAAAAAATGAAAAAGTTTTTAATGTTTAAAGTTGTTATAAACTAAAACTTTTCATATGTAAGCTACATTTAACAGCAACCTTAATTTTTCTTGAATAGATTGCTGGTGGGGGGGGGGGGGGGGGGGGGGGTATGCATCCCCCCTATCCCCCCTCTCGGTCCATCCCTGCTTATCAGTAAACAAAGAAAATTCTTGCAACTGGAAAATAATCGTGGAAATTTGTTATGCCTGCTTATCTACAACTGTGAATATTATTTCTGAAGATAAAGAACAAATTATAAGTTGCCATTAGTATATAAGTATGTTTGACTGTTAGTAAATTAAATGTGATAAATCAAAATGCTATAAATTTTGAAAAAAGAAAAATAAATTCTAAATATACTAACTATTAGCTTGTTGTCTACTAAAAGTTTTATTTCAATACATCTTGTTTTGCAAGTTTAAAAACATAAAACATAAATTTTGGGGTTAAATGTCCAAGAGATTTTTAAATTTTTTAGGTGTCCATAGCGAAAAAAAAGTTTGGTAAACCGTGATTTAAATTTAAATATAGATCGGAAAAATTAATTAAAAATTAAATTTCAAAATGACAAAAAAATTATTTAAAAAAATTCATTTGTATTCCTGCATAAATATCTTTCACTTTAACTTGACTATAACATGAACAACAATGTCTCCACAAAATATTGATATACTTTTGTGATATACACGCTGCATATGTTCCGTAGCTAATTTTCATCATAAAACAATTAGGGATAAAATATTACCAAGTTTATAAGTTTATCTTTTCTTATTCAACTCAAAGATGAAGAAACGTGATCTGTTGGAACATAAAGCAATATAAATGACGGCTTTAAAAAATCTAGTATACGACTAAATTTTTCACAATAAAAAGAAAGGTCGTATTTTGTAAATTACATATATGCATCAGTGAAATTACTGCTTGAATAGTAAAAAACGTAGGAAACTTTATTTTTACTAAATATAAAGTTCCTTTACCATTTAGAAAAAAGTATAAGTCGTAATATTACTATTTTACAGTAAAATAGATAGGAAAATATTAATAGTTATATACTTAAAATTGGAATTAACCCATTAAATACCATAGAAATCAGACGATATTCAAAAAAAACGCAGACGATTTATATTCAAAGTCATTGAAAAAAGCAGATGAAGATGAAATTACTTTAAATTTTAGTATTTTGGAAAAATTTTCATCAAATTATAACCTTACTTTTTCCCACATTTTCTAGATTTTAAATTCCTTTATAATTCTACGCATGCATATATACTGATAGTTTAAAATAAAATGAATTAATTTTTATTTAATTATTGCATTTAGATGGAGTCAATATGCCTCAATTATTTTGATTCCTTAGTATTTATTAATTAAAATTAAAAAAATAATATATATAATCTTTTACTAATAAAAAATGGAATTATTTTAAAGGTTTTTTTAATTTTATGCAAATATTAATATCAGATGTTCCTTTTTAAAATAGCGTTAATAAAAGATTTTTACTTTTGTGCACAATTGTATTCTTCATCTTAAAATCACGTCTAGAACTTTTTAATCCAAAGATCTTTTTGTTTTTTTTGAGTAATACGACATAGAAACGCCTTGAAAGTAGTAAAAATTAATATTAATTTCTTCAAATAAAAGATTGTAACTATTTGAAGGCTAAAAGTAGTAAAATTATCTATTTAAAATGTACATAAAATCCTAGGACTTACTATTTCAGGTATTGTAAAACTTATTTTGGAGTAGAAAAGACGTAGTTAATTTAAAATAATTTCTTTAATTTTACTATATTGAATAGTAAATTAACGCATAGTACTGATTTATTCCTTTCCGCGTAATCGATATTTTAATTTAATTAGATTAAATTACAAGGTATGTTGCAATTAACAATATTATAATTTAATTAACTAACTAAAGATGATAACTAACTTTTTATTAGTTAATTTTTAAATTTTGAAAAACAATTTCTTTATTTTTATATTACATTACCAAGAACAAAATGATCTAATCTTTCGGTGATAAGGAAGCATTTAATTATTTTAAAGCAGTTGGATCAATTTTTTTGATATCGGATGTTTTTTTATAAAATAAAAGATATTTCTTTTTTTAAGGTGGTGACTTTTTTTATATGGCGGTATTGTCTGGCGTGGTAAAGTAGTATTTGTTTGGTAAATTACATTCGCATGATACTCTCTCTATCCAGTGTTTCTCCACAGAAAGAAAAAATCCGATGTTATTTTTTTACAATAAAAACATAGATGGAATTAATGTGGCTGATCCAAGGGAAAGAAGAAGATGGCTTCTAGCAGTTTGGAACACTAAACTTCACCTTTCCCTATACTCTTCTGTTCACCGATTTCAAACAAGTTATGTATAAGAAAGGGATATTTGTCAAAAAATTTATCTTACTCATTCAAATGATTGAACTCTTGTTGAAAAATAGATTATAAATGTTCAAAGGATCTGGTAATAATAATAGCTTGGCTCGTGGTCAAACCTTGGAAAAAGGGTTCAGGGAATTGTCTTTATTGAAATCAGTAGATTTGTTTGGCTACGTGTAAGGATTGCATATGATCTTTTTACAATTACTATGAATAAAACTTAATGAAAATACTTTTAATTAATAAATTCTTTAATTTAAATTTTATCCCTTAATTTTTTGTTGCCATTTTAGTATTTAAAAAGGTCCTTTGTTTTTATCAATTCATAAAACTCAAGACAGAAATATTTGATTTGATTTGTGATTAAATTTCGCGTCATTTAAACAAAATATTTCTATTCGCCTGTCTAAACATTTTAGTTAATTTAATTGTTATAATAGTTTAGACTAAAAATGGCCAACTGCAAAACCAACACCACACGTAGACCTGGCTTCCTTTCTATATTTTAAAACTCGAACAATTTTATTGGAAAGTAATTTTCCCCAAAAGTTTCAAAGCTTTGTCATGAATTAACAAGTTTTGTGTATTTTTGTAAAAAAACTTATTTATTTTTTTCAAAATTATTATTAATGAAGAGAGAGAGGTAATTAACAAAAATATTTTTACTTTGTAGAACATTGAATGAGAAAATGGTATTTGTTCATTTAGTAAAATGTTTTTAAAGTTTGAGGCGAGTTAAATCAAAAGTCGAATTCAAAGTCGCCCTCATCTCAAAATGATTTCTCCCTCTCTGCATTCGATTACCCTGAAAAGCAAATGATCACATTATATATAATCTCTGTTCAAATAAGTCAAGTATGCAAAATGTCTCGCACTTAGCAAGGCTTTTTGATAAAAAGAGGCTTTTTTTCACGAGAAAAAAGATTTTTCTTTTTGCCAGATTTTTCACACGTTATATGTATTTAAAGTATGAAGCACTACATCATATATTTGCATTTGAAAAGCTTCAATTTGACATATATATACATGCATATATATGTATGTATGAAGATAAATAGACATGCTTGTTGGTAATGGAAATCATATTTGTTTAGATACACATACATATCCATTTTGTATGCGTGGTGGTACAAGAGTAAGTAAAGGATATCTGTGAAAACCAATAAAGGTGTGTGCTATATTGTTTTCCACCCTTAGACGTGTATATAAGGAGTTTGATTCATTGCAACCCATTAATATTTAAATTTATTCACATATTTTGCGTTTTAACAACGCCTTAAGCATTTTCACCTGGTTTAGACAACATGACGCCTCTACTACCTAAGAATATTAATTCATATATGGAATCATACTTTCTGTATTTTAATACAAATCATATATATATATTTACACTTTTAAATCTTTCCCCATATCTTCTTTATATATATTTATGTGTATGTGAATAAAAAATTGCCAAGAATGTGATTATATTTGATATAAATAGGAATTGCTAATGCACAAAGGTTCTCTCCATTTCTAAGTATATATTCACATTAAACTTTGTGCTTAGCTTTTTCACGCCTCAAATATATATGTGTGTACAATTTTAAGCACTTTACTACTAAATACATGAAAACAAGGAAGAAGAAAATATCCCTAACTTTATTCTTACTTTGCTTGTACAGATTGTGTATTCCCTATCATCACTATTATTTCTCTTTCCCGCTAGAGAGAATACATTTTCTTTTCTTTTTTGAATGATAAATAATTATCATCGATAAGAAATATTGATAATCACACTTATAGTTATCAAAATTATTTGTAATCCTCATTAACAAAACATTAACACCTTAAGATTTAAATCTAGTTTTTGGCTACCTCCATTAAAGCAAACAATTGTTTTTGTATTTTGAAAAGTTGAATATTCCAATAGTAGCACTATTTTGACATTTTACTTTCAAAGATGGCCGAACACGAATAATTCAAAATTTTCCAATATTAACTATTTTTCCTTAAATTTATACAAGATTCATCAAAGATATTTTTGAAGATGGTTTTGAATCTTTATGAATAATTTTATATGAAAATTTTTACTTTCGATTTAGAGGAAAGTATTTTTGTTCAATTAACAAATTTTGATTTTTTGTTATTTGTCTTTATTCTTAACTTTAAACTACCTTTATATATATATATATATTTTATAACGCTTAATTTTAGGCAGGGCTGGCAAACATGTGGCCCGTGGGCCGAATTTGGCAAGACAAGAGTTACAATGCATCCCGCTGAGTATTTTTGGGAAAATATTCAATTAGTTAGAACATGATTTTTCCATTTTCACATCATCTTTTACAGTGGACGCATCAGAATTACGATAACATTTTGAGGTGGAAATTATGGAGACCAAAATATTTGATTTTATCAATATCTTATTACTAAATTTCAGAAAAAACTTGATTGTTGGTACAATTCACCTTTGCGATCTACTGATGAATATTTGATATGGCAAAGCAGAGAACAAGACTAAAAACTGATCATATAAATAATATTTTGGAGCTTTCTTCTGCTACGAATTTACCTTCTGATTTTTATTAAATTGTTAAAAGTAGATTTCAAGTTTCTAAATAATTGGAAAGAAAATTAAGAATAAAACTTTATTTCTAATGCTACATAATAATAATTCATCCACATAGTTTTCATTTTAATTGTCATCCTGTCTTTCTTTTGAACTTTTTATTCGGCTCGCAAGATTTATTCGAAAGCTAGTGCTTTATTTATTTTTATTCAAAAACTTGCCCAAAAGTGATTTTAGTTTGACACCTTGGAATTTTTTAAGTTTTCGGCCTAAACTTTGGAACACATTATTTCCCATTTTCTTGACTCACTTGTGAAGGTAGTCATGAATTTGTTCCCAATTTAAATAATTTTTCATTAAGAAATTAACATTCAATCTATTTCATTTCATATCTAAGAACTTTGCTATCCTAAATTTTGATGAAATTTATTTCAAAGTCATTTCACAACATTAGATCAAATTCAACACGCAAATTTTGTATGATGCATATTCATCATAATTTTACAGAGATTTCAACAAAATTTGCATACAATAATATATTAAGTTAAATTTTCAAAATTTGGAGTTCACAAGTAAATTATTGAATAATATATACAGTAGACCCTCGTTAACTCCGACCCTGATAACTCGGATATCGGATAAGTCGGACCGTGAGCGAGAATACAAATGTTTGCCCTCATAGGCCATTTTATTTTATCATTTTATCAAGCAGCCATTTTATTATTTTACTCCATATGTAGTTCGCGGTCATTCTAAATTTTGACGTTATTCCAAAGTTTATTGTGGCTATAAATTCGTCCAATTTGAAATATTTTTTTCTACCATATACACATATATATATAGTAGGCCCTCTGTTATGTCGGACAATCGGGATATTCGGACACCCTTCTCCCCCATGTAGTCCGACTTAGCGAGGTACTAGCAATATTTAAAAACTAAATTTTACACACATCTTGTCTCTTAGATTCTTAACTACAAACCATCTGAATTTTTCCTAAATAATTTGAATATTAAGGCCTCATGTAATTGTTTTGAAATTTTTATATAAAATGTCTTCAGTCAAAATTATTTTATACTTTGTGCATGAAATGTTTCACCAAATGCTTCAATTAAAGCTTATACAGGTAAAGGTACAGTAGAGTGTTTTGATCGAAAAGTGACAATTGCGCCGCTTTTATTGAACTATGAAGAATGTAGGCTTGGTGCGGTATCGAACCCAAGACTTTGAGTTATCGAATCCAGCCCTACTCACGCTCCCTTTAGATAAGAAAAAAATAATGAAAATGAATTGAGTTTATTTAATATAATATAAAATGTATTATAATAGTATATTAATTCAAAAAATTGTGAGTTTTGTTTTGATATTTATTTTTGGCTCAGAGTTAGTAATATTAGGAAAGTATATTGACACCAGCAAACTATTAAGATTTTGACAGGTTTATACCGATTTAGCTATTCCAATTTTGGAATTTTTTCAATTTTTACTTTATCCAAAATTTTTATGATAAGTACGATATCATTATGCATACGCAGGTGTATCTAAATATCTCCCTAAATTTTTAAGAAGTATAAAACGTGCGTTTACTTAGAATAGCAAATTATGATATCACAATCCGTAGAAAAACTTTTAAAGTAGAATGAAGTTTTCTTCAGGCGTAGATAATTACGATATGAACGTTAAATCTAAAAACACTTTGGCTAGCTGTTTATTAAATGAATGTCTGAACTATAGATAATATCAAATTGCATATTTAATTTATAAGCCTCTAACTGTTAAATGAATACTCAATACACTGACTTTTGTTGAATTTTGAATGTAAATTATTATAAATCATAATTAGAATCGCCTTTTTTGAGGATCGATATCGCGACAGGAATGGTACAAAATTTTGGTATCGTCAAATTACTACTATTACTGTAGTTTCGGATCGAACGAACTCATTTAGCATTGAAAGATGGGTATAGAGGAAACTAATTCCAATTGTAAATTATTATCACTACCTAATGTGTAAAGCAAGTGGTGTCGCAAATTGATAAACTTTTTTACCCTGAATTCCAAAAATAGGCTGATGCTAGGATGCGCGACCGGAAGCAAAATAAATCTTCCGTAAATCAGCATCATGAGATCCAAATTCAAATGTTTTACAACGAATTAATGGTCTACGATTCGAAACTCGGCCATCAAAACTTAAGGTTGCATGAAATTAAATTTATTAACATTTTATCTATAAAGCCACAAAATCAGAATTGGAATTCATTTTAAGATTGGATATAATTTAGGAAGTATAAAAGTTTTAGAAGTTGGAAATAGAAGAACTTTTGTTATGAGATATGTTCTAGAAGGGAGATGGAAATGCGAAGGAAACGCAGTAATTGTTGCGATGAAAGGCGAAAATCTGATGTGAAAATTATCTAGTTTTTATAAAATGCATCGTGATTGTCGTTATGTTCGGTGATATAAAAATGAGGAGGATATTTTAGAGTATGATGAAAACATTAAATTTGATTTACAGAAATGAATAAACAAGGATGTCGCAAACTTCTGAATAATTCCAAATAGTTATAGACTTTGTGATAATGTTGGTGTAATAGAAGCACTTTTGTGAAATTAGATAATAAGAGAAGGACGCATGAACGTTTTATTTGCGATATGGAAGTGAAAAATGCAAAAATACGATAAGACTGGACAAAGATCTGACATAAATGAAAGCTCACAACATTCAAATTCAGCGATAAAAAATTTTTAATCGATAATTCTATGATGAGAAAAGGCACATCTAACTAATAAAAAATATGCGGATTGAATGAGGAAGTAGGATGATGGTGAAAATAATTAAAAAGTATTATCCACAATATTGATATTTTTAAAGAAAATTCTGAAGTAGCAGTGAAAAAGACAAAATAATTCTAATTCGGGTTCCAAACGAAATGCACAAGAGGAATTGACGGAGCTGAATGTGAAAAAAAATCACAAAGCTGAATACGAAAAAAAAAGAAAATGACATTTCGAGGAAATGCAAATATTTCAGGAAGCAACGATTTCAATAGTGTGAAATTTAGATCTGAAATTGTGATGATTGAAAATAATTTAAAAAAAAGCTGAAGAAGATATATGAATGAAGTGTTCATATGTTGAATTGATATTATCGTGCTGTGTGACATTTCAAAGAGACCAACCGAGAATCCTCAAGATGATGAGGGGAAAATGCCAAAGAAGAGTGAAAATACTAAAGTTGCAAAATCAAATGTCCATGTTACATCCATGTTTGCTTCCTGTTCCATTCCTGAAGATATCATAATCATAAAATTCAAGGCTATTTATATAAAAAAAATTTTCCTATATTAAGAAATTTTTTAATGTTTATCTTTGAATTTTCTGCACTACATATGAAATATAGAACTTTGATTCGCTAGATTTATTTACAAAAAAAGTTCATATATAATTTTTTTATAAATAAAAAGAAATTTCCTTTTTTTAATGGAAAGTTATAATAAATATTTGAAGAAAGTTGAAAAGTAAAAAAGATATTTGAAATAAAATATATTTGAATACTCTTTATATGACTGTATAATGGGTTCACAGAATCATTCCTTAAGGTTATTTTTTCTGTGAGATTCTTAGACATACGATGTTCTTGAACGAAATCTAATCAATTAAAGGCGCTAAGAAATGTCTGTTTTCTTTCAAGCAAACATATTTGTACCAAATCAGTACCAGTGAGCAGTGGCGGATCCAAGGGGCGGGCCTCATGGGCCTAGGCCCCCCTATGAAAAATGGCTTCGAAAATTACCCTTACTAATGTATACCCTTATACATGTATAAAAAAATAAATTTTTGCAATTTATTCATGGCAAAATAATGTTAAAAATATGAAAACATAGGTAATTAGTGATTCTAAAAGACATAATACAGCTCTCGTATTCTCTGAAGACTTTTAGCAAAATCGCAAAAAATTTAAATAGATTTCGCCCCACCTCCCTATAAGAAATTTCTGGATCCGCCACTGTCAGTGAGTATATGTATAATCGTAATTCATATCTATAAAAATGAATGTAAAGAAGGTGTTGCTGTCAAACAAGTTGAAAACTTTATTTTTATTTTAACTATTTGTTTATTTATCTCAAGAAGACCAGAGTGGTCGAAAATGAATAAAGTTTTAAATTTGTTTGAATAAAAGTTTAACTTATTTTCCTATGATAAAAATGAACATCCATCATTATGTGAGTGTTGTCCAAATTGTCGCCGGCGAGCCAAATGCGACGCTCAGTTTTGTGAAATGCAGTCTTCGGCCTACTTCGAAATATTGCGTATTTTTGTATCTTTTGAAACGAGTTATGTAAACTAAGGCGCGATTATAGTCTACTGCCACCCATGAACTCCACTTTTTGCTAGTTTGTTCAAAGTACACATGTTAGCAAATTTTTAACCTATTTTATGATAAATGTTCTTATTTTTAACGAATTAGTAAATTCATAAAAAAAAAACAGATGTGACGCTAAACCGGATTTTCTCCATTCGGCCTGAATCAAAAAAGACTGGATCACGCACATTAAATAGTTGAGCAGCAGAGATTCTATTCTAATGTTATTCCGCTAAGTGTTCTTTTCAGCAGGAACTTCAATTAAACAAAATAATCACATCTTTCCTAATTGATTTTTCTATACTTCCTGTTAATGATTGACAGCTCTTTATGCTAGTTCATTTGGCGTCAATAATACTAAAAGGAATATCTCTTTTGAACAAGTCTAAAATGCATTGAAAAGATCATTTTTTAAATTTTTTCGTAGTTATTCATAAACTTCTTAATATATTATATATATTTTTTAGTTGTCGCTAGCGCATCCTAAGAAGAATATTCTTCATAATTGGACAGATTTTTGGAATGGCCAAGATCGGTATTCGAAACCCATGATCTCAAAATCAAGACCCTACAGCACCTCAACTACTAGGCCATCTGCAAGAAGAATCTCAAAGTAAACAAGCCCACAATCCCACCATAGAATTTCCCTACCTTAGCAATAACCATGTTAAATATCCTAACTAATCATAAATTGTTTAAACTTTATATAGTTTGCTGCTGTCAAAAGGAAAAGAACCGACACAGCTTCGATTATTCAATGGCAAAATTAGATTATTTTGCTTTTCTAGGCGGTATAACATAAGAATAATTGTCCGACTTAGAGCCAAGTCCGAATTATGAGTTATAAATATTTTTCAAAAGAATCTTGTTATTCCTAGAAAAAATAAAATATATTATAAAGAAACACAAAGAAAATTTATTGAAAATTAAAGAAAGATTTTTAAAAAAAGTCCTAATATCACTTTGTTTAAGATTTGATAATTTTTCATTTAAAATTTTACGTTCTATATATATTCAGAGTACTCAAAAACTTTGTTCATGTCTTCCAAACTTTTCATTTGAAAAGAGTATTTTTTTAACAAAATCTATAGCTGCTAATGATACTTTTCCTTTAAGGATTTTTAATTCTGTTTCATCATCTTTACATTCAGTCGCTTCTTCAAAAGTTTCGTCTAAAGAATCAATAATTTCTTTATCAAAAATTTCATTGTTTGTGCAAGTTATTTCACAATCAACCTCTATATAATGGTTCAGGTTGCCCAAATCTTACACTCTGAAAGGTTTTTCTAAATTCAACACTTTGATTTGATTCGACATTGCTATTATCATTTAAGATTTGCTGTCTTTCATTAGAATCCACTGCAAAATAACACTTCTTGAAGCAATTTTATTGCATCTTCTTTAACAGAATCGCAATCAAAGCATCCAATAGATTCCAGCTCAAAGTCAAATTTATTGCTACTGCCTTCAATCTTTGTAAAGCTAATCTTTTACGATAATGAGTCTAAAATTTTTTTATTGTTCCTGCAAGCTGTATGTTGATCCTCTTGGTAAAAACTTTAAATGGATATTAGACAAATTTAATTTGGTATGTGCAGAACAGTTATCTAAAAAAACACATACTTTTCTATTTTCATTCAATAACTTTATGTTCCACTTTTTCATAAAATCCTCAAATAACATTGAAGGCATCCATGCTTTTTTATTTGAAACATAGTTTACAGGTAAATGCCCGTAAAAGTTTTTCGTTTTTTTAAAAAAACCTATTGCAAACAAAGGGAATTTTTGCCTCCTATCTATATTGCAGCAAAGAGCTAAAGATAATCTACCATCTACCTTTGAACATGATATTCTGTATGTTTAAAACTCAAAGACTTTTCAGGAAGTAAACTCCAAAACAAAGCCTTTTCATCAAAGTTAAATATATTGTGTGCATCATAAGTCAGAAGAAGTTTTTTTAAATCGTTTGTAATCCATTCATCAATCATTATTTGATTTGGAATTCTTAATTCACCTCATTTTTGAATTCTTTTAATGTTGTGACGTTTTAAACCTCTCAATCGAGCTTTGAGAAATCAAATTAGGTTTTTCATAATCAAAATTTTTAGCAAAGTTTTTTGCTTTTTCAAGTAACATTGTTCCATCTATTCTTAAATCAGGTTTATTATAAAGGTTTATAAACCATTTTAAAAGTGCTTTATCAACTTTTTCAAAAAAACAAACGTTGATTCCTTTGGTAGAAGTAGACGCATCAGAACCATTTTCGCATATCTTTAAAAAATTTTCTTTAGACTTTAAAATACCTGATAAAGTTTGCTTTGAAAGTTTATACTTTTCACAAATTTTCTTTCTTTCTAACCAAGGATTATTAACAATTAATTGAATTATTTCAAGTTTTTCTTTATAACTTTTTGTTATCTTCATTTTTACGGTGAACATTTTAAATTTAAGTGAGAGAAAATAAAAAAATTAAATATAAAATAATTAGATCTAAAAAAAATTGAATTTTAAAAAAGTTTTTGAAAATTTTCTATTAAACTTGTCCGACTTAACCGAAGTTTAATACATATTTTTTATTCTTACTTTTAACCTTTCATTCCATCTCCTCCCTTCTCTACGAAACCCAAACTGAATGAATCCAAAATTTGTTAAATGTTAGCATGAAAAAATTTACGGAGCATTTGTTTTGGAAGCATTCTTAGTTGAAGAATTTAAAAAAACGCTATTATGCTTTGATTGTCCACTCGAAATTACGTTTCTTTAATTATTCGCTTTGAACTCCAAAGATAGCGCGTTCCAACCGGACACTCACTCTTTCTCGCTGACGTGTAGACACCACAGACAACATGGGCTTTCAAAATCAATAAACTACACATTGCATCTACATTTACTCAAAATCGATATAACGCTTATTTTAAATGCTCAAAATTTTTTATTGATGTTCAAAGAGGAAGATTTAAATTAAAAACTTTTTTACTTAGCTGAAAATGTTTGCGTTGCTTATTTTTTTTACATATTTCAGGCTGTCTTTTCCTAGATATGTCAATAAGAATATATGGAGTATTAAATAGACTTTTAAAAATACTAATTCAAGTATGTATACAAGTATGGTAAAATTATCCATTTGTCTTCATTAACAACCCTACCCTGAGTATAGGACCATGTGGTAAATTTAATCGAAATGTTCAATGATGTTATCCAAGTATAAGTCGACCATATAAATCGCAATTCTTGATATTATTCAAATTACAACAATATAGGGGATTTTGGACGATCATAGTAACACATTCACATCTTTTAAGTTTTCATCGATGGCATAGCTGAAATTCAGTTCATCTATTTCAGCTGGTAAAAAATTGTAACCAAATAAAAAAGGCCAAGAGTAAAATAAAACACTGCAAACAAAGCAAACCAAAATGGTACTTTGATTTTGAGGTTTTGTGGTTGTCTTTGATAATAAATAAATATTTTTTTAAGTATACGAATAACACAAACAGAAAAAATAAACAGCACACATGTTGTAAAAATGGTAATGTAATAAAAATAGACAAATCAACTATTTTAAGGTCCTAAGGATAAAGGCTTATTTGATCCTTATACTGGACTTAAAAAATCAGTTTATAGTTGCGGCATACGATATTTGGAAAATTTTTTTAATAATTATAAAAATGCAGACATATTAGATTAAATGATAATTGATAACATTAAATGGTTTTCGCGCGATCTTCTAATTAACCTGGGGATATTTTTGTAATGACCAGTCTGCGCCTGGTTGAAAGAAGGCAAGCTTGGGCATAATATGTTTAGGCAGTGGGAAATTTGTTGATAATTTTGAAAAAGAATACATCTCAATTAGCCTTGTGAATTGGTCTATAACTAAAGCAAGTTCTAAAAAATAATTGCCATGTTTTGCAACTTATTGCATTACGTGAAAATTTTGAATGAATGATATTCTAAAAATTGGTTTAAGGAGTCAGTGCTATTTCTATCCAGCAAATCTCTGATTGGAATAGGAAAACCATGGACGGTGTTGGATAAACATTAAAAAGCTTTAGAGAATAAATTATATTGGGCAAGGCAAAATGAATAATAAATGGTGTTGATAAATCAATTCTTATTCCACACTTTTTTGAAGAAAACACTCTAATATTCTTTTTGTGCCTTGAGTAAATTGCATTTTGATTGCAATTTTTTGATTATTAAAGCACAATATTATTCACTAACTCTTTAAATTTCATTTTGTTTTGCACCTTATGAGAAGAGAGAAGTTTGAAAGGCGATATTTATCTATACATCGAATTTCTAATCTTAGCGCTTTTGCAATAACATCTCGATAACCGAGGCAACAAATTGAAAACGAAATCATCATCACCATTTTCATCAATATTAGGACTCAATCATCACCATGAGCATAATGAGGGAATTACATCATCATCACCATTTCACATCATCCAACGTAGAGAAATTGTATCATCAATCTTGGTATCGTAAGGATGTAATGTCTTCATCACTTGATGCTTTGTATGCATAGTAACATTATTAATTCAGTATTAATTTTACATTATGTTTCGAGAAGCAAAGACAGTAGACGTAAGAGGCCGACCAACGGAATCAATTGCAACTTGGAGTTTTGAACGACTTCAAAGAAAATAATTAATGCCACTCACTACATTCTATTCTCTTTTTAGTGTGGATGCGATGAAAGGAGCTGTGCGTACATGAATAAATACACGAAAAAGATCACGAAGATGCTACATTATGTGATGTGTCTTGTATTTGCAGAACAAGGAAAGCGCTGAAGGAAGGGAGAGATTAGGCGCTTTCAATGACTCAATTATTAATTAATAATAAAATAAAATCTTTTGACGCGCTAAAAGCACAGAACAAAGAAAGCAAAAACACAAGTAACATAAATGCCTCTTTTGTCCAATCATTCTTCTTACTCTTTTACACATACAAACACACACACACACATACGCTTACTCTCGGTCTCCCTGCTTCCTTGCATGTCCCTCATCTACCACCTACAAGTAAGGGATAAGACCCTTGTACTTTGCGAAACGGACTTCACCACGCTAACACGGCGGTCCGCTTTGCTCTTGCACGATATTGTTGCGACGCTGTGCAAACAAAAGAGCTCACGCAGTTCGTTTCCCCTCTCATCCCCCTAGTGAATGGGAGTGAGTGGGTGGGTGCGTGTGTGTGTGTGTGTGTGTGTGTGTGTTTTGCACCTTTCTATTTGCTTAACACAAACACGCAAATCTTATTATCACAATTTTCCAAGTGGAATCCACTTGTTTGAGGGATTTGACAAGCTTCACACGAGGGAAATGTAAACATTGTACTTTGTCACAGAGATTTTGTGCATCTCCAGGGAAACACAGCTTATGTCAACACGCACACACACACTTCTTTCCGGTTTTTAAATTTGTCTTTCTTCAAATCCATAACTATCTTAAATATACATTTAAAGAAATCTTTCCATGTTGGAATTACGTTTATATACAGAAGCTTCTTTCAATAGATTTTCATGTTTTGTGAAGCTACTATATATCAAGGGAAATTATAGATTTGAAGTAAAAGTTACCATTAGCGGATGTAGGCAGAATAAAAAGAGCATGTAGATCTAGGACTAACCATTCCAACTGAACCAATGATATCCAAAAGAATGGTCTCGCAAACGTATCAAATATTTGTATTTCATTTCTTTCAGTTGGGTAAAATGGAAATGCTTTTGAATGAAGGGGAAGAGCGCGAAAAATTCAAATTAATAATATCAAATACACATAATTTTCGTTATCGAGGAAATCGAGAAGGTTTTTAGCTGTGAAATAGATAACTTAAATTAAAATGAAATTAAGAAAAAAATTAATCATTTTATCCTCTTAATAGATTAATTTATTCAATTTTGTCTTTAGTGCATAGACAAGAAATATCAATTAATATAAACTTTCAGAACTGAAGTACAATTCTTCATTCAGAAAATAGTTTACAATGCCTAAACTATATATTTATATACTCAAAGATAGAGGAAGGCCGATTGCCCCCTGCGTAAATCAATCTCAGCCATAGACACATCGTGTGTTGTTAATGTTTAAGAGGAGATCATGGATATAAAAAATTGATCAACACATTTGCGAAATACTCGACTTTTAAATATGATATTGTAAGCGAAATTTTTTTTGCAACTTTGCTATGTGAACCGCAAAACAATAAGTTGAGGGCCGCAATTTTACTTGGAAATAAAATATAAAGATGCTGTTCCAAATCTAAAGTTGAAGGAGATCAAAGTAATAGAGCTTATAGGCTGATTCTTATATAATGTGATTGGAGGTGAAAAAGGTTAAAGGAATATTAAAGCCAAAAAATTATATGAAAAAACGACATAAAATAATTTAAAAAAAGTGTACTTATTGCAAGTGTGCTCCGTGAACATTTTTATTCGGGGGTATAAAAATTATGTAAATAATAAAATTAATTTTATTAAAAGATATCTTATTTAATGAAAAATTAATTCCAATTTATTATTATTATTATTATCGCTTGTCGGAGAACAACATTGCCCATTAAAAATCCTAAACTTGTTTACTGCAAAAATTTATCATAGAGACTCTACTCAAAATTAGCATGTAAACATTTAAATAGAGATAGAAAATTAAAAAAAAAAGTAAAAATTTTTGGTATTAAAAAAATAAAAAATATTAAAATTGAAGAAAAAACAGCATAGATGGCGTTAAAGTTAAGCATTTTGGAGAAAACATTCAGAGCACAATATTTAAGACGTTTCAAAGTTAGTTTTAAAAGTAGGCATAAACGCACAATAATTTAAACGACCCCGTATGACTGTATGTATTACGATTGATTCAATCTTCAAAACGGAAGCAGCTGAGAAAAAACTTCTAAACGTGATACCCAGCATATGATAGCCCATCTTCCATGGTATAAAAAGCAGTGTCGTTTTTTAATATAATAATTCATTTCTATTCGTGCATCATTATAATCAAAATGGGATACAAATAACATTGACTTTAAAATTGTAAATAATGGTTGATGCCGGTAGCATTTTCTTATTTTGCCTACTTGTATTACCTGTTTTATTCTGTTTTTCGTGTTTTGAAGGGTTATTCCAACTTTTAAGACGTGCTCAAATCAACATATGCTGAGCCGCAATTATGCTAGCTATACTAGTACATACACACACAGTGAGATCTTTCTATAATGAAATTCTGGACACATTTCTATATTTGTCACAGTGTAAATAATAAATTTGAACACTTTGAAATTTTTACAGCAATCTATTTGAACCTAAAATTTCGTTTCATACTATTTTGCCTGCACCCATTTGCGTACTTTTTTTGTAAATAATTTTTAATAAAATGCCTTTTTATTTGTGCTTATACTAAACACCATCTAAATTTTTCCCTATTTACAGAAAATCTTCAATTAATTGCCAAAATTTTGTTAAAAAAGACAATCTAGAACTTAAAACGGTTTATATTAACAGGGTAAAATATACACTGGGAGGAGAGTCAAAGTGCCGTTGTAGTTTGCTCCTAGTCCAGCCTAGCATGCCCTAAGCTCGTTGTACAATCGTAGAGCATATACTAAATATTATATAAGGTGTTGCAATTTCACATCTCCTATTTTTATCATTTGTTATCCTTTATAATCGTATTTCCCTATATCTGTGACTGTTAGTGTTAGGATTCGTTTTAGTGGGATGAAATTTGGACGTAAATCGTGGACTAAGCATTCTCTAGGACTGAGAACGACACGCACAATATACATTTATCAATTAACAATTTAAAATCCGTTTGCCAAGTGGTACTATGAAGTTTCATGAAGACGCACAATTAGATAATGAAGATGGATAATATTTGGTCTAGTGAGGTTTCTTTAATATACGTGGGTTATCGAAAAAACATCCTCCATTGTTTAAAATGCTAGATTTTATAAACTAGAATTTAAATTTAACAAAACATTTCTCAGTGATATTCTTGTTTACATTTGCACACGAGTTATGATAAAGAACATTTAGAACTATAATAAAATTAATTTTTTTTGAAATATGAAAAATAAGTTTGAAAGAAAATAAAAAAGTTATTTTATTCAGGTTATTATATTTGATTAATGTTTCCAAAGTTTGCACCACTTTATTTTCCATTTTTAACAGATGAATTATGTTTGTGAAGTAGATGAATTGTAAACAAAGTACATTTCAGCGTGCTTTTCAAATTCTTAATTTTTGAAAAAAATGTAAACTTTCAAATCCCTTTATTTTAGGGTAATTCTACATCAATAGACATATTTTATGAAGTTTTGTTGAAAAATTTATTTGTTTTAATTTTGATTTTTTTAGAAGATAAAGTTTTCGAGTATATCTTAATTTCCCATGTTTTTAATATGTCGAGCAAAAATCCATTTTATCACTTCATTACATAATAATGAAAAGGCATTTTAAAGATAGAGAACATATAGAAAACCCTGCAATTAACTCAATACAAGTATATATATAGGTTTTCTTTCGCCGTATACGTCTTCCTTCAAAGATGTTTTTTGTCTATAGGTATCCAGAAAATTTTTTGTTAAGCATGGATTTAACTTCGTGATAAAGTGAAGCTGGGAGATGCTGAGTTTAAATTTTGGATAATAATCGCTCTTGCATCCCCCTCCCCCTTCGTCGCATCTTCTACCACTTTAAGCTCATCTTCTTAATGGAAAAGGGGCACAGTTAGAGCGGGGTGTTTGGATTCAGAAAACACAATGCGCCGCTTGTATCAAAATATGAGATTTGATCTCGAATCCCTGGATTTTGAATCCGAGACTTGATCTTTACTATCCAATTTCAATCGTTACAAAGAAAATGATATGAAAGATGGTCATATTGGAGTTAAAGAAAGAAATTTGATAGTGCACATTATGCTATTTAAGAGTTTGTTTACACACTCGATTTGCAACTTTTTTACCTTATCTTATACAATGAATAATATTTATAAATATCATATATATATATTACATACGGGTTCCTATTAAATATTTGGGGACCGGTAAAATTTACCGAATGATAGAAGTAAGAACCCACGGGTATGAAAATTTGTATAACTAGCTGCCAGCAGCAATGGGAAGATGAGATGTTCATGTAGGCATTATAAGTGCATCGTTGAAAAACTTCTCTACCAACGCAATGCTGGAATATATATTATATATATGCGATTTATGAAATAAAATTTAAAAGATGCTTACTAATTCCATATAAAAATATAAAATGCTTTCAAAAGAAACACTATATTGAATAATTATATTTTGATTGACACTTAATGTTGAAATTTGATTGGCTAACAAAACGTCAATAATTTTCATGAAAGTTAGTTTATTAAAATAAACTTAAATTGACTTAAACAAATAAAGGCTGTTAAATAAATATTTCCATGATATACATTGAGTTAATGCATTGAAGTAAATCTTTCAAAGTAAACATTCATAAGTGCACAACACGATACACTCTACTCTGAAGGCTGAGATTTCTAAAAATTTATATTAAATACAAATTACGTACAAACATAAGAATCTTCCTTTTAACGTGAATACAATGCCAAGACCTTTGCGAGAATCGTACGCAGGTAAAAAACCTCCTTACTCCTACATAAGCTTAACGTTCATGGCTTTAAACAATGCCCCAAATCAAAAGTTATCCCTAAATGATATATACAAATTCATCATGGAAAAGTTTCCGTACTACAGCAAAAATCCTCAAAAATGGCAAAACTCTCTGCGACACAACCTTTCTTTCAACGACTGCTTCATCAAGATTTCAAGAGATGCTTCCTGTCCCGGTAAAGGTAATTTGTGGACGCTCCATCCCAATGCCACAAACATGTTTGAAAATGGAAGTTTTCTCAGAAGAAGAAAGCGTTTTAAATCGAAGTCTCATGAAGAAAATCGTCCAAAGAATTGTTCATTTGACAAAATTTATACTGGCATCAACTTTACAGAAAACTGTAAGACACAATACCGATTGCAAGAACAAAAACTTAACATTATTCAAAAGAAGCTAGTTGAAGCGAATGAACATAGTTGGGGTAAGGGTTGTAAAAAACGGCATCTTCCAAATAATTCCATTACAACTCAAAGCTCAAAGAAAGTAAAATTAGTCAAAGAGGATACGCAGTCTTCAAAAGTGGCACACACTCAAGATTTGGCTGAAGTGTTACCTCGTAAGAAGCTAAAATTCACGATAGAAAACATTATTGGAGCGCCTAAAGATAATATATCATCTAGTCAAAAAGGTACATTTTAGTTTTTTATATTATTTAATTATTTATGTGCTTCATGGAATTGCTATACGTTTTTGCATATGTTTCCGTCGGTGTATAGATCTGTTCACGGTCTGATTCATCATCGGTTAAAACCGGTCCCAGTGATTCAGTTCGTTGAAGAAAGAAAGATCTTCATCTTCTTCTTCTTAAGTTCGATGCTTAATTTCTGTAGTCCAATCCGATCTGGTCCACTAGATAACGTCATTGCCCTTTAGCCTAACGCGACCCGGTAAAGAAATATGAAAAATTTTAAATCAAATTTTTAATAAGTGAAAATATAAAAGTTTAACAGAACGATGAATTAAGCCGGACATAATAGAAATTTTAACCAAATTAAACATTACTATAAATATTTAGTTGTCTAAGATAGAGGTATACGCTGTCAACAAATCTGTCCAATTTTTTGAGAAGTTCCCGACAACTATATAGGATTGTAATGAGGCTTGAATCATATACATTTGTATTTGTATAATTAAGTACAAATTTGGTGTAGTTGTATGTACGTACTTGTATTATTAAATCCAAAGTTCGGCGAATTTGTATTTATAATTAATTGCATTGTGCAAAATGTAATGATAGTAAATACACGCCTATGACGTATCATATCACACACGACAGGATATCAATAAAAGCAACTCAAAATTCAAACGGGAGAATGGAGTTCCCCATTTTACTAATTCATTTTTTTGTGTATCATATATGGATTTATGTTATTTTCCGCGGCTAAACAAAACGCTAAATTTTGAGGTGCAATTAATTTACACCGGGCGAGAATCTAAAGGATTAGCTTTGGGGGTTGTGTTTTGATAGATGTATAAGCGCATGCGCACCTTCTTACACCCCTTTCGTTAAAGAAATCGATGCCTGTTTTACCCTAATCTAACAGAAAACTCTTGAGCGTAAATCGGATGAGCCAAATAGAGTACGCAATCTCTAACCATTGTGACATCTTTCTAATTTTTAGAACTTGATAATTGTGTTCGTTTATAGAGAAAGAAACTTTTTTTTCCATTCTCTTGAGTATACTTTATCGTTGACTTGATGCCTTTTGCATAATGGAATATTTGTGTTCATTTTTGAAAATTAAAATATGCATTACTGAAAAATGCAGAAAAAAGTGTATTGCTTAATATATTGGTCCTGCATAATAGAGGTAGTATATATACACTTCAAGAAAACCCATTATCAGATTTAATTTTTTTAATATCCTTAGATCACCTTAAATCTTATAATAATTGTAATGTTGATAAAACACACTGAAATTTTCAGTGTGTCATTAAAAGCACTAAAATCTTAGCTACTTGACACTTTTACTTGAAGGTCACTTTTTCCCACATCCCCCCTGATATACCTTTATTACATTTTTCAATATTTATAAAAGTGCTTTATCTTCACCAAAATTCTCAATTTCTTAAAAAAACTTTAAAGCAATCCTTATACTACCTATAAAAGTTCTTGTTTGAAGGAAAAAACCTTTTCAACAAAAAAAAAAATTTATAAATTTCTTTTTATTTAAAAAAAAAAAAAAAAAAAAAAAATAAATAAAAAAAAAAAACTCCCAAAAAAAATTTCACCCCCCTCCCCTTGCGCATGGAAGAAAACACAAAAAAATTTTTTTTAAAAAAAAAAAATTTTTTTGAAAGATTGACAAAAATAATAAAGGTGTTGTGTAGGATTGCGAGGGAAATATAGAAAAAAATAACGAAGTCAAATTTTGTGTTTTTTCAAATAAAATTCCTCTACTCCTTTTTGATTCGTATTTATTTACAAAAATCCCCGTTCATATCAATCGCAAGGGAGAAGCATCGCAATCATGATTTCGAGTATGCGTTCCACTTCAAATCCATGAACAAATTTTCTCTAATTGTATTTCCAGGACTCACTTGATTATTTGAATCCTTCAATCAAAGAAGATATAAAGTATATACTTGAATAATTTTTGAGATCGGAAATTGCTTCTCCAAACTAGACCCATTATAAAGAATACGTCATACAAAGAATAAGTTCATCGTGATTTGCTCACAATGGAAATGATATTGTAACAATTGGAGCTAATCCCTTCCTTTCCTATAAACTCTGATATTTGTTATTTCTTTCTTTTTATTTGACTCACCATCAATTTGAAAAATGTGATCTTTCCCTACAAAAGTCAAGCAACAATATGATTGCAGTAATGAATTTATTTACAAGGGATGATTTTTTCACGACATAGCTTTAAAATAATGGTGCATATTAGGCCTTCACAAAGCGATTTCTGTGGACACATATAGAGGTTGACAAAAGTTTCCAAAAGGTCGATGAGAGAGCAGCAGGCCAGCGAAAATCTTAAAAATAGAAAATATATTTCTCTACCATTTTGAGATAGCATATTTGTTTAAGCAAAATAGAGGTCAATGCCTGTAAAATTTGCTACTTGATACTATTAAATAATAAATATAATATTCTAGACTGCCAAAATGAATCAAGTTTGTTTTTAAAATCGTTGACTTTAAGATGATTAACCACTTCACCCGGCAAGGAATTCCAATCATCAAAGGCTCTTTGTGTTAAATAAGTTTGACGATAGATGTTTTGAAAACCTTCACATTTAAACTTCTAACAATGCGATCGAGAAATTCTTGCAGAAAACTCGGGCAAAACATCTACTTTCATTATCATATTATTCTTTGTAATGTTGAAAATGGTGATCATTTCATTTCTTTTTATTCTGTAGTGAAGTGAAGGTAAGTTTAAGATTTTCATTCTTTCAGAGTAGGAAATATTTCACATTCCAGGTACTCTATTAGTAAAGTATTTTTCAACTTTTTCAATCTTCTCAACATTACTAGCAAAATAACTGCCATAAATCACGTTTGCGTATTCGAGGATTGGTCTTACCAAGGACTTGAAAAGGTAGATAGCAACTCCATTTTTTGATATTACGAAGGTGTTTTTCAACATATATATCGTAGAATATGCCTTTTTCACAAGAATCGAAACATGTAGATTGAAATTAAACTTTGAGTTAATTATCAATACTAGGGCATTCTGTTTTTGAAGTTTAGACAAAGCCACACCACCTAAAAAGAACGCATCACTATTACCTTTTCCAATTTGAAGATGCTGGCACTTGCTTAAATTAAAACTCAGATCCCACTCAATAGACCATTGATACAAGCAATACAAATCATTCTGTAACGATACATTTCAACTTTTATCGGAATAATTAAATAACTTTGTGTCATCTGCAAAAACTTTTACGTAGGAAGTTAAGTCACATGTAACGTCATTGATAAAAATGGTAAAAAACAATGGTTCTAATTCGGAACCTTGTGGTATTCCATTAACAGTTTCAGCACTACTTGATGTGATTCTATTTGTTTTCTATTGAAAATATAGTCTTTAAGCCAGGATAAAAGATTACCAACAATTCCAAAAGATTCCAGCTTTAGAGTAAGTCTTTTAAGGCTTTTTGGAAATCTAAGTATAGTACATTAATAGTTCTACTTTCATTCATTGCTAAAGTTGCTTTCATTTTGGACGTTATCACAAGAGTATTTAAAATTATCGACATAAAATGTGTAAAATCTTGTCTTCAGAAAAAATAAATATTTATTATACAAGGAAAATTTAATGTATACAAAATCAAAAATCAGCAAATAGACCATTGTATCTTGAACAGGATCCTAAATGTTATTTGAATCAGTAAAATAATTGATTTATAGAAATGATGAAATTGAAAGGCATCGTATCAAAATGGAAGCCTTTGCTATCAGGTAAAAATGATTGTATTTATCAAAAATGAGAAATAATATTCACAATGGATAATATGGTGCTAAAACGGTATCTGAATTCTAAAGAGAAGGAATTATAAAAAGGGTGAAAAATTTCTTGTATTTGTTGAGAGCTTCTTTTTCTAATTATGACTTAACGCTTCTACAAAAAATTCTGAGAAATTATATTTGGTTCAATTTTCACTTACAAGAGAACTTTCTTTATCAAGGAAGCGGCTTCAAAGAGAACCAAATATGTTCGGTAAATTTGAAGTAGGAGCGAAATATCTTGGGAAGAGCCAATGAACAAAACTAGTTTTTTTAATTTTCATAAGTGGCTTAATTAAAATACGAATTGATATTTGTGGTGCGTGAAGATAGTTGTCGCAATAAAATGATTTTTTCAGGAAAAAAGCAAAAGTTCACAATTGTTGCCTATTGTAAATTTATCTAAAGTAAAAATCTATTTAAAATCAATCGAAAGGAATATCATTTTTTTGTGGGGTGTTTTCATCGAGAAAGCACAATTTGCGCCGCTTGTATCGAACTATGAGAAAGTAGGCTTGATGCGGGATCGGACCTAAGACCTTGAGTTATCGAAACCCAGTACCTAACCAAACTTACTCACGCTCCCCAAAGTATTACGGTGAAGTAGTTCGTTTATTTTACTAAAAACATGATAACATAAATTATTTCAACGTTAGCTACACATATATACATGACAAGATTGCACTCAAATTATAAAATGTAGCGACTGTTCATCCTATGTCGTACTCCCCCAAATTTTTTATTTTTTTTTTTTAAAAAAAAAAAAAATTTTTTTCTTTTTTTTAAAAAAAAATTTTTTATGAGAAATTTTTTTTTTTCATTTTTAAAATGGGTCAATTACAATACCCTTCCTCAAAAGTTCTCGCATAACCCTCTTCCGCTTTGGTAACAGTTTCAGGCGCAATGCCACGCAATTATGTGCTCCAAAACATAAAAATGGCCTGGTTAAGTTATCTAAAACTCATTGAAAAAATAAGCAAACGATTATTTACCAAGAAACGGGCCCCTAATGAACACTGTAAACTGTAAAGCTAGATAAAGTTTTCTCATTTTTATCTATATCTACTACAAATTGGCATTGAGGATGGACGGACATAACATGAATGGCAACAACTAACAAGCTAAAAATAGATGCAAAGGGTTTCCATTTTTATCAAGTTCATCGTGGAGTCTACTTTAGCGATGCTTTTCACCAACTTTTTCAGCGAGTACTCATTTTGCATACAACTAACTTTCCATAATTTGTAAAGTCAATACATTGGAGTGCTATTAAAATTACTTGATCAAATCTTGATTTCTTGGATCTTTTAAAACTTCAAGAGGTTGGACATTATGTTATACATTATCTCCCAAAACGACAGAAGTGTGAAGATGTGACACCCCTCGCCATAATTTTAGTCAGATGTTTAATGTAATTTACCTCTGTATATCTTATGATGTATAATATATAAAAGAAAGACATAAACAAAATGGGAAAACATTTGTTTAACCATTATGGCTTTTTTTAATAAAGTTTACTGCAATAAAATTTCTAATGATCCCAAATTTGAATGTTAAAATTTCTGTCTGGTGATGTCTTTTTGTTAGAGAAGTCGTTACAGGGACCAAGAAAGAGAAAAAGTTTAACTTTTTCAAAATATTTTTTTCCAAACGACATTTTTTAAAGAAGAAGAAGAGTTTCTTTCGCAAACAAAACAAAGAGACATGTAATATGAGGAAAAAAACGAAAACATCACAAACAATTACAAAAAAAGAGACATGCAGCAATAAAGCGTGTATGATTAACCATGAAAGCATGTGCTTAGGACGAAAGGAAACATGATATATAGAAGAAATAAGAGCAAAGAGGGTGAGATTCCAGTAATTACACAATATATGTACAGATATCAAAATATTATATTAATTACAACTAAAATAAAGTGAAAAAACAACAAAAATAGCATATCTACAAATATACAAGATAACAATTAACAAGCAAATGACAGAGAAAGAAAACTATAACGAATCCGTTCGGTGTCTATTACAAGAAAAAGAGTCAGGATAAGTGCACTTCAATCTGTATTGAGAAATGAATTCATTTTTCCAAAACAATTCAACTTTTCTAAGAGAATGATTTTTTGAACATTAGCATTGCAATTTTTTACCGTATGGATTGTCTAAAGTTGGATAATCTCATGAAAGGAAAATGCAGGATACTTAAAATCTAAGGGAAGTACTATGAATTTGAAGTCATTAAGTTCTTGATGATAACAAAATCACTAAAATAACACACAAATTTATAAATTGAACAAAATAATTTTACACAAATGTCTGCCTATTTATTTATATATCAAAATCAAACACAGAGAATATTTTCTTATAGAATACATTTCAAAGCGTTTGCTTCCAGCATCATTCTTAACTCGACATTTTGATTTTGGGGTTGAATTTTGGTGAAAGTAAAAACTGCTGGTCTCACACTCAATTTCATGTATATTTTATCGATTTAAGTTATCAAATGTGAGTATTGACGTGTCAAGAAATACCAATGCTTAGATTATTACTATTTATAAATGAAGTTTTTTAATGGATAATAATAATTGGAGACATTCTAAAAACGATATTGGGAGTGATTATTCATTTTAGTGAATATTTTGACTAGCCTTTGTTGTGAAGATATCTTGAATTTCGCTTATTTCCTTTCAATTATCCTGACTATGAATATATTTGTTTCTTTCACTAAAGCTTTTATTCCATTCCTTGAGAAAGCAGAAACCCTATTTCCAGTGATTGGTCTCAACAGCAACAGGTTACTTCATTTTATCATGGTGAATTTAACCAAGTGAAACAGTTATTTCATAAATTTCCTGAATTATTTAGTGATTTGTTCAATTCCTTGGTTTCAAAGTTTTACCATTACTTTTATAACAAAATGAAGCAAAGTTTTTCTTCACTAAAACAAAAATACCAAAATTGTAAATATTATTGAATCTAAAAGAAGAAAAGCATATGTTATGACTATTTATTTCTTATTTTATACAAAATGAGTATTAAAAAGTAAAAAAATTGTTTTAGAAGTTCAGTGATGCATTTGTCAGCATGCAAAACTTTACCAACATCTTTTAATTGCATCCAATTACGTAACCAAAATGTATAGACATACTAAAATTGGTATAGTTTGTGTTTTTGGATTGCATCTAGCAAGAAGTTAGCTAAGCTCGCAAAATTCGAATGGCAGCTTCTCGCAAAAATGTCCTAAAGCCTTTAATTCCTCCACCGCCTATTCTCCAATTTTCATATTGGAGTAACATATTCAAAGTTTTTTCAACCCTTTGAAGTCCTGAATTTTCAAAACAATTCGCTTGTATATTTCAATGGAATTTTATATATTTAAGGGTGGACGATTTTCATTCCTTGGAATATACTTCCTATCCTTGGTTTATAAAAAGCTTTTGAACATTAAATGTCTTTTACCTGATTTTTCACTCAAATACCAAGTTTTTTATAAATAAAGAATGTGCGTTTCTTCTCTCTGGCAAATTATTTTTGTTTATGATTGGAAGAAACACTTTTTAGAATGATCCATTTTAAAGCATATTCTATTTACGTTTAATGAATGAGTTAAAAGAGTAACAGATTTTTCCAAATTTTTTGTCGACATTTTGCCACAGTTCGCAAATTTTCGTCATTATAACGGCTGAAATTATTCAGTCATACAACCGAAATTACACGGTTTACATTATCAATAATAAATATGCGTTCTGCCCATGGAGCAGATGGAAGCTCCAATATATTTTATCACTTGCTTCAAACTTATTAACATTTTGAGGACGAAGATTTTAGATTCTATTTTTCTGCTTCCTTTTTCAAGGAAGAGTTATAACAGATGAAAATCAAAGAGTTCATTAATCTCAATGAAGCTTTAGACAGTTGGCATCATTTTACAACCTTATTTAAGTTTCTATAGATCAGCTAACTTTTGAAAGGGGATAAGAGGTGATCATATGAGTTTAGTTGCTATTTTAACATTCTAATGTCTATATTCTGGTGTCTTTTATAAAAATATGGGATCATACATAAATGACTGCCCCAAAAAAATTTTTTATATCCCAATTACTAATTTTAATCACTATTTTCTTCTTGTTCAACTTCCTTTGAAAAACAGATTTAGTTATATCAGCCAAAATTCAATTCACACGAACAAATATGCAATTGTGTTAAAATAAATCTGGAATATTTAATTGTTTTAATTTTACAATATAATGCTCAGATAATAATTATTAAAAACTTGTTTTCCATTCAAAACCAATGATTTAAATATTTTCAGAACGAAATATTGTTAATTCAAAAAGTTTAAAAAATTTCGACAAAATTATGTAATTTAATATTTTTAAAGATTCATAAATAAAAATTTTCTTTTGTTTTGCAAAACTTTTGGCCTTGAAAGAGAATATTTTAAAATTCCTTTTTACTTCATTTGTAAAGAAGAATCGTTATAATTACTAATGCATAAATGCCGCAAAAATTAACCTTTTCTTCCATTCAATCATTTACATTTGTTAATTTGATTGGTTAAATAGAGTTGGCTTACATTTAATTTGTTGAGCAAACTTTTGATGACACCTATCGTTTTGGATAACTTCCCATTTATGAATAAATAATAAGACTGTATCATCACTATGCAAAAATGAATTCCATAATGAATTTAAATTGACTATTGAAGGAACTTTCTCCAACTAAATGCATAAAATGAATCAAACAGGTGACTAACTTGATTCCATATTTATTGCAAAGAGAGAGTGCTTAAAACTTGAATATTTGTTTTGCCGTTTATATAACATAACAGAATAAAACACAGCCAAGTTTTTCAGATGTTTTTTAAAAATTTATTGAGTTATTACATTTTGAAAGAGCCAAGATTTTTAAGACCATACAATAATTGTAATACTTTGAACAAACTGATACAATCAATATAATATTTTTTGTAAAATATGTCATCAGGAAAAATAATAGGTTTTAATGATAAGTTCATAAGTATTGTATTGTTCTGTAGTGAAAAGTATATTATAGTGCATTTCACTACAAAGATCAACATATTACACACACATATATATATATTATTTTTTGAGTGCTTTGCTTCAGTCAGTCATCAAAACTCTGGTCTCTCTCTCTCTCACTGATTATTTGAAAGCTCTCATCGACCCCTGGAAGTACACAGAAACAACTGCTATATAATATGAAGACCTTCTATACTGTCTTTGGTTGTGTTTTGTACGATCCCATATTCGCTTCTTGCGTATTTTCAAAGGCGTAGAGAAGGAGTGCTGAAGACCACCCCTCCAATCGCTACTTCGGCTAAGAATCACTGAAAGTGTTTACCATCAGTGAAAGTCGGCTTTCGTCAGCGATTGGAAATACATGAGGCATTTTATACCGACTTTACGTGAACAGTCTAAAAATTTGTTGAAATGCGCGAAATGGACATTTCAAAATTTGACTTAAATATTTCTAAGTGGAATTTGGTGCTATTTTTATGAAGCTTGACTGACATTTGAAATACATATTAACATCAGTACGGTTTCTTTTATATGAAAATGTTTGTGTTGTGCAAATCTAAAAATCTGAGCCTTAACTCAATATTCACAGAATGCCATTACCAAAAAGCCGATTTTTCAACGATGGACAATGGGAAAATGATATATCATCAATATTAAAATTTATATAAAATGAATTTCATAGATACTGATTCGTCAAATTTATTTATTAAAATTAAGATGCCCATTTTTTAGTTCTGAGAACTACCCAATTGATGAAAAATGACTACACCCATATATTTCAAATATTTTTCCATTTTCACAGTTAAAATTATATAAGGAAAATGCATTTCTCACTGTAGATTCAATTTAAATGATCTTTTATAGAGTTAAATTAGCCACCTGGCCAAGATATTTTTGTGCTGGGCATTATTTAGGTTTATCCATATCGTATTACTTGTGTATAAGTCCTTTACCCCGATTTGCAGACCACTAGTCTGAAAAATCTTGCAATTTCCCAAATTTGTAGATTCAAAAGTCTTTGAGCTTGCCGTAATATTGAGAGCACCAAAGTATTTAACATTTCGGCCTACCAAGAGTAGATGATATCCTAAGTTTATGCAAAAAAACAAAATTTGAAAGAGACTTCGTGATGATGAGTTTAACATTTTATTAAGTGGATTTTTAATTGTTTTTCCTTGCGCGAAATTTGTATTACAGGTTTAATATGCCACAAAAAGAGAGAAAAGAAAATATAAAATTTATGGATTGCGAATCTCTTGCATATGTAGATATAAATACATCATTTGCATTTATTGTGTTTGTGATCATTGTGTGATTGCTATTTTATGATTCTTTTCAAAAATTTTATATTTTATTGACATATTTGTTGTCAACTAAAAATGGCGTGCTTTTTCTTACTCCTTTTAATTGTTCTTTATGATGTTGTTGTTTGAAGTATACAGCCATATTAATATCATTATTTTATTGTTACTACTAATATTATCTTCTTGTACTCCCACACACACACACACACACACACAAGCGTACACCTACACCTCTTAATTTATGTGCCATATTAAAATGGTAATCACAAAAGGTGCTTATTTAATTTTGCATACGCACTGATTTCAGGCATAGAAGACAGCGCCTGCCTTCACCGCTTCCAAGAAGACAGAGAGGCAGAGAGAGGACTTAAATCAAGCGTCACAGCTCAAAGAGGAGAAGCAGTTTGCGCCGAAACTGTGGAAGAGGCCTTCTTCGAAGCGAGAAGGGGAGCGAAGGTGCAACCAGTTCCCTCTCAAGACTGGCAATGGCTGCAGCAGAGTTTGTCTTCGATGCATCATCACCACCTCTTGTCCTCACTCTCCACTCATCACTCCTACCTTCAGCATCCTGCCAATCATCTCTACCCCAAGCCCTTTTATTCGCTTATGTATTTGTGAATAAAGGAATTAGCGCAGATGCATTCCCCTTTTTCTCAGCCTCCACATTCATCAATAATAATCAATAACCTTTAGGCCCGATGCGACACCCTTGGTCAGTAAAATAAAATCATCCCTCTCACGTTTTAAAAAATAATCGTTCAACCAGTTTTTATAAAGCTGACGATTTTTATCTAAAATTAACAGTGACACGCGCAAGTATTAAGAAATTAAAATCACCAGGTTTAAATATATAAATTGCCATTGAAAATAAAAGCAGAGAATTAGTCTTAAATAATATGCCTTTCAAAGAGTCAAAGTTACAGAGAGGACGTCTTCGAAAACTACTTGTGTAACCTTTTAAATTAGTTTTTATATAACTAAAAAAAGAAGGTTGTCTAAATATATGTGTGCCTTCAATACTACAAGCTCTTGACTTCGATCAAGTATAAAACATTTCTGCAAATAGTTCGACAAAAGGGGTGCCGTTTTGTCTTCTCGGCGAAAAGCTCTTATAGTACCGGCGCCTTTGGGCTTGAAAGGATTAAGAAAGACGAACTTTTAATTAATTAGAAAAACAAAGTTGTTAATTAAAAAATCGGTAACATAACTCAATTAAAAAAGCTCACTAGGCGGGAAGATGCTTTTTTTATTACATCCTTCGAAAAAAAATCATATAAAATTAAGGTTTAAAATAAATATAATCGGAAATTTTTTTTTATGAGAAACGCTAATTTTTAAGAAATTCATTAATGAAACAAATTTATTGCACCGCGATTTTGGGCAATAGAATGCAAAATTCGGGCATGGTGGTTGTATCAATAGAGGCTATGCTTAACACTGATATTTAAATAATTCTTAAAAAAGACAATATACTGTATTATATTTTTTGAACTTCAAATTTGTACGAAGCAAATTCAAAGGAGCAATAATAATATTTTTAAAATGCAGATTTTTTATCGGTTAAGATCTAATTAAATCAAAGAATATAATTAGTTTTTATATTTTAACACGTGAGATTATAGAAAAAAACTTTACTTTTCACTAAAAAACATGTTCAAAAATTTCCATCTTTTTTGAGACTTAGGACATATGTCTCCATATTAATTCCAACCAAAATCTATTAGTAAATAATAAAATATTTAAAAATCTATTTAAAATATGATTTATTTTGGAACAAGTAGAAAATCAGACTTATCAAGATGCGAAATTAGAAAATGTTGTCTCTGGAGCTTTTGAAAGTGTAAACCGGTTTACTGCAATAAATCTTCAGCCAAAATTCAAGAATTACTGCCAAAAATTGAATAAGAGATGACAAATGCTATCAAATAAAATTTGACATATTTTCTCAATGAAAAATAAAGCTTATTTGATTAAAAGAAAAGTATGAAAACTAATTATATTCTTTGTTCAAAGTAATTCTTAAAATATTTTAGATATAAGTGATAAAAAATTCAATTTATTCAGTACCAATTCGAAAGTGAAGGGGTAAAATTTTATTACAATACCGCGTACATAATCCATATAGGTAATAATTTCTCTATACTCAAAAAATATAAAAAAACAAAAATATATGTAAAACTTTTGATTGGAGAATTATATTTAAATAATTATAACAATTGACATTTTTATGGAAAAAAAACAATTTTCCACAATTGATATAAATAGGGAAATTGAAAATAAAAAGTAATGTGACTTATAATACGAATTAAAGGTAAAGGTACCGTGGGGAGTTTTCATCGAAAAGGCACAATGGCGCCGCTTGTATCGAACTATCAAAAAAGTAGGCTTGATGCAGGATCGAACCCAAGACCTTGAGTTATCGAAACCCAGTATCTAACCAACTTTACTCACGCCCATAAAAGTATCACTAAACAACTGCAAACAGAAGTTTTTTAGACTGGAAACTAAAGCGGTCTAAGCCCCTCCCTTTTTTCATCAGCCACCCTACCCTTCTAAACTTTCTCCCAGAAATAGTGGAAAAATGGTTAGCTCTTTAATTTTTGATGAGGTTCCTTACAAATTGAATTTCTAATGCAAAGAAAATAAGTGCTATTAATGAAAATAACAAAAATATAGATTTGAACCCTTGTTATTTTCACCTTCCATATAACTAAGAAAGTGTTAGACTAACGTAATTATAATACATAGAGGTTTCCTCTCTTTTTTACCATTCAACAGTCAACAATTTGGAATGATACTAACAACAACCTTTAAAACGCCATTTAAGCATTAGCTAAGATGCTCTTTTAACTTTTATTGCACGTAAAACAGAAGAAAAAAGTTTAAATTATTGATTTTATGTGTACATCCAGTTAATTTTTTCAAAAGTATAGGCTCAGTTTTCATAACATTGTTTTTAAGATCTTAAATTTCCATAATAAAGTCTCAACTGCAGCGAGTATATCATTACATACATTATAAAAAAATTATAATACGTTTTCTATTTTTAGGATAGTTTGACATTACTAACAAGATTCGGAATATTTTTAGTCTAATTGTTAAGGTAGTTTACAATTTTCAGTTTATGTCTGAAAAACATGCTTTTAAGTAATCCAAAAATTACATTTATACGGAGAAAATTTTTGTTAAAAAGAAGCCTTTTTTACACACATAAATTTATACATTAAAAAGGCAAGAACTAATTGCTAATAGATATATTTTCCTATTATCAAGTATCATTAAATATTAGACATAACAAAGCTCAATATTATTTATACACAATTTGAAAATGGTAATGACAATCGAATGCATAAAGATTTGGGTTTAAACCAGGGAATAACCATAAAGTTATTTCTGTTATTCACTCAAAAGGAATATTGGTCAACATCACCGTAATAACCGATTAGGTTTTGTTGGAAAATCTGAAAAATAAGTACTGTCCTTTATGACAAGAAAGTGTGTGACATTAAAATACAACATCTAGTCAAAATTGTTCACCTAAGAATTAAAATATTATTGACTTTTTGGGAGAAAATGATTTTTCAATTCATAAAATTGGCTAAGTATTGGCATTAATAAGAAAGAAATTTTGGGTTATTTACGAGGAATCAAAATATCGTTAGTTGCTAAAGAGTTTAGCTGTTCCTTCTTTTTTTTCATATTATTAAAATGGGGTCCATATAAAAACTATATTTGAAATATAAAAATATGAATACTACTTCTTTGTTTTTGTTGCTAAAAAACTAATTACTTTGTTTGAAAAATACTTTTTCTGTTAAATTCCAAAATTAAAGATACGAAAAGAAGTTTTAGTAACCAAAATTTGTTCCTAATTTTGAAAGTAAAAGTTTGAACTATTTAATAATAAAAATATCTATTAAAACAAAAATTAAGATTATCCAACTTTTTTCCTGCCAGATGTCTTGTACTTTAAAAGTCTAAATATAAAAACTGTCATTTTGAATGTGGTTGTCAAAGCATCATAGATGCATTTTTTCCATTATTATTTCACAATATTCTACCATTTAAATCAAATAAATTTCTATCTATAAAGGTGAATTTAAGTTTATATATTTTGGCCTTAGTTAAATTTTTCCATAAAGTTTAATTGTATCCTTTTTTTCCTTCCAATCTTTCTTCCAACATGTAAAGTCTTTGCACATATGAATGCGTATCTTTTAATGGGGGAAAATGAATTTCAATCATTAAAAATCAATTTAGTTATCAAACGAATGAGAAAAGTAAAGAAATCCTAATTTGTGATAAACATTATTTTGCTTTCAGGTAAAGAATACTCGATGAAATAGGCATAGTGAGTTTTTATTAATGTAAATAACGTATTTTAAAAAATTCTAGGGAGTATAGAATTTTTAATAAAATATTTAAATCTTGGGAGATGCCCTTGAACTATGAAAACTTCCCAACAGGATGATTAAATTTAATTCTAGGCCGAACTTATAATTGATGGTCTTAAAAGTTAATTTATCTAAAGTATCAGTAGGACTCGCAGATTTTGAAAGACTAGCAAACTCTTTCATGGATTTGGGATCATTTCCTTTTACCGGAAAAGAAATACTCAACGCCATTAGCCTCTAAGATATAATATGGAGACTAAACATGATATATTAAATCTGTGCTGATTTTGAAATACCAAGCTGATAATATAGCGAAACAAGATAGTTAATCTATATTGTTAGATTTAGCTAGATCTTCTAAAGAGAAGTAATTTAGTACTTAAAAATTAGGCCGACTTTGGAAAGAAAAACTTGATCGAATTCATTGAGATTTACTAAAGAAGAAAATTAGGAAAAGCTTTAATGAGTTCAATATTGAAAAAGTGATCTCATCAAAAGAATATCGAGCCAAAATTTCAGTTTTGTAAAAATGAACTGAAAGAACTGCAGAGTAGGCTATGTAAGAGAAATGGAGAAGGTGAATTTAAGCTTGGGTTTGAGTTCAATTTCATTAACAAGTTAGAGGAATATCTAGTCAACTTGATGATGGCAAGCGGCTTAGAGAGTTCTCGATGCCACTCGATAAAAGTTTTTGGTCTTCCATCAGATCCTGTAATGAAGCAAACACAGCTTTTTGAAATCAGTTTATTAAACTTCTAAAACATAATGTTAAAATAAAGCATTCAGAAAGTTTGATTTATTTAAAACTAAAACGCTGAATGTGACATTTTAGTTAGCTGGTACTTTATAGTTTGCTGAAAGAAGCCGTTTCTGCTGCAGCCAAGATAAGGCTTTCATCCTTCTCACCTCAATAACGAAGCTGTTATAGATTAATCTTTAAATATTTAAGCCATATCCTGTAAGTCACAAAAAAAAGAATTGAAAATAAAAAATTACAAAGTTTATTAAAAATATTTTATGCATTATCATTTTAAAAGTTTTTTTTATAAAATCGATTTATAAGAAATATATATTTTTGAAATATACTTATTTTAAAATAAAAAATCATTATGAACATTGTAATGATAAAAAATAGGTATTAACTTGATTTTAATAAATTTTCTGGTTTAATTTGACGCTCTCCCTCATACAAGAAAAGATTTTTTGCGCGTTCCAAACATAAAACTCCAAAAAATTGCTTTTCTCGCATTGACAACTTTTTAAAAAGGCCTTTATAAGACCCACGTATCTCATTTGTAAGATTATGAATTCCTAAATAAGAAATGAAAACACAGAAATTACTCCGTAAGAAGGAAAAGTAGATTTAAGAACCAATGGCGTCAATCATAGAAGACTCTCGAGACAACGCTTCTGATTCGTTTTGATTATTGAAAACATGCAACGTCACAACACCCAAATCCTCCTTCCAAATGTTGAGTATTCTTTCAACTTTGGAGCAAGTTCGCTGTGAAAAAAATGAAAAAGGAATTAAAATCGCTACTGAAGAAGCTCCTATAAAAGCTAAAAGCAGAGGTACCGATTCTAACTAACTAAAACGTAACCTATTGAGTGAGTTAGAGGTTAAAATGATCAAATAGGTAAATTTTGATTAACTGTATCGTTTACTATTTCATTATTATATTATGAATTAGGAGAGTCAGATTTAATAGAATTTTGTATGAACTTTACAAATGAAATATAAACAGAGAAAATCAAAGGAATAAAAAAAATTGCCGGCCTCTAATGATTTGAGATTGGCACAGAGTTTTAGCTCCAAATTGTTTCTTTTCATTTTCTCCTACACTTTCGTAGAAATAACGTCTTTTGCGAGCAGGCACCTCTTTAATACTTTCAGTTTTACACAATCAAAAAAAAATTATATTTGATAAAATCGTTGTATCTCAATTACCGTCACTTCTTTATTCAGAAATACCGTCATTTAAGTCTAAGAAGACAAAAAAACTTCCAAAATGCGGTTATTATCTATTATTTTTGAAATTATTCAAATAGGTATCGGTGAACAAAATATTATTTGAAATCGCAAAAACAATGAAATGATAAAGAAAACACACGAAGTAAAAGCTTTTTTTGGCGTAAGCTCCTTAAATACAGTAGTCGTCACCCTTCCTCATATCATTGAGAAGAAATGGCTTAGATTTTCTTGATACGCAGTGAATAAAGTATTGTGCTTCTTAAAAAAAACGTGAATCTTTTTTGATCAACTAGTTAACCAAATCAACAGTATCCTTTTCGATGGAACCTCGAATTCTGATTGCAGCAAAGGCTACCGAGGAATCGCAATAGAAGATTGCTTCTGCTCTGAAATAGAGTATGGCTGAGATGAAAGCTAAGAATTCTAAAATATGGATTTTTAGCTTCTTTTTCAACATTTTCTTCCATTCTTCTTCTAAGGAGATAACGGCAATTGGCGTTGAGGTGGCATTTATGTATTCGTCCATTGTAGGAGTAAATGAGGTTAGCATAGGTATGCTCATATTCGAGCAGTTCGAGCAATCTTTCCATAAGTCCTTATTGATTTCTTATTTCTTTAAAGCTGGAAGGGCATATTTGAGGTGTTGGAAAATGTTGAGAGATAATAAATGATATAACCCAACGACCAGTGCATATCTTGATAGGAGGTTTATCTGGAGGAAAAAGTCCGCAGCTTTTTTAAAGTATATTCTTGAAAAAATATTAATCTTTTGGAAAGCACTGCATTAATTTTTATAAAGAACTGGTTGCACTAGATATGAAATTCATTCATGCTAGCACATGAAACATTACTGTCTTCAAAGAAGGAGACAGGATTTCAAACTTACACCCTTCATACAAGGGCATTAGTAACAAAATATTTCCAAAGAAATCCTCTTTACAAACTTATATCTTGTTGGCTTTAACATGCAAACGATCTTTTGGACGAATCAAGACGAAAAAGCGATACCCATACTTAGCCTATTAAACAAAAATCAAAACATGGTCTAAATGCAAAGTCTATATTTAACACATAAGAAAGCATCTTGAGATCCTCCAAAAAGAAGCCTATTGATTGATTAAGGCAAAAGATAAATTTGTTTCGAAGATGTTAAAAAAATTGCAAAACTAGACAAACAACTATTACGGAATTTTCTTATGTCCTAATTCTTCATAATTTCACTTAAACTAGCTTTCTCAAGCCCTCTTTATAACGGTCACTCCTCATATAAGGCCAGAAATAAGAAGTCACCTTAGTGACCGTATTAGAGAGGCTAGACATTAATCGTGGAGAAAGAAAATGACTGCTATCGATTTGGAGAATCTAAAGCATTGCTGTTACTTCAAAGATACGATTGATTGCAGTGACATTTGTAGGTTGGATTGATTGAAAGTCATTCAGTCTTATATTCTTAATGATAAATGGTTTACAATAAAATTGAAGTGAAATTTCCGAGGCTTAGCAGCAATTGTTTACCCTAATGAAACATGAAATATCACGACATTAGAAGGCGCAATTCGAAGAACCAAAAGAGCTACAAGAAAGATGGGTGGTGTAAAATTTACGGCAAAATAAATGACTTGTGGAAGACACCATCGTAAAAGTGATAAAAAGGGATGATTTAGGATGTATGGCACATGCATAAGAAGAGAAGACGAACTGAAAAAAGAAAGCTTGAAATCTTAGAGTAGAATATGTTTAAGAGAAAAATGGCTGCCTGGAGTTACGGGTAAAGAGATGATCAAGAAAGAAATCAGGAAGAATTAGATGAAGGAAAAAGATGCTAATGATAGAAAGAAATGGATATTTGAATTGACTGTCTGATGACAGACAGCACTTCTAGCAAGAGAAAGAACAGTGTTATATTATATATATATATAATAAATATGGACGGGGTAGGTAACCAGAGCAGTTTTGTGGGACCCGTTCTTAACCCGTTAACGACCAGAATAATCAGACGATATCTAATGTAAAGCAGAAGATTTGCATTAAAGAGCATTGATAAACGCAGACGAATTTAATTTTGTAAAATCGACTCTTGTCGTTAACCGGTTAAATTGCGAGTGCGAACCATTTTTTTAAACTTACTGAAGGTCGGGCGGATTGAATATTAGTTTTGTGGGTTATTTGAGGGGCATAATTCTAAAACATATCCAACCGTGTAAAATGTAAAACACGATTAGAGCACATCACATGCGCATTCAAATATATGCAAAATTCATACCACAACATTGCTTTGACAATCAGTTAAAATTTTTATATTGAAGTAAAAGATTAAAACAGATCGGTTATCGAATAAACAATGACGAAATACACATTTTAAACACGCGTAACACATGAGTAAAATATCACACACACTACACATCATACATGCACACAATTTAAATCAACCTTTTTCCTGTCACTGTTCCTTAAATGGAACATCAATTTTAAGTTCTCATACTATTCTCATTTTAAGCTTAATTTTATTTATTATAGTTTCTCATTACTTAATTATATTATTAGTATAATAAAAAAAATTCTACTAGTTTGGATAACGTTTTTATTGAAATAATCAATAGAACATGGGTTCAAAAATAGTGTTATTTTTTTAAGTAAATTTTATATACAAAAAAAACAAATGAAAATCAAAATTAATATTTTTTATTAACAAAAATTTTTTAAAAAACACTTTCAGAACAACAAAATGTTCCATTTATAAAACAATGGAAGGAACATTAGTAAGAAAAAAAAATTTTTCTATTTTATTATGTTAAAAAAATTTTAATGTTTAAATTGATGATTTTATAAATTAAACATAAATTTTATATATTTTAGATATATAATTGATCATAAATGATGAATTCTGATTATTTTCATACAAAAAAAATTACTAAAGTTTCTACAATTGCCGAAGCGCGTGAAGTAATTTTAGACTCTAAAAATCCTTTATCGATAGTTGTTTTACCTCATGTTGCTGGAGATTCAAAAAATCAAGATACAGATACAGAAGATTTATACGAACATGAGGAAGAATATGAGCCAGCTGGTGAACTTGAGGTAGAAGAAGAAAATGAAAGCAGGAAAGATGAATATGAGGATAATTATAATGATGATGAAAGCCCTTTGGATACTACTAGCGTTCCTCCTCCTAAAAAGAAACAAAAGCCTATTTCTAATATTTCTTGGAGAAAAGATGGAAAATTTGACAAATCGCTTCTTACAAAAAATCTTGGAATAAACAAAAAATTTGAAGTTCTTGAAGGAAAGACGCCGTTTGAAATTTGGAATTTAATTTTTACCGATGAAATACTTGAGCATATTGTTTTTCAAACAAATCTCTATGCCAATAGAGATAAAAACAATGAAAAGTTCAATGTATGTTTCCAAAATTGAAATGCAAAAATTTATTGGTATCTTGTTGTTGTCTAGCTATCATATTGTACCAGAAGAGCAACACCATTGGTCTTCTCAACCTGATTTCCATGTAAATATTGCGGCACAATCTATGAGTCGAAATAGATACCTCGAGATAAAAAAATTTCTCCACTTTGCTGATAATTCAAGTTCAACGCCTGGTGATAAAATGAGCAAAGTATGTCCATTATATAATTTTATGAATGTGAGTCTTGTGCAATTTGGCGTTTTTCATAGTTTGTTGAGCATAGACGAGTCTATGGTGCCATACTATGGACGTCATAGTGCAAAAATGTTCATCAAAGGTAAGCCGATACGTTTTGGCTATAAAGTTTGGTGTCTTTGTGGAAATGATGGATTTCCATATTATTTAAAAATTTATCAAGGAAAAGAAAATATTTCTAAAAATAATCCACTTGGAACAAGAGTTGTCAAATGCATGATTGATGTTATAAAATCTAACTCTGACATTGAATGTCACCAATTATATTTCGACAACTTTTTTACAAGTTATAAATTGCTTTTGGAATTGAGAGAAGAGAACGTCAAGGCAATTGGAACAGTTAGGGAAAATAGAATTGCGGATGCGTCTAAAACACTAATATGCAGTAAAAAATTGAAAAAGATCAAAGAGGATCCTATTGTTATTGTTCCGATGGTAAAGTTTATGTTGCAAAATGGAACGATAATTCTATAGTAACAATTGCAAGCAATTATGAAAACCATGAGCCAATACATAGAGTGAGACGTCGTATAAAAGGTGGAGAGAAAAACATAGCACAACCACATCTCATATATCTTTACAACAAAGGGATGGGAGGTGTTGATCTTTTGGATCGACTATGTGAATCTTATCGTCCAAATATAAGAAGCAAAAAGTGGTATTAGCCACTTTTTATTAACATCTTAAATGTATCAGTGATAGCAGCATGGAGACTTTATTGTAAAACAAATGCGGAAAAACTTTCTCACTTACAATTTCGAAGTGAAATCACACTTTGCTGTCTAAAAGCCGGTATCTCAAATCGTCGCAAAAATGAATTTGCCGGAGAGCTTCCAAAATATGTTCGATTTGATGGTATTGAACATCTTTTGATTAAATCAACTCAAGGAAGATGTAGAGTATGTCAAAAAAATACAGTTAACATGTGCAAAAAATGTAATGTGAGATTACATACAGAAAGAGGAAAAACTTGTTTTGAAATATATCACAAAAAACCTTGAATTTTTCTTTTATTGTTTTTTTTCATTTACATATATTTTATCTTCAATAAATTTGTTGCTTTCATATTTTTTAGATTTACTTTAAGGTAAATTATCTAATTTTGTAGCTATAAACCTCCAATGTTCCTTAAATGGAACATTACCGAAAATTGAAAGTAACCATATTACAAACTTCAAAATTGGTAAAGATTATTCTCACACAATTTAGTGCTTATATAATTAAAAAAAACTGCATTAAAAAATTAAATCTATAGTCGGCATGAAAAAGGCCCGCATTGAAAGGCAAATATTTTGAAATAGTTTGATTTATATAGAAATTTTTGTGAATTTTTATCTGAAACTTAATATAGGTTTTAGTATAACCATTTTTTTGATTTTCAAGGTACTCATATTTGAAATAGTTTTTTACTTGATTAGAAGTATTTAGATTGAGACACGAGTCTCAACTCAGTCTAGTCATGCGAGGGTTAGCTCATTCAGTCTTGCTGGACCTCTTATTTCTGCAAGAAGATCAGCTTTAAGAAGTCAATCAATAAATGCTATTATATTTTTAAACATCGATATAGCAGATAAATATTTTAAATCGAGCATTTATAAAAAAATCTATATACGAAAAAAGTATCATTTCAATTATATAATTTACCATGGTGAAAAGAATTAGGTTGTGTGTTAAGTTAGTCATTGGCAAAAATAGCTTAAAAATTTTTTAAAAATAGACGTCCTTCGAAACTAATTAGCTTGACAAGTACACGTTTAAATATTGAAAGCTCACTGTCGCTTTTTCTTGGAAAAAGGAGAAATTAAGGCGATGTTTATAATTCCATAAATTTAGCAAGAGATCCATAAGAGGCCTGAGGGTTGCTAACAAGTTGCTTAATTTTTGACCCCATAGCAACTCGATTACTTATATATAAAAAAAGGTGTAATATAATCAATCAATAAAACACAAGCCGTGAATATATTTTCAAACAATTTACTTTGCTAACTGAAAATATTGTAGGTAGTATATGAAGTTTATATAAGATGATTCCTTGTTTTTCTGTTTTACTAATCTAAACCTTTCATTGATAAAAATTTTAAAATTTAATTTTAAGCAACAATGCATCTGAATCAAATGCTCATTCATTTGAAATGAGCCATTGGTTGACCATTAGTGAGATAAGAGGATGAGAAAAATCATTTAGCTCCAAATCAATATTGTATCGGATATAGAGGTTATCGAAAATAATAATATTAGATAAATGAGGTCTGGTTGAATTAGGAATTTCAGTAAAAATGATAGGTTCGCTTAAAATGGTAGAAATATAAGAAAACAGAGATCAGAATATTTTGCACGTACATCTTGTTTGCTTTCCAGAAATAGCTGGATTTCTTTTCATAGTATCGCTTCGAAACTTTTCCTTTGGAAAGCCACCTCATGTTTTTTGTGCAGCAAGTATTTTTCAAATTCGAATTCCTTTTCTTTGCATAACTCAGAAACAAACAAGAGTTGAAGATATTTCCTTTAATGAAATACGCTGTTCTAATGACTTCATTGAGAACATTTTTCAACTCATCTTCTAATTCCTATCTATTTCTAAATCAATACCCTGTAACATTATGTCATCAGACATCTCTCCTATTAGACTTCTAACGGTATCGTTTGTCAGGAAGATATGCTCCAACTTTTCAAGTTCAGAACTTCTTAGCACATTCAATATGATATCTTTGCAGCAAGATAATATCAAATGTTCTCTTATGTTGTGGCACTTTTTGACAAGTTATTTTTTTCAAACTTTATAGAAGACTTTGAAACTACACTATTTTGGAAAAACATTTCTAGGCCATCAAACCTAGATTTGGGCAATCGTTCATCTTGACGTTTAAAATAGTCAATAGACACTTAGGTTCCTCTTCCCCACCAGACGTTAATACAGTAAAACCAAATTTGAAGTATGAGTCGTCATAATTTATTCTTAGGCCATTAAGAAAAATGCACATTTACATCTATAAAATCAGCCCTGAAAAGCAATAAAAAAGTAAAAATAGTTTAACTCAATTCAAAGACTAAATTATTTATTCTTTTAAATGTGACTTATTGGCAAAAATAGCAAATGACCCAATATGGATGCAATATGTTGCGCGAAACGATCCATTGAGTGACCCCTTTTCGGTCCAAATGCAACTGCTTCGCGATCTTGTAGGGAACCGCAGACTCCAGTTTAAAAACCACTGAGCTAGATGGTAGTGATGCAATCAAAAGTACAAATAAAGTAACTTGACTTGATAAAATCAGTGCAGTTATGGTGGGGTTGGAGCAAATTTTGAGGATGTGTGCCTCTGTAAAAAATGTTGTGAACTAACGTAAGGAAATAAATGATAAAAAACATTTTATCAGGAAAGTCGTCAAATTCTCAATGTACCTGAAGAAGTTAAAATTATCCAAATTAATCAATTTATAGATGAGATCGAAAAAATTAAAATTTGCACATGTTTGTGTTGTGATTGGCACTTACAAATGTCAAATCCTTCAAATTCAACACAAACTAAATTATAACAACTTAAGAAAAGGAACAAACTCTAAATTAATCAAGATAAAAAATGCATACATCCTGACTTTCGGCGCTTTTAGAGTGGGCTTTCATGGCTTGACTAAAGTGAGCATTTGGTCGGTTGGCTGATCCTTTGCCGATGTAGAAAATGGATCCAACGAACTTCGACAATGAATCCGGTCCAGTTAATGATTTTGCATTTGTATGAAAGTTTTTGGTATGCTTAATAAAAATAAGACACACTTGCACCAACTAAAAACGTCCAAAAATATATTATATATTAAATTAAATATTAGATTAATATTTATTTTTATTAAATATATTTATGAACACATATATATATTTATTATAAATTATATAGGAGAAATCAAAGTTTACTCCATTCCCAGATGAAACATCTGATTACAACCTAAATCATCACAATGCAGGAAATGGAAGAAAATTTTATATTAAATCCTGTAGGATAATCGGGCAATGGAAGCAAAAACATTGAAAAATGCAATATTAGGGAGATGAAGAGAGAGATATCAAGTAAAAACTTACTCTAGGATCCAGAAGTAAGTAATTGAAGAAAGAGTTATTCTTATGAGTAGAGGTTGGACTTTTAGCTACTCTTTCATCTCCTAAATTGAATTTGCGGCGAAAACTGGACTCCCTTTCAAAAAGATATCCTACATTGGCAATTTTATTATGCGATTCCACGCATCTGAGTATGGTGTTCAATTCTGGAGAGTATTTTTTGATATCTAGCACTGAAAGTATAAAATAGCAAATAAATTCAATTCATTTTTAATAAAAAATAAGAAATTTAAAAATATAAAAAGCGCTTTTGGATCAAATACCAAAGGAGAAAATGGAAAAAAGGAAACTCAAAAAGATCGTTTTCGAAAAATATTACATCTTAAGCTCATTTTTAGTTCCTTATCAGGGTCCATTGTTTCTAGGCATAATCATATACCCTATAGAATCTGTTATTCAATCTTCTATATTTGCATCGTATATCTGATAGCAAAAAACAAATATTTGTTACAAAACATGATCAAATCAATAAAATACAACAAAGGAAAATAACATAACTGCTCGCAAAAAGATGGAAGAATCAATCGAAAGCAAAATTGACATGTTTCAGGTGTAACTGTCTAAAAGAAGTTGTGAGATGAGTAACAATCAGTATACGTTTTAAAAGTCAAAACAATGAAATGATTTTTACATAAACGTAAATAATTGTCATCTCCTTTCTACATTAAAGACCTAATACGTTTAAATATTGTGGAAATATATTTTTTAAATAACTACTATAATAGTTACTTCAAACACTTAAAATACATACGGCAAGCCCAAGTATGAAATTAAAACAATTTTTATATAAATTCTGATAATATTTTTCAAATTATTTTAAACTTTTCGTTTAATAACAGCATGTATCGAACTGAATAGAGCATTTTTAAAATTCTTTCTATAATTTTATAACATAATGTATCGAATTCAGCAGTTAAACCGGCAAATACAAAGCCTTCAAATAGACAGTAATTAAGAAAAATTGCTAATATCTTATGATGTATTAGTTTTTCATGATTAAAAAAAATTAACTTTAATTCCATTTTAAAAAATATTGAATAGTAAGGCACTCTGCGCTTGCACTAGGATTCATTTTTACATGACTACTTGGCTAATAAATACAACCAATTTTTTAGCAAAATTAAATGTTTTGCCAATTTTTTAAAAAGTTGAATTTTGAGTGATAGGCTGAAGAACCGTTATAATGTGGTATGCTCTCGGCTCCTATTTTTTCGTCTTGAAAAGTGTAATAATCGCGTTACTTTTACCAAACTACTTTTGAACACATATATACGTATATGTGCTATATATTATTTTGTGAAGGGGTTGGTAGTGGTGAAGAACGATGTCAAGATCTCGAGCGAAAAATATAACAAAATCTACTCTACGGGATTGGCTAAAAGACGGGACCACGCTCCAAGCCTTTGTTCATGAGATCCACACTTGGACAACACTATGTACAACTGGGTAGAACAAGAAACTAAAAACGCTTGAATGACTACAGCCATATTTGAAGACTGTTCTAAGTAAAACCACCTTTTTTCCACAACAATTTATCTCCATTCACAAATCTTCCGCTAAAAGCTGTGTTGTTACTATGCAACTCCCTATCCCACCAGACCATTTACTCTAACTACTGCTGATGTCAACACCACCGGCCTTCACCCTCAAAAACTCGACAACGTTAATCCAGCCATGTACCAGATAAACATCACGGCTTTCAAAAAATGTTATCAAAACCAGCTTGTATTTGAGATGGTAGATTCTGCTTTAGGCTTTCTCCTTCCTCAATCAAGTCAGGTTAAAAGATTTATTCTTTTTATTTCAGAGTGCAGAATGGATTTATTGGCGTTTATATGTAGATACGGTGTGGGAACACTGATCTCTTCCTCTGATGTCACTAGGCTTATGTAGGTGTCTGTATTTGCACTAGGCACAACCATTCTGTCATATTTGTGAGTAGATAACCTAAGGCCTACAACGCGCAAGAGTACTTTGAATCCGAAGGAGCGAATTATTATGCTTCTTCAGCGTACACGTAAAGTTTTTCAAGAATTTACTGCGAACACTGTAGTTTATGCTAGAATTCGTAAAAGTTGTATTTTATAGTTATTGAATGATTGATATGGCGAAGTCGGTACTTTTCATAGTTGAAGATGAAAACAAAATAATGCATAGGAGTGAGTATTTAGAAAACACCACTTTTCAAAAGCAAATTTATTATTTACTTCAAATTTTCGACCTTACGTTCTTTGTCAAGAAGCTTAAATAGAAAAGCAAAACAAAATATATTGTGTATATGTGTATAATGTTAAAGAAATGTAATAAAATAAAATGTCATACATGATTGGCAAAAGAGGAAAGAAATGAAGAAATGAAAAAGGAAATACACGAAAATTTTTTTTAGTTTTACATTTCTTTAACATTTAATCACATTATACACATATACACAATATATTTTGTTTCGCTTTTCTATTTAAGTTTCTTGACAAAGACCGTAAGGTCGAAAATTTGAAATAAATAATAAATTTGCTTTTGAAAAGTCGTGTTTTCTAAATACTCACTTCATGTGCATTATTTTGTTTTCATCTTCAACTATATTATAGTTATTTATAAAGCAGATACATTTATATGTAAAAAAAGAAAAATGGTTGCGTAAAACCAACAATCGAAAAGTTTATAACGAGTATAACAAATGTGAAAGACATTTTAATGACGACTATGATTCAAAATGAAATAGTATTGAATCACAAGAATTCGACTGTAAGAATAAAGTATACGAGAGCACATAGGTAAACTTTCTAAAATATTGCACTGGCCACACATGACACATCACGTCCGCTCATATTTACAATAAGAAGAGCGAAAAAATCCCCTTTGGAAAGAATTCACATGGGAAAAACTCTTTTGTATTTATTTTTGTAAACTTAAAATTTATATTTAAAATAAAAATATTTTTATTTGTAGTTGTTACTAATTCCGAAGGAACTTTTAATGAGGGAATATTTCCATAAATAGAACTTTCACACTGCAATATAAAAGAATAGGATGAAAGAAATATTCAAAGATAACATAGAACTTTTTTACTTTTAAAAATAAATCATTTACAATATATCTGAAACAAAAATTACGCACTATAAATAATAACAGTGGTAAAAAAGAAAACAGGAGCTTTACTTAAGGAAAAGTATAAAAAAAAGCACTCACATGATGAATCTACCGAAGAGACACTAGATTCTTTGAAAGAATGTAGAGTTGATGAAAAAGATGAATCCAGAGCAACTTTTGAGCCTGAAATTGAGAATTATTAATTGAATGTCACACAGCCTTAAAGCTACAATTCATACCAACAGTGATTCGATAAAAGCATTTTTTGATATTTTATATTAATAGAATATTAGTCCATGATATTAGCCATCCGTTGCGAAATGCCCTATAAGCAACCCTCTAGTACAGGGGTGTCCAACACGCGGCCCGCGTGTATTTTCTGCGGTCCGCGAAGAAAAATGAGATTTTTTCTTAAATTATATAAATATCAATTTTTATCAACAATTCACATTATAAAAATTTTAAGTTTGATCAATATATTATTATTATTATTATTATCATTTTTTTAAATCGTCTTTGAATTTGATCTTTTTTTTGACGAATAATTATCTCTTTTTGAATATTAAAAATAGGAAGAAAAGAGAATTTTTCAGGAGCAGTGGGAATTAAATTATTTTGCAGTAAAGATCGAAGAAAAATAGTTTTAAAATTCTTTGTCTCATTTGTGGACAAATAATAGCTGTTTCCAAGGAATACAACATTAAAACACATGATAATTCTTTGCATAGCAGTTTTGATAGTTTTAAAGATGTTTCAAGAACAGAAAAGTTGGCTCAACTGAAAGCGTCTCACTCAAAACAAAAAATATGATCATGAATGTAACTAAAACGTCAGAAGATTTGGTGAAGGCTAGTTATATTGTTAGTGAAATGATTGCCCGAAATTCACAACCTTTCACAGAAGGAGAATTTATTAAATCATGTCCCGTGAAAGTATCAGAAGTTCTGTGTCCAGACAAAACAAAATTATTTTCTGAAATAAGTCTTTCACGCAACACAGTTTTGAGAAGGATAACAGAAATGTCATCGAACTTAGAAGAGCAGATGAAATCTTTGATTAGAAAGTTCGACTGATTTTCATTGGCATTAGATGAAAGCACTGGTATTTGTGATACCTCTTTTTGTGCAATTTTTATCAAAGGTGTTGATTGTTATCTAAAGGTTCATGAAGAGTTACTTGACTTAATATTTCTCAAGGACACCACAAGAGGTGTAGATATTTTCGAAGGTTTGGAAAAAGTTTTTCATGATTTCGATCTAAATTGGAATAAACTCGCATCCGTTTCTACTGACGGTGCACCGGCGATTGGTTCTGAGAAGTCAGGGCTTGTTGGTCTAATCAAGGCGAAACAAAAAGAAATGGAAGCTGAGCCAATAGTCGCAATTCACTGCATTCACCAGGAGGCACTTTGCGCCAAAAGCATGAGGATAAAAATGTATTTGATACCGTTGTCAAAATTGTGAACACTTTGAGATCAAGTAATCTCAAACATCGACAATTCAAAAGTTTTTTAAATGATGTAGAATGCGAATATAGCGAAATTCCTTATTGTTGTGAGGTAAGGTGGCTAAGCAGCTGAGTAGTTTTGGAGCGTTTTTTCAATCTTAAAGAAGAAATAAAAAAAAATTTTAATTCGAAAAAGAAAGTCGTGCCTGAGTTTGAAGATACTTTCTTCTTGACAAGTTTTGCTTTTTTGGTAGATATCACCAAATATTTGAACATTTTAAATTTGAAACTCCAGGGAGAATCGTGCATGATTGTTGACATGAATGATAATGTAACAGCCTTCAAGATAAAGTTAAAAATTTGGGAAAAAAATTTGAAAATTAAAAACTTTGAGCATTTTCCTTTTTTAAAATCTCTACCTGAAATAAATGAAGAGGCGGTATCAGAATGTGTTGATCACATTGATGTTCTTTTTAATGAATTCGATAAAAGATTCAAAGAGCTCGAAATATTGAAGTCAGATTTCGATTTATTTGTAAATCACTTCAATTTCAACGTCAATCAACTAAAAAAAGATATTCAAATGGAAATAATTGATCTGAAATGTAACACGATGCTGAGGAAAATGTTTGAAACTTCAGGTGTTCCCGATTTCTACTCAAGTCTTGATGAACGCGAATTTCCGAAGTTGATTCATTTAGTCAAGAAAATTGTCGGTATGTTCGGGAGTGTGAAAGGTTTTTTTCACGGATGAGGCTGAACAAAAATTATTTACGCACAAGGCTGACCGACGATAACTTGAAATCTTTTTTTCAGATCGCTGCATCAAAGGAAATCCAACCAGAAATTGACATTTTGACAAAAGATGCCAAAGAAGCTCTCAATGATACACTCAAACTGTTTATGAAAATAAGAATTTTTATGTGATATTTCATTGATATCAATATTTTTTTATGTGATATTTTTTGAATAAAAATTATACCTTCTTTCTGATTTTTTGAAAATTGAGTTCAAAACACTAAAATCAAGTCAAAAGTGAGATGTTTTGAAATATTACACTATGACGATGTTTTCAATTTATGAGGCTCAAATAGACCTAATTATTCTTGAATTTTTGTCTGAATTTTTTTCAGAAATCAGATGCGGCCCGATCACGTGGAAATTTTTTTGAAAATGGCCCACTAGTTGTATCAGTTGGACATCCCTGCTCTAGTAGGTAAACCAAACATATAAAATCGAGAGATTGGGAGTCAAAGAAAGAAGCAAGAAGATTAAAGTCAAACTTTGTGAAGAAAGTCAGAAATGGGTAAAATATATGTAAAACAAAATATTTCTCAAAGATTTTAATAAATAATAATAATTATATTAATATATAATAATTTTTTTCTCAAAGAAAGTTAAATAAAAAACTGAAAAAACTTAATAATTAAAAGCACAAAGCTTATAACATTTATGGAAAACAGTCATAATAAATAACTTGGAACAATCTTTTTGTATTTGTCGCTCAACTACCATTCGAAAAAAAAAAGAATTCCAGACAAAATATTTTCAGCTCCTCTTTTAATTTATATTTTTCTAAAATTTAAAAAAATATTTGCAAAAAAAGGAATAGTTACGATAAGCGAGAATTTACGGGGAGACGCCTCATTACAATATGATTTCAAAAAGGGAAGGGCGAAAATCCTTGCGCTCCACTAATAATCTTGATTTTTCAATTTTAATTAAAAGATTTGTTTGACTTGTGAGTGGACTTTCAATATTACTTTACTTGTTTTACGGTTAAATTTCAAGCAAAAATTTTTTTAAAATAAAATTTAAAAAAAAGTTTACAAAAGAATGAAATGGTAAAAAAAAAGTATATTTAAATTATTTAAGTATAGTGCATTTATTGAAAGGTTATACTAATTATGGAAAAAGAGGGTTTGGATAGCACAAAAGTGGCATCGTATTACCATTATCGGAAAAGATATTTAAATTATATCTTAAAATATAATTAGAATTAAGTCATTTGCTTTAATAGGGAGAACTTTGGTTTGGTTCATTTGAAGGTTGCATTCATTTCTGAGTAATTACATCTTTATAGGTTAAAATTGAAAAATATTATAAGAACAACCTGATAAATAGCAAAAATATCACAAAGTTTGAAAAAATATATATTTCACTCAATGCGATGTAGTAAATATTTACGACGAATGGTTGTTAGCTTTTAAATTCCTTTATTATAATTATCAGTGTAATACTTCTCATTTCATAATTCAATTACAAGGGGACAAATATATGACAAAATTTAAAACTTAGTTTTCGAAAAAAGGCAAGAGCTAGTTATTAAACGAAACCATTGTACGAGTAGATATTACCTATATTAATAGAATAATAACGAATGTGCTTATAATTAAAAAATGTAATATAAGATTATTAGGATCAAGTGTAGAATCTGACTCCAGAACGTTTTGAGAGTCAGATTCTACACTTGATCTCTCACGAAAAGTTAATTTTTTTTTCAAAATTGAGTTTTTTTTTTAGTTTTTTATTTCAAAGTCAAAAAGATTTAAGGATTTAGAAAAAATATGTTAGAAACATACATATTCGAGATGATTTGGAGAGATAGATATGGAAAAACCGCTTTTGAAAATTTATGCTCGCAAATTTCACAATATCAAATTTAATAATGTTTTTCAATTGATTAATCAATATATATATGTATTTTCAATTTTAAATTTTTTAATGCTTAATAAAAAAAAATTTTATTGATTATAATCATTTACACGTAATGTATATAATACTAACTTTAAAATTAAAATCAGGTTTTGTTAATACTAACTCTAAAATTAAAATCAAATTTTGCTAATACTAATTCTAAAATTAAATCACTCTACCTGATTTACTAACACTAACTCTAAAATCTAATTTATGATGGGTTTAAAACTAGATAAAAAACACTAACTCAAGATAATTTTATGAAGTCAGATTCTTTACTTGAATTTTTTGGATTCAGATTATACACTTGATCATATTATTTTATTATAGACATTTTTACATTATATTTATCCACAATGAGCTAAAATATTTGTCAAATTTAGTATATCTCTAGATTAAGAAACAAATTAAAAACAAATAGAAAAGATTTAAATACTTGAATATTTTGGCTTTTTGAAAAATGGAATGCAAAGACATGATGAAAATAATGAAGAAAATATTGATGTCTTAAACTCTTTCCTTTGCAAGTTTGGATAATCGAGGTCTAATAAAAATACACATGATTTATCTTCTAAAAAAATAAACATTTAATTCTTACGATTCTTTTCATAAATAGATGAATCATGTAACTCTTTCCATGGATATAGTAAAGACATAGAGGCAATTTTCTAATCCTTACATAAAATTTAAAAAAAACAGGAAAGCGGTTTACTAATTTAAATTTCCGAGTTTGGACGGAAAGTGACTAATTAAATAAAAATAGAAATTTCATTACATAATGTATTTTTTATACCCTTAAGCGAGTTAATTCTTCTTATTGAAAAACGATGACACTATTTAGGGAATCCCAGTTAACTTTAATACCCTTTGAAAATGATTGTCCAAAAGTATTACATTTAATGAATTTGTTAATAAATCTAGTTTGAAAGAGAAAAAATTGTCAATAACGTTGTAAAAAATCATTTTGCACCTGAATCAAATCCATCGCTAAACTTCTAATTACGACCAGTTCCAACTTTAGCTCAATTCATTAAGAATATTCCTAGATAGCTCAAAAACCGCAAACAAATCTTTCTATGCTTTTGCACTCTTCAAAATCTCTTCTCTTTTTCTGTTTACTCAAAAACGTCTGCCATTGATCCCTCTCTTCCAATATATAGGGGTGAATGCTGTTCCCTTCTACATGCTTGCGATTACATAAGCCAAAATAAGTTTTCCTTTAGCCATTACAACACACTACACTTTTTTACAGAGTCACAAAACATCATCAAAGACCTAAGCCTCAAACACAACATCCCATTCTTAACATACACTCTTGTTTTTAAACTCACTTACTTATCAAATTACTTTGAAATACACCCCTACTGGTGCCCAGCTCACTCAAACAAAAAAAAAGGAAAAAAAGTACCTCCAAATACACCTTACATCCCGGTTACCTCATTTTCCCTAGAAACCTATACCCCTTTACTTAGATCTAACACTCAATACCTTAGACAAGAACTCATCCAATCCTCACCCTCCATTTTCTTCCAACATATAAAAAAATCCAAACCAAATTCTATATATATTCTTACCACCACGACCGCTAATCAGATGGCTATCCGGGACGACCCTGCAAATCTTATCTCTACCGCATCAAAAAATCACCAAGCAATATATGTAGATTCAACTGCAATCAACAAGAAACACACCATCATCTTCTACTTTCCTGCTGCCACTACAACCACGCAAGAACTTCATTTCTTTCACTATACATCAAAACTCTCAATCGTCCACCATCTGATTTCTACGAACTACTTTCATATCCGAACCTCATCAATGCCCTAAACTCTCTCATTATCTTCATATAGTCAAACTTGCAATCTCTGAACCCAGAGACTTCTTATACCACATAAACTCACATTAAAAAAAAATTTACAAAAATAACTACACTATTTTCTTTTATTTAAGACCTATGTTCTTTAACACCCACCTACAACCTTTGCTCAATCAATCATCCTTCAACCACCACCTCAAAAATCCAGCTTTCTACACTCCAACCTCCCCCCCCCCAACAACAACTAACCAATTTCTCCAAAGTCCCTCATTCCTAATCAATTCATAAGCCAAATCAATACAATTCTTTAGAACTTCAACCTTATACCTTTTCAAGCATTTTGCAAGCATATGGAGAAGTCCGATAGTGCTTAGATATTTCTTCCTACCAAAGTTTTGAACAATAAATCTGCAGATAATTCTTGGTTTTTAAATAAATATAGTATTTTATTTTAGTTATATAAATTGTAATTTTTTTAGACTAAAATTCTTTTTAAAAATAAATAATAATATTTCACATGATAAATTAACTTTATGGTTATTAATTGATAGATAAAGCCATAAAAAATTGTAATACCTATTTTACTGGATTTGAAATTTACTCGAATCTTTTTATAATTTAATTTTTTTGAGTGGGTTTTGTATCCAGGGGAAGAAATATCACTCCAAACTGGACGGGTGAATCTTAGACCAAGAGCACTCTTAATTTGAGGTCTCTGGTGACAACGGAACGTGAAAGCACCATCCAAATTGACTATAAAAAAACAAAAGTTTCAGAATTCTAAATATCGATAAGTAATTCTCATGAAAAAAAATTGATAAGTTTTAAATTTTTTAGTTTTAAACCTACTTCTTTGCAACTTTTTAAAAACTTGGCACTTGTTTGGCCTCCTCACTTTTGAAAATCTAGAACCGCCACTGAGTACAGGCCGTACAGTAAAATAAGCACCCACAACATCATCATGATGTTGATTAACCATTATTTATAAATTTTATTGGGAAATAATCAAAATTGATCAGTTAATTTGCTGACAAATTTTACTTTTTTGTAACAGAATCGGCTGAAAAAAAATTTGAATCTCACTATTTCCCTGGCTACACCACTGTATTAAGTGAATGTTTAAGATTGATCCATATATATAAAACTATCTACAAACAGTATAACAGCATTTATAGGGGATGGATTTTTAAAATGACAGTTGCTAAGGAAATCAAATTCAATGTTTTATAAAGATAAAAGGTACAGTGGGTATGTTTTCATTGACGAGGCACTGATGTACGGCTTATGTCAAATGAACAATTTGGTACCGATGAGAATTCGAATCCAGAGGCTTCCGGGCTGAGTGCATTATCTCTACCAGATTTAAATTGATAAACTGTTTGAAAAAAGGTTAATTGTAAGTAACATTTAAATGATTTATTATGCATATATCTTTCCGATCCAAAATATATAGACATAGTTTGGTTATCTTCACATACTTTGTTATTCAATAAACTTAAAAGAATTGTATAACAAATAACATAGAAAGTAAAAGATGTGAAATGTAAGATTTTACAAATAATAAACTTTTAATAATTAGAAAATGATTATTTTATTTAAAAATATTTTCTAGCTTTCTTGTAAAATATTTTTATTTTTCTTCTGCAACACTTCTAAAATGTCACTTAATTTATTTTTATAAATAATTAAGCGGTCCTGGCAAAATGAGCTGACAGAAAAGCTTACAAGAAAAACTTTAATAACTTTTAAAATAATCAATGAATTGACTTGAAATTTTAAATACTAATAAAACATTATAAAATATATAATTTGTAAAGTTACATAAGAATCTAACCAATAGATTTGATATTATATCACTCAAAATTCAAATTTTCCGTATTTTTATGGTAAAATAAGCTGACAAATTTATAGCCATTTTATCGTTTTTTAAAAATGGAGATTTTCGTAATTATCTTATTCCTTTGATTTTCAAATTTGATTTCATTTCATTTTTACTACTCGTAAGTTCTCTAAATCTTTACAAGTTTTTTACTTTCGTAGATGTGATTAAGAATTTTAAAGCCTATTTAACTTTTTAAATAAACTATGCTCTAATATTTTATTTTTATCTTATAGTTTTAATATTGATATCACATATGACATTTTTAACTTCCAATTTTTATATGAAACTTTTTTCTATCTTTTCGTTTTGTTATTATCTTCACACATGTGAAAAATTAATATTTTTTAGAACAGATTTTTACCTTTTACAATTGAATTCTGTAAGATAATTATTTTCTTTTTATTATCTTCTCACATGTGAAATATTAATATTTTTTAGAACAGCTTTTTAACTTTTACAATTCTGTAAGATAATTATTTTCTTTTTGTCATTATCTTCACACATGTGAAACATTAAAATTTTTTAGAACAGCTTTTTACCTTTTACAATTCCGTAAGATAATTATTTTCTTCACACATGTGAAATATTAATATTTTTTAGAACACTTTTTACCTTTTACAATTCTGTAAGATAATTATTTTCTTTTGTATTATCTTCACACATGTGAAATATAAATATTTTTAGAACAGTTTTTACCTTTACAATTCCGTAAGATAATTATTTTTTTTTTATTATCTTCACACCTGAAATATTATTTTTTTAGCTTTTACCTTTTACAATCGTAAGATAATATTTTTTTTTTTATATCTTCACACATGTGAAATATTAATATTTTTTAGAACCTTTTTATCTTACAATCGTAAGATAATATTTCTTTTTTCTTCCGTAAATATTTTTTTGAACTTTACCTTTTACATCTGTAATATATTTTCTTTTGTTATTATCTTCACACCTGAAATATATTTTTTTAGAACCTTTTTACCTTTTACTCGTAAGATAATTATTTCTGTGAAATATATTTTTAGCTTTTACCTTTTCTCTGTAAGATAATATTTCTATATTTTTTTTTTATTATCTTTGAAATATTATATTTTTTTAGAACTTTTCCTTTACATCTGTAAGATAATATTTCTATCTTTTTTTTATCTTCACGGAATATATATTTTTTGAACCTTTTACCTTCTTCTGTAAGATAATATTTCTACTTTTTTTTTTATATCTTGTGGTATTTTTTAATAATGTTGTTGACTTTTCCTTTGCCTTCTTCGTCCTCGCTATTCCTAACGCTTTTTCTGATTCAAATAATTTCTTACTTGTAGTATTACCCGTGCATTTTCTTTAATAAACCAAACGATATTTTTCATTGTAATTAATAGAATTTCGAAAACCCCCGGCAGGTAAAGGTAAGTATTGATCTATATTTTTGAAGGCTAGGGTAAAACACTATTTACCTTCTTTCTTTTTTCTGGAACAAGGAATTTTTCTGAAAAATTGTTGGTTTTATTTTTTTCTCCAATTTGATTTTTAAAAAGTAAAATGAGATAATGGACAAACTTTTTTCACATTTTAATTTAACCTATTTCTATAATTTTTATACCTCTTTAAAATGTTGCATATCTATCTCCTTCAAACTAGGGAAGGCTATACTGTTGTGCAAAGAAACTTTTTCATATATTTTACACTATTTTTAGCGACACGGTACTGTAGACCTTTTCGAGATAAGAATTGTAATGATATACTTTACAATAAACGTTTGAATTAACCTTTACCCCCCTTTCACAACCTCCCCTTGACACCTTGCGTTTGTGTTGGCCGCGGCAAATAGGAATGGTACTTGGCCGGGAGGGTGTTTCAAACGGCCTACCCTTTCGTTTCAAAGGGTTTTATCAACGACTGAAACTTTGTTTATATAGTTTCCCCTGATGGACGTGGGTTTAGTTGAGAGTTTCGGTGGGGTTGGTTTTTGTCGGCCCTTCGGGTGTTTTCAAATTGTTCAAACGACTTCAACCGAAGCGAGGGCAGGGCGGATTCTTTAGGGGTTTTGCTTTCTAAACTTCAGGAATAGCGTTGCTTTAGAACACCTACTTTTCTATTTATAACTTTTTGCCTCTTGCAAATTTATTTTTTATGCATGTAAGGGTATACATCCTTCGCACTAGACGATTTATACCCCTCGAACTACGACATGGAAAAAAACTCACTATATTATCACAAATAAACGTATACAAGACAAACTCGTTATTATAAACATTATGCTTTTTATAGCTTTTTGAAGAGTTGATGAAACCCGACTCATGAGATGATAGGGAGATGATTTGATAATATTTGTTGCTGATAATTTTCTTATAGAGAAATTGATATGAAAAGATTGAAGAAGACTATACGAAGTGATATATTGTGATATATTTATCACACGTGTGACTATTTTATATAGGCCTTATTTACATTGAACGTAGAGACGTAAACGATTTACCACTGCTCGTACTTTTTTGCGTTTAAGCTGTTGGCATTGTATAAATTCATCACATCCTTTTTTTATGGATTTCTGGTTCTTTTCTTGGTGAACCTTGCTTGGGTTTTTTTTTCTTCTGATCCATAACTGGAGTTCTTCGACTTCGATTGTATGAAAATTATATCTTGACGCCTGTGAACTGTGTATTCTTGGGAGCCAACTCCTTCTTTGGAAAACACTGTCCAGAAATATACGAAATATTCAGCGTTCTCCTGGTCCGAAAAACGGACTGAAGTTTTAGAGATTCCCTTTCATTTTTCGCTTTTTGACTCAAGCTTATTCACTTTTTCAAGCCAAGTTGCAATGGAGAAACTTGTATGTTTTTAGGCTCCTTGTATTTCCAGGGCTTGCTATTCTTTCTTTCTGAAAAGATTTTTGACCGCTGAACCTCATTTTTGCTAAACAGTAAATACTTTTTGTTTTTTCATTTTGGATTTTTGAATTAATTAAAATTTTAGTATTTTTATATCTATATAAATGTTAAACTTTATATATCTTATTATTTTTATCTTTTTTCTATTTTTTATTTTTTTTTAGGTTTTTATTTTATTTTTTTTGAATTTGTATTGACAAATAAAATCTTATAACGAACTGTATATTTATAAAAGCTAAAAAGGTATTTGAGACTTATTGAGGCTAGACACTTAGTGCACTATTTTGTTTATAATTCTGACTTCTAGTAAAAAGTTTCGGCTTTAGCGCTCGACTTCTAACTGGCCCCTTCGAAGCCCTGGTATTTTTGTTTTATTAGAATAGATATAGTATTATAAAAACTTTAGAAGTGTACTCCTAAATATCGGCTTTTCCAATCCTATCAGAATTTCAAATTCATGATATTTTGGCCTACTTAGCTGCTACTTTTTCGGGCAATCAAGAGCAACTATCCAGCTCGTTATTGTTTTCTGAAGACCAGGGACTCGACTTTCTCGGATGTTTTATCTCTTCACACTTTTTATTGTGTTAGAGGAAAGAATGCGAAGAAAATTTCTCCTATTGATTGTTCACAATCTTTTATAATATATTTTCTTTATATTTTACACCAACAGACTATGTAACTGTAGATGAGCGTTGGTAAAATTCAGAGAAGCTCCCCAGAAAAATATAGATCCTTCCGGTAGGTATGGTATGAAGGTATATCATTGCATGACGCTGAGTTTCTATATACTTAAACCGAATTATGTTTCAGGTTTGGAAAAGGTATTTTAGCGGCGAAATATAGTAAAGCCTGTCGGAGCTATATTCCTAGGCTGTGGAATTGTAATTGACGACTTTACATCACATAATTTATGTGTATGGGGAACTCAGGTTACACTGTCTTAGGTACAGTAAGCAATAGGAGATTTATACCCTCATATTAGACCACAACATCTCAAAGAATTGAGATTAGCGCATGGAAAGTAGATTTTTGTATACTCACGCACTATACCTTAATACCCCGAAACTGCTATCAAAATTCAAAGTGTTTACATACTTCCGTCGCATTTGGGATGTATTCAAACAGAGGGGGCAGACAATATTCCTGAACTTTTAACGTATATGTTTTAAGGGGGGTTGATATGGCAAATGTTAAGGGCTTATACGCTATAGCCTAATAGAAAGGACTTAGGTTTTTACCAACTTTTAGTATGTAGCCAATAGTTGGATAATACTAAGTATATTCTCCAAACATTACCCACAACCGCGGAGGAAGAAAATTTTTAAGGATTTGTGTCTAAAATTGCTGAAACACTAGAAATTAAGACGCGGTTCATTGACCCCAGGAAAATTTTGTTTTATCATTTTTGGCTTTCAAAATATTACGAAAGACGAGGGTTTCTTCACCTCTAGGGGAAATTGTTATATATCATCCTGTAAACCAAAAAGGGACCAGAAAGGAGCAGCAAATTATGAAAAACATCAAAACTTTGCCTAACGCTAAACCACTCAATTTTAACTTTTATCTTATTTTTTTATCGAATTTTATTTTTGACTTATTTTGGGGGGTAATTTTTTTTAATCTTTTTTGTTTTATCATTTTTGTTTTTTTTATTTTTTCCCATTTGTACATAAAAACAAATATAAGCACCTAATGTAAAAATGAAAAATTTTTAGAAAAATTTGCCTTTTTTTTAAGTAAAAAACTCCTTGAATAAAAGCTTATAAAAAACAACTTTTTGACTTTTTTATTTTTTTATCAAAAGTAACCGTATCGTCTAGTTAAAAGTACATAATTATTTCCTTGCTTAATATTTTTTATAAGGCGAAAACCTTCGAAGTACAAGATGGAGTAAAGCGGGTTTTACTTGCATGAACTAGAATTCATATTTTTTGAGGTTCCCTATAACTTTAAATGAAATTTTATTCTTTGTTTTTTCTAAGCCAAAACTTTTTTTTTTTCTTAAACTTTGATAATTTAATATCTCTAAAACTTTTCACTCAGTTTAACTTCGATAAATAAGTCTATAATTTATTAACAACTTTGCTTGTTAAGGGGCATATACAGACCTTCAAATTAGTAATACTTAAAGTTATCAAACATCAAAAACGTTAGAATATTAAATAAATAGAAAAAGAAAGTTGGTTTTTAAATTTTAGACAGAAAATAACCTATTAGTTAAATAGTTCCTATTCTCTTCGAATTAAATTTTATAAAATGATAGGTTTTCGCCAAAAAAATATTAATTTTAGTAGTTGTAGATTGATTTAAGAAAACGAGGTTCTAACAATTTTCATTGGAGATTTTTTTAATTATATGAAAATTTTGTTCACTTATGAAATTTTCAGCCTTGAAAAGGTTTAAGACAGGGTATGAAAAAACTTTTTTTATATCATTAACCTTTGTTAAGTATAATTCATTACAAAGCCTATGATTTGTTTTCTTGTATTTATTTAAAAGAAAATTCTATTTTTTGAAATTCTTTAGCAATGAAAATTAAAAATTTTAATCAATTTTAGTTACCTAAAGGGCCTTTACCTCAGGTGCAATAATTGTGAGTTATGTCAACTGCATAGAAGAAACAAAAATAATTAAAGAAAGGAAAAAAATTTTTAATGGGGGCATTTTTGAGCAATCACTTCAAATTAAAATAGAACTTTATCAAACGATTGAAATTAAAAAAAGGCAAATATATAAAATTTTATATTTTTCTTTAAAAGATAAAAGCGTTTTAGAGTTATTTTTAGCCGCATTGAAATTTGAAACTCAAAATTATAATAATTTCTTTTATTCAGTAAATCTAGACAAAAACACAAGACTTTTAGTTTTACATATAAAAAATAACAGTAAAAGCTGCGAATATTCAATAGGGTGGTCGTTTTAATTTATTTTCTGGAAAATATTATACATAAAAACAAAATAATACATTTAAATTAAGTTACTCTACTTGCCTTTAATCTTCAGGTTTTAGGACTTATTATATAAAACAAAGCTGTACAATTAAATAGAATATTTCAAAAAATTGAGAAATATGCAAAATTTGAAAACTTTTAGCATAAACACAATTTTTTTATTTGGGAATAATCTAACATTTTCTAGATTTGTTAATTTAAGTTATTTTATAATAAAATTTAAATATATTTACTTGTTAAAAAATTTTAAAGTTTTTATTTATATTTTGTTTAATTTTATTTTTTTTCTTTGAAAAATAAAAATTTGCTTTAATTTTTTCGCATAGACATTTCAATCCTTATCGAGGTAACAAAATGGTTCACAATTATAAAATTTTGCAAAGACACACAGAATGAGGCTTTGACAAACTTTATAGATTAAGATGATATTTTTCTGAATAAGAAACTCGAGATTTATATGTATGTCAAGTTTCATGTTCATATCTTTTTTTATTAGGTGGCAATTTAACTTTGTTTCTGTCAGCTTATTTTGCCGCGACCCATAATTAAGTAATTTATTTTTAGGTTGTTAGGGTGTACCTCTCAGCTTAACAGTTGAAGGTCAGGGGTTCGATCCCCAAGGCTCCCAACTCTAAAAACAAAACATAAATTGTGATTAACCATCTTAAGCATAATCCGAGCATATAGCCTTATGGCTGAAAGTACTTTGATATCTCCAACCAACCCTTTGAAGACGATTCGTCTGCTTTTTTTTAATGGAATTTTATATATTCAAAGCAGACGATTTTCATTTCTTGGGACACTGATGTCCCACTGGTCCTCAAAGGGTAATTAATATTTGATGAGCTTCGATGGTTGTTAGAGTGTACCTCTCAACTTAACAATTGAAGGCCAGGGGTTCGATCCCCAAGCCTTCCGACTCTTAAAAGCAAAATCACAAAAAAATGTGATTAACTATCTTGAGCATATAGCCTTACGGCTGAAAGTGCCTTGATATCCCCAACCAACCAATGAATATTTGATTATTCAAAGACTCATATACACCCAAAACTTAAATTTTGTCGATTGTGTTTTTGAAAATTATTTTATAAAAATTTTTTCTATGAAAGACTATTTGTATATTTTGAAATTTAATAAATAAATCTTTTTTTATGCGAATAACTTTTAAAATATTTTCAGTCTAATTTTTTTCAGTCCAAAATCATTCTATGATATTTTTATCTCGAAAGTTAATATTTCCCTCTATCTCTGTTTTGAGAAACTTTCGTATTTTCTTATGATTAAAATTTATACGCTTATTTTATTTCATATAGAAATTGGCAAGAAACAATGAAACATACTAAAATCTATCGGTAGTATATCGCCAACATTTATTACTTCATCCTTTGAATCTGATGCTTATGTTATAGACAAAAAATTTTCTATCAAGTTGTTGATAATTATTTGAAAATTTAAGGATGGCATATATTACAATGTTAGGACTTATTCTACATGAAATATTTTATAAATGGATTGAAGTAATTTCTGTGTCATTTATTCCTAATAGCATATAATAATCTAAGGTACTTGAGTATATAGATTATAATCTCTGATCAACATTTTAATACTTGAATTCGGCGTTATTTTTGATTTATCATAATCCTACTCCTTTTTTATCATTCTATAATTATGGTTGTAGCTGGAATAATACATTCTTTATTTTTATTAATGTGTTTCGAGTTTTATAAGGAATAGTGTCTAATGCTTCGATCTAATATCCATTGAGTGTAGGGTTGCACTGATATATCAGTTGTTGATAGAAATTAGACATATTGTCAATATTAGTTAGTGTAACACATACGCTATCCTATTTGTTACCTAATATTTTCTTTCCTTTGTGACAAAGGGGGTGTCATAAAAGTCAATAAATGGTAATATTTAAACTTGAAAATATATTATACTTGTAAGTTGCATACCTATCTTTAATGCCTCAAGTGGTGCTGCCACTCAAAATTTAAAACTCCCAAAATTAGCTTTTATAGGTGACTTAATGCCAACTATTTTTTCTCAATATTTTAAAATAAACTTATCCATGCACAGTAAATCGATTATGCTCATTTTAATTCTGAAAACATTTTTGTCACTCTAGATTTAAATTGTGGCTACCTTTTACCTCTGAATAATTTGTCGTAAGATTTATTTTTATCATTTTTGAATAATTTTCGTTCCATTTATCAAATAGACTTTTCCCTCTATCAGCATGTTATATTTTTGTCAATCTATACTTAAGTAATGAATCCTACATCATAATGTCGTTAAAATAATTTTCTCTCTTGATATTATAGTGATTCTATCCATGTCATTAAAGGGATGGGATCAAATCTCTAATCAAAATAACGATCGTATTTGCTGAAAGTTCAAAAAATTTAGATAAATTTTTATTTCTCATGAAATTTTTCCATAATAATCATATAGATGGGTCACATATTATAATATAGATGATAAATAATTAGTTCAGCCTTATAATTTTTTGTTATAATTATCTTAAAATAACATCGTAAAAAAATTGTGCCACTCAAACTAAACCCATCACTTTTGGTGCTCCTTAGTTTATCCATCCCTGAATGTACTAACTAAAACAATAGGACCTTCATTGTGTTGTGTACAAATTCGTTATGAGCTTTTAGTCTGTACGTCATTTCTTCTATACTTTATTCGGAGGTGGGCAAACTACGCTCTGCGGGGCTCATGCGGCCCACTAAGATAGTTATAAGCTAGGATTATTTAAATGTATTCGCTGTTAGTTTACTATCTTTAATGCAAAAAATTTTGATTAATTAAAAAAATTATAGATGTTCAGACTACATGATAATTGATTTGTTGTAACTATTTCCACCAAAATAGTTTTCTTTCTTCTGTTTTACTTTTTTGTAGTTGATTTAGTATTTTAATTCTAGTTTATTGATAAAATTAAATATTTATAAGTGTTACGAATTCAAAACGGTATATAAATATAAATTTTCAAGGAAGTATCTAATATAGGCCCCAAGTTCTAAGGTTAACTAAAGATAATATTAAAATTTTGTTGAAATTTTTTTTTGATTGATAGTTTTTGACATGAGAGGGTCGTTCAAATACCATGAAAATGGATTTTGGGAAAAGTCGCGAAAACCAATTTTGTACAATATATGTTAATTTTAAGATGGAGCTAAAATGCCACACCCTTATGCTTGTTAGGGTTAATTGGATAGATACATTCACTCCCAATATATAATAGTATGCGAAGCGATGGTTGATATATCGCTAATCGGTCAATTTGTTAATTTTTTTTTCTATTTTTAAAAACATCTTTATCAATTTTCTTCCTTTGTTCTAACCTTTAAGATTTTCTTATCTTTCACTTTTTTTCTTTTACATCTCCAATTTATCACGTTACTTTGAAAAGTTTCGCATGCATCTGTAGTCATTTACGACATTCTTTTAGTATAATGTCATCACACATTTGTAAAGATTTTATAGCTTTGCTTTATTACAAATGGTATAATATGCGAAAGATATTTCTAGATGACAAAATAAATGAAAACTTAACATTGATTCCATCTTTTATCATTTGATTTCATATTTTTCCGAATTTTATTTTCTTTGGGAATGCGTTGAATATGCACATAGTAAAAATCAATAAACTGATTATAATAACTACCATAAGTTATAGGCAATAGTTTCAAATATTTTTATACTATAGGTAAATATAATAGTATTGTACCTGTTATGTAAAAGCATCTTCAATAGAGCCTGCGCGGGTTTTACGAGACCCTCACATAAATAGCGGATACGTGTCATTTGTCCAAAACTTACTTTGGGGCGTTATTAGTACTACGAATTAATTTGTAAAATGGTGGGTATTTGTTAATTAATTCTTGAAAAGCGAATATATAAAGTCTAACATCAGTAAGTACATCACGCGTACTGACACTTTTACATCATCAAAGCTGCCTTTGTTTCTTTAGATAAATTACATTTTAAATCACATATAGAATACGCTATATTGAAGGAATTTTTCTACACTTTCTGTTGCGCGTAATGTTTCATGTATTGTGGCAACAAGTGTTGATAAGGAGCGTAACTTCAGTCTTGCTCAACATTTTATTTCTGCAAGAACAGCTTTTAATAATAAAATTTTCTTTTAAATCTAACATCATCAAAATTCGATAAGTTGTGCTGTTGAGTGTTTTAATTTAAAATTGTGAGTTAGGTGCGGGTTTTAAAATTTTAAGTGCGGCGCCGTTGCGAATTTTTTTAAATTTTTTTATTGCGGGTTTGGGGAGTGTGTAAAATAATAAAATGCGACAAATTGTTACAAACCGGCAGGCTCTAATCTGCAAAAAGGCACGGGATCAACATCTCTTACTGATGTTGGACAACGCAGCATTACACTTCAACTTGCAACTTTCAAAAATGTAAAAATTCCTTTTTGCTATTTCAGTTTTGAAGGCAGTTTCAGGACATAGAAAAGACTTTCAAAATTAGCCAGCATTAGCGGAGACTGTTGCGACTGAGTTCTACTTGAAAGAAGTGAAATCCACAACATCCTCCACGTGCTTTGTTTGTTGAAAAGTGACAGGAACTTCTGATACACCACAAGAGGACGACGTTCTTCTGACCTAACTCCTTGAGCTGACTCATTCTTATCTACGCTACGCAATGAAAGATGTGAACCAGTTCGTCCCATAAGAACATGACTCGCCAGTTGTTTAAACTCGTAGAGAACTCGGAGCAGCAGGTTTTGGATTAATTGTCATTCAAACGGATCTTCAAGATAACCAAGGAGAAACAAACGACACTCCCAACAGCAATTGACCTGTTTTTTTGGAGAAGCAAAACCCAAAGTCATCTGAACACATCATCGACATTATTGATTTATCAAGCGTAGAAGCAATCCCACAAAGATCTTAATCACATGTTTCAAAATAACTCGTTTTGTTATCTTTTTAAATTGTAAAATAAATTGTTTTATATTATGAGAAGATTGCACACATGAATTGACGACTTTTTTATACCACTAGTCCGAAAAGTGTATTAAAGGAGGTTTATTGTACTTCAATTTAAAAGTAAATGAAATTTATTTATCTATATTAACTTTTACTACAAATCTACTACTACTGCTAGATTGCTTATAAAAAATACTAGTTTTATTTTTTGAGGAGAGGTTGTCAAACGGACGAAGTGTAAAATATTTTATCAAAAACAATTATTAACTTTATTTTATCTCACTAAAATATCGTCTGCGGTACTAAAAGGGGTAGATATTTCAAAATTCGAAGATTGATACTGACGCAAATGAAATAACAATTTCTACAGCATATTAGTGAATTGCTATCCACCTGAAAAAAGTAGATGGTCATCGTTTTTCAAAATTGAATAAAAATGATATTTCAAAAATACTCACATATGTAGAAGAAAATTCACTTATCACTTAAATTTTTTTTTACCAAATTCGACCTTGAATATAATATATTGTCATACAATACATAAATACTTTATCAATTAATTGAATATATGTTCGTAGTGAGCTGATTCGACAAAATTAACTTGAAGCCGAAGAAGTTGAACAATTGATGCATAAAATAAGAAAAGCTTATTGATTCAACAAACGTATGAGACGTTCTAACAAAGGAAATGGCTGCATCGTTAAAAGTTCTGTTTCAAGAAGAAAAATCTGACAGCATGGCCATAATGGTTTATCAGGAAATAAAAACGGGCAATTACAAAAAAGAAGATTGTAAAGAATGTTAACAAATTAACAGAGGCTTATAAGAATATTGTAGTTTATGATAAATCTGACTGAAATTTACAAATTAAAATGAAATAATGAATTAATTTTTGACAATGGGCTTATACTAACAATATAAAGCAAATAAAATCAAAATTCGAAAAAGTATTGATATCATTGATTGTGACGATCAAACTGTTAACTTTGTTAAGATGGGCTTTCTACTTGTAATAAGAAAGCAGATTTACAATAAAAAATTTCTCTTTGCTATGAGAAACGAAGATAAGAAATATTAATCACGATAAAATCTAAAACACAAAGAATAGGACACAGGTAGAGAAAGGAGTTTATAAACAAAGAGAAGAGTTGTTATAAGCAGCATTTAATGCTTTAATTTTAGACAAAGCCAGTAGGTACGCATGTATATTAGTGCCCCATTTGGCCCCTCCAAATATAAATTTCTGGCTACGTTACTGTTATATATAGAAACAGCCTCTTAGGCTAACGTTATCAGTCATTTTGTTTTATCGAAATTTATATGAACAAAAATTTCGTTGTCAAATACACGAACAATCATTCTAATCATTTCCTCGTTTAGTATTATCAAATTATCATGAATAATATAAACTTCTGTAGGAATATTAACCATTTTGTATAAACTATTCTATTTTTTCAACATTTATAAATAAAATATATTTCTTTGCAATCGAAAATGCGTGTTAAACATAGTTGGCTCAACTTTAAAAAATAAGCGTAAAGATTTATCCCTTTCAGAGAAAAAAGTATTTTAGTGTTTAAAAAGCTGTTGGAAATAGGCCAACGCAGTGCTGCCGTGCATTTAACTCACTCCAAAATATGTTCTAGAGTGTTTCAAAAAAATGAAATTTCTATTTTTGTTTCAGCTGTATGCTGCCCTTTTTCAAATTAAATAATGGAATATTTACACAAAATTTTGAGGAGATAACTGAATGTTTAGGGGTTGCTCAAAAAGTTGAAAAATAAAAAATAAACAAATAACATATATAAAATTTATTTATATTTTCTTTTCAAAAAAATGAAACAAATGAATTTAAACTTCTGAAAAATGCAATAGAACATAATTATTTAAAAGCAGAATTTTTTGGTAATGATATTTCCTTCCGCTGCTCTTTCACAATTCTTAAAAGAAACTGTCGCTGAGCTTTATCTTTAGTAATCACAGTATTGAATTGTTGGATAAGAGAAATGGCCCGCTCAGCACAGTCATTCACAACCTTCAGCTCTCGTGCTGCTTTTTCGAAGCCAGGGTATAATTCATCATTTTCCCATAAAGACGGAAATTTGGAAAGGAATTCTGGTTCTTCTTACAGAATTACAGGAAATATGTGTCTTGTTTTCATTGTAAAAAATTCAGGGAGGGAAATTTGTGTCGAAAATGTTTTCCCATCAACCCTCTTCAGTCCTTTTGGCTTTGCTGGCAGAAACATATTGTCCACCATTTTTCGCTTTACATCAGCTGAGATACGATCGTCGAACAATGAAAGTCCTACATCTTCTTCAGAAATATACCAAAGATGGCGTTTGAAAGCTGCAAAGGCAACATTGGCAAGTTTTTCATTTGGGATTCCATGTTGCATGAGTTTCATCATATCCATATCGTTCTTGCCAGCATATGGACCGATCGGTGACTCATTCCAAAAAGGCACATAGCATAGGCAGGGAAATGTCGAACTGTTTTAAGTTCACCTTTCGTCAGATGAAACTGATCATGAAAGAGAAATATTTTTATACAGTATATAGGGTTTGCCATCCATCTCGAATGATGGAAAGCACCTGGAGCACGAAAAAATTCCATCCGGTGGAGTACCTCCAAGGAAGATGTAGGCAAGAGTAGTGAGTTCCCGATAATCATCTCTTGTTGCATTTAACCTCACGGCAAGCTCAAGACGTTGCATTGCTTCCTCACGAGGAACGGACCAATCACCCACGAACCAAGATTTCTTCACCTTGCTCTGCTGTCTTGAAGTGTTTTTTTCAAGGTTCCTCCACTGATCTTGAAAACGTGAAAATAATGGAATAATTGGACCGGAATCAGGTCCATGGGCGGAACGAAACACATCAGCAAGGATCACTTCGTACACGTGATGCCGACAGGCGCACCAAACAAGCTTCCTTTGTAGTTGCTCTTGAATTTTGATACAAGCTCCTTGAAGCAAACCTGTGTTTGAGGCTGTTGTGTCAAACACAATAGCTTTGATTTGCTGAGACAAGCCCCAATCGTTGATAGAGGAAAGACATGCATTGGCTTGATTTCTACCCGAAAAAGATCTAATTTTGGGAACACCAAGGAGGATCTCAGTACCATCTCCTGTTGCAAGAATTACAATTCTTTCAGCTTTCTTCCGACAAGAGTGAGTATGTTACAGTTATGTCAGGCAATAGCTTACCGTCCCAATGTAGCACTAGAGGTGTATCACGGGGAATTCTTATCATGGTGCCAGACTTGATTCTGGTTGCTACTTCTTCACGGTTCCTCTTCCGATACCGGTAGATCGAACTCGGAGACAAAGTGATTTGTTTGATGTCAATGCCAAGAGACTTTGTCTGAGCCCCAAACTGGTGCATTGCCTTCCTATGAGACACGCCAGTACGATCCAGAGCCGCCGTAACTTCAGGTTTAAAAAAGACCTTTTTGGAAATAGATGGACCTGCAGCAAATATAGAATCAGACTTCTTTCTTTTGGAGTGACTATAAACGTGGAAGGAATCATCCACCGAAGACTCTGAAGACGAACTGGAATCAGTTAGTGTCGATGAGCTGATGACTTTGACGGTTAGTTGTTTTTCTGCCTCAGATTTTTTCTTGCGTTTGTCTTCCACTTCAGCCCTTTTCTTCTTATCCTCAAAAAACTTGAAATGATGCATATCAGTTCCAGCCATGCTCGATTGGGAACGATCCTCTCGCTGACTCAACAAGAAGGCTTTATCTTCCTCATTTTTCATCATAACTAGCGCATCCTCTTGAGTAATGTCCAAATTTTCATATACGTTATCAACAAACATTTGTTCCTTCATGCGCTGATTCTCCGAATCTCGCAGACGATTCTTCTTAAGACTTTCGTATTTCTTAACCAGATCTATAAGCTTCTTTTTAGCGTAAAACATCGTTGTTGTAGGAATTTGGGCCTTAGTCCAAAAGAAAAAAACTGCTTCCACAACTGCTTTCGCACTCTTGGACTTTGTACACTTCAAGTTGAGGTGATGGAAAAAAAGTGCTTTAGGACTTGACCATTGGACGGAAGTCTAGAACCAGTAAGTTTTTCTTCAGAATGTCCAAGAAGCCAAGCTGATGCTGCGCGACTGCTAGCCATTTTAAAGTTTATCTGCGTCTGCAAGAATAAAATAAAATAGGAAAAAAACAAATATGATAAAAAGTGAACGAGCGACCTTAAAATCTCTACAGACCATTCCATAATTTGGCACAACTTAAGCCTATATAATAAGGAAAGGAAGCAACACAAAGCTGAAAGTATACACCGACTTTGCAATTTTACCATATATTTTTGAAACATCCTAAAAATGACAGCGGCTATTGAATCTTCTCGAAGAAAATGAGCCGAATACAAATAAGGAAAATGAGATTATAGAAGCTTGTGCAACTAATGCTCAAATGGAAGAGCTATACAAATCCTCTGTTGGGATGTGCATGATGGAAGAACAAACTTTCAAAAGCCTGCTTACGATTAGTTTACTTATGAAAACAAAATAACCAATAACATTTGAAGATTAGTTTTCCAAAAAATAGAAAGCCTAATTAATCTAAAATATAAAGACATTTTTAATCATTTAAAATTATGTAAATAAAGAGTTCAAAAAAATTCATATTCTTTCCATTATCCATAATTTGATATATTAAATCTTTTTATTATATAATATAGAAAAAGCCTCTTAAGATAAAGTTATCAGTCATTTTGTTTTGTTCAAATTTATATGAACTTGAAATGTCAAAGTGTAGAGTGATAGGAATAGTGAAGATTTATAGACAGTGCTTTCAAAATTATATTCTCTGCCGCCAATTACTGTTATCAAGAAGAGGCAGTTCCAGAGTAATCATAATAAGCGGCTGCTTCTACTGTACATATATTAGTGGTCTGACAAGAACACGGGAGACAATAAAAAGTCAAGAAATTAGAGTCAAGCCTGCCCAAACTGGTCGACTTCAAGACCGAATAATAGACAGTAGACTAGTTTATCAATTATATGCTTGAAATGCAAACCAAAGTATATTTAAATTTAAATAAGTTAGAAGAATTAACTTTTAAAAAAAAGGCGCAAATTGTGTTTAAATCTGAATTTTTCTTAAACTTGATCAATAATTGCCTGGATTTATACTAAAAATAACGATATGTGTGAAGATAGAAAAGAGGAAATGAAAAGTGTACGTAATAAGGAAAAGTATGCACGGAAGAAATAATATGAATGTTGGTGAATATGATGGAAAATACATTGGGTAGGAACTTAGAGCGGAAAACATTTAGAATATTTTAGGTTTGATATTTTTTGTAAATAGACTCATTGTTTAATTCATTTAGTCTATCTATTTTATTTTAAGAAAGAAAATTTTAGCACCAATTAACTTTAAAGAAAATGAGAGAGAAGACTTGTCGATTTAAATAAAATCCTTTTTTGAGTTAGGTGCCCAAAATATCTTGATCAATCTTTACTACAAAGAATATAGTAAGTTTACTATTAAGTTTTTAAGCACCTTTAACCGATTTAAGCCCAATTTTTTCAATAACTTTTTTAACCTTCTGTTTGTTGCGGGCATAGATGGGTCAAAATTTTCATAGGTAAATCAAATAAATCTTGAATGACTCAAACTTCTTTCTTTTTCAAAAATTCCCACAAAGGATCGTTAAAAAATTATTATTATTATTAATTAGAATATTTGTGAAAATCACCTACATTATTGAAAATGAATTAAAACAATTTTTTATGTCATTCTATTCAAATTTTTCCTTTTAATATATCATAAGATTCACGAACTCAAAATTTTAAGTTGAAAATTATGAAAAAAAGTAGAAAAGTGTTCCCCCTTCTGAATATTTCTCGATATGCGCCGTTGTGAAAATCGAATAGACGTTGATTTGGGGATTTTCATTTTTCAGAAAATGTATATACTCTGTTAGATTTTTTTATATTAGTGGCTATATTATTACCTTCTAACTTTTAATATTACTTTCAACTATTTTATTTAAAAAAGATTTTAGAAAAGTACAAAGAAAAAGTCTATGCTTAAAGTTTGTAAATATTCCATCTATAGAAGTATTTATCTGAGCATAACTGATTTTTCAAATGGAATTAAAAATTTTGAAGATCTATTACCTAAATGCGATGAAAAACCAATCCTTGAAAAGGCATACACTCCAAATATAGAAAAATTTTGGCAGAATAATTGGCGCAAAAATGTAGAAAAGGAGGCCCATTTGCAAAATGGCTCTGCAAACTTTTCTTTGTTTCTCCCACCTATAAATGTAACAGGAGTTCTTCATTTAGGCCACGCTATGACTGCTGTTATTCAAGATATTTTGGTTAGGTGGAAGAAAATGAATGGTTTCGATGTTTCTTGGATACCGGGAACAGATCATGCTGGCATAGCTACACAGATTAGACTCGAAGCTTACTTGGGTGCGAATAAAAGTACACTTGGAAAAGACATCTTTTTAAAAGAATGCCATAAATGGGCAAACACTCAACAAAAATATATTTTCACCCAATTAGAAAAGCTTGGCTGTTTCCTCGATTTTAATAAACGCGTTTACACTTTAGATAAGAATTTTAGTAAAGCTGTAAAGCATGCATTTGTGTCTCTTTACAATCAAGATTTGATATTTCGTGGTTTACGTTTTGTTAATTGGTGCTACTACACTCAATCATCTCTATCTGATGCTGAAATTAATTATCTTCCACTTTCATCGTCAACTTATTTATCGTTACCAGGATACAATGATAAAATTGAATTTGGTGTGATCTGGGGAATCGAATACCCAATATATGACTCCAGCGAAAAAATTTTGGTTTACTCGACTCGGCCTGAAACGATTCTTGGCGATGTTGCTCTTGTTTTTCATCCCAGTGATGAAAGGTATCAACATCTACTCGGTAAATTTGCACTGACCCCTTTTGTTGATGGCTCTGCTATAAAGATTATTACGGATGAAAGAGTGGATAAGAGATTCGGTTCTGGAATAATGAAAATAACACCTTCACTTGATGCTTTGGACTATGAAATAGCGAAGGCATATGCCTTACCCACTATATCTGTATTCAATAAAAAAGGTATGGTGGAAGACTGTTTTGGTAAATATTCAAATTTGCCCAGATTCTATGCTCGTAAATTAATTTTAGAGGAAATAAATAGCTTAGGCTTGATTCGTGACAAAAGAGATAATGTAATGAATTTGCCTTTGTGCTTCAGAACTAATGATGTTGTTGAAAAGATTCAGCTTTCCCAGTGGTTCTTGACAACTAAAAGTCTTTGCGAAAATGTTGTCAATTTAATTGAAAAGGAATCTTCAAATTTCAAAGTTAACCCAAGCTCGCTTTATGATACACTTTTGGATAGTCTGAAAAACAACCATGAATGGTGTTTATCTCGCCAGATTTGGTGGGGACATTCGATACCAGCATTTTCGAAAAACAACGGAAGTGAATGGATTGTCACAGAAAATGAAGACTTTTTGTATCATAATGGAAAGGTTGAATGGAAACAAGATGAAGATGTTTTAGATACTTGGTTTTCATCAGCTTTATATCCTCTTAGCATTTTGAATTGGCCAAACATGCAGAAAAATTGTACCAGCTATCCTTTTTCACTTTTGGAAACGGGAAATGACATTCTTAAACTCTGGGTCTGCAGAATGCTCATGCTATGTTCCCATTTTACAGGTGTTCTTCCTTTCAAAGATATCCTATTTCATGGAATCATTACCGATTCCCATGGAAGAAAAATGAGCAAGTCTTTAGGGAACGTGATTGATCCTATTGATGTTATTGAGGGCATATCTTTAGATAAATTACACGAAAAAACAAATGAACAGCCCTTTTCCATGGAAGAAAAATCAATGGCGAAAGAATTCCAGAAAAAGATGTTCCCTAAGGGAATATCTATATGTGGAACTGATGCACTCAGATTTGCACTTTGTCATAATGATGTAAAAAGTGGTGTAATAAAGTTTGACATTGCATGGTGCGAAGAATCTCGAAAATTTTGCAATAAGATTTGGCAAGGCGTAAAATACTTCTCTTATAATCTTGAAAATCTTCCATATCCCAAAGATTCCTTGTGCCATAATTATGTGAATGTTTTATCCTTAACCGATAAATGGATTCTTAGCAAATTATCTAAACTTGTTTCAGAATGTAGCTTAAACATCAATGAGTTTAATTTTAATTTAGCAACCTCTTCCCTTTACAAATTTTGGCAAAATGATTTTTGTGATATGTACATTGAAATTTCCAAACGAATATTCCATAAAAAAGAAGAAGGCAGAAAAGATATTAAATTAGAAATGCTTTTTGTTATGTATATCTGTTTGTCAACGTTTTTACGTCTTTTACATCCGTTTATGCCACATGTATCCTCGGAATTATGGTTTTTCTTGCATCAGCATTCAAATGTTCATCAAATCATTCATGTACCATATCCCAATGTTGATCAGAAGAGCTTTAGAGACAATGATATAGAGATGAAATTTGATATTTTGAAAGAGATGCTAAGCAAAATTCGAAACTTTAAACCAGAAAGCGCAAAACCACCTGCTTCAGAATTAATTATTCACTGTACTCCTGAGTTAACTAATTCTTTGTTCGCACATGAAGAAATATGCGATATTCTGCATTATACTTCTAAATGTAAAAAGTTCGCACTTATAAATGATATAAAGGAAAATTTTGATTGCCATTTGGAAGATGACGCTTTATTTATCCAAGAAATGGGTAACGATTTAACAATTATTTTGAAATAAGGATTGATTTATCTTACTTCTTAAACGAAGCTAAACAAGACTTTTTTGACGATGGTAGCATAAAATCCTCCTTATTGGTTTTAATTTTAAACTATTTATTTAGCTTCAGAAAATATACGTGATGGATCATCCAAATTCTATTAAGGTGTAGTCATTTGCATTCAATTTTGTTAATAAATCGTTAAATTTATACGCCATATTTTCATCATTTTTTCAAATAATAATCCAAAATATTAAACAGAATGACGTTTCTTTTCTTTTTTGTAATTTTTAGATAAAAATTCTTTTGTTTATTTTATGCCTATAGTGTAATTCCTATTTTGTTGTGGACAGTTTCTTTCAAACGAAACAATACACTAATACCAATAGTTTACAAAAAAAAACAAAGATTCGAATATTTTGAGCTATTACTTCACATACCTTTTTTTTTTGAAAAATAAAAAATTTCATTTAGTATATAATTCTTTATTTTAAAATAAATTAGAAAAAACATTGGTTTAATAATTTAAAAAATGATCTTCATATTACACCATAACTAAAACATACAGTTATAATTAATGAGCTTTTTCTTTCAAAATTTCTTGAATGCTTTGCAGTATTATATCATGGATGGTTGATGGTATGGATGAAGCGGATGATATATCATTTTCAATGCTTTTGTCTTTTCTCAACTCTTTAGGCAAATCATTACTTATTGAACTTATTGAAAAAGATTTCTTATTCTTTAATGAAGATTTTTCGTTTTGAATAGATAAATTTGTGTGTTGTGTTAGAGTTGAACAAGATGTTGATAAATTGTGTGAAACTAGGGAATCTTTAGAAAAATCTTCAGAATCATTCAGGAACTGAATATTTGAATTCTTGCATTTGGCACACTCACAAGCACTACTCGGTTTAAAGACTCTTTTTTTACAAGATTTAAAAAACTTTTCCAATTTAAAGTCAGGAGACAGGACACTGTTTGCAATTGAAAGGGCATCATTTGATACTTCTTTGCAGTACTCCAAGTCTCGTACTTGAACCAAATCAGAGCAAGAAGATAAGGTATTTTGAATACTTTTGTCTACCCTATCATCTGGCATTTGTTCTTTCATGCCCTTAAAAATACTTTCCCTTTCAGAGTTCTTCTTTTTCCAGTGATTGTACAATTTAAAATTTAATTTATCATTCAAAGAAATTGGCAAATATTCTTTATCATCCTTTTCACAGTCTTTGAGCCTATGGGCTAAAACGCTTATATCATCCATATTGATTTCAGATAAACAAGAATAATTTTTCTTGGGTTCACGTAAAAAAGTGCCTTTTTTTGAATGTTCATGGCTAGTATGAGGTTTTTGAAATTTTGGATTGTAAGTTATTTGAGGTTCTTTTACAAAAATGCAAATATTTGTATTTTTATTGAGAAGCGTCAGGGCGTTGTTAACAACATTATCCGCTTCAGCAAAAATCTTGTCAAATTGGTTCTTTTTATTAAGCTTTTTCAATGTCATTTTTGCTTTCAATAAAAATGTTCAAAGTAGTGTTTCTTAGGAGAAAGATGCCATCTTTAATAGAAAATAAAATCAAAATTAAATACAAAAATCTTCAAGAAAAATTTTAATTGAACATTTAAAAAAGAATTATTTGCAATCATATTGAAATTTATCAAGCAATTTCCAAAAGACGCATTCAATTCAATTAATTTCAAAGGGATCATACATATATGACGTTCCCTACCCTAGGAGTGGGGGGGGGGACCTAATTCTAAATACTCTGCATTAAAAAATAGAGCAGGTGGGGTAAAAATCTTTTAGAAGAGGGGGTTTTAAAAATTTTGGGGGACATCATTTATGTATGATCTTAAAGACAAATTATTGAGTAAAAATTAATTTTATTTACAGAATGCAGCTAATATGATTAAGTGAGGATATTTCGTTTTTGCATTAAACCCAAAATTTATGTTTAAATTCATACTCACAAGGTAAGAATCCCGAAAGTACGAAACTTTTATACTAAAACTATTGCTATTTTATTTATTAAAAGCTTTAATACCTTAAGTGCCTTCGTATAAGGCGGGTTACATACTCGCATGGTAAAAGATTCGACTCATACTCCAAGTACTTACAAAAAGCTGATGTACTCAGGCTCCAAATACTCAAAATTTTTAACTCTTATTTTTCGTTTCGTTTGAAGAAGTGCCACTCCATATCCTTACAAACAACATTTTTAATACTTAACCCATTAAGTACCATAGAAATCAGACGATATCTAAAAAAACGCAAACGATTTATATTTAAAGTCATAGAAAAAAGCAGACGAAGATGAAATTACTTATGTCCCAAATGGGAGCATTGGGACTTAATGGGTTAAAGATTGCATCCCGACTCCTAAATTTTATTAATACGACGCCTCCGACTCCTATACCTTCATAATCACCGAGTCCAGATTTTGAATTCGCAAAACGTGCTTAATATCGCATAAAAAATTTACGTTAGTAACATTGAAACACTATTCTTCCTCAAAAATTTCACCGCTGTAAATGATGCATATTTTATTTATCTTATATCAACCCTTTATGATCTTTTTACTTTTTGTTTCTTAAAAGTTTAGAACAAGCATTCTGAACTGCTCGATTTCAATTCAAAAAGCTAAAATCATTTTTTCAACGCAATCTAATAATTTTTTATCCAAATTGAGTTTGTAAACACATTTTACTGGCAACTTCATTTATTAAAATTTTGTCTAACTAATAAAATTAAAATAGATAAAAAATATTCTAAAAAAACCTAAAATATAGAGATCTAGTGTATAAATTGAAAGCTCGACATTAATATGTGAATATTTAGAGTTGATACATTCAAGGAAATCAATTTTAAGTGTATTGCAAAATGATATCTGATCACAAATGAACCTAAATTTAGGTCGCAATACATCATAGTTAAGAAACATACTACTAGATCAGGGGTCCCCAAAGTGGTCGATATCGACCCCCTGGGGTTGATGAGAGTTTTTTAGGGGTCGATTATGTTATCGAGAATCAATTAAATTTCTACGCAGGAAAAAATCGAGTCATGAAAGTTATGTATTAGTATATAAACAAAGAATAAAATATTATTTTATATACAATTATTTTAAAGCTAAATTTTCACATATTATTGGTCATCATCAGAAATGCAAAAAAATGATTTCATATTTTTATAAACTTGTCTGAGGGTCGAGGAGAAGGCAAATAATCTATGAAGGGGTCAACGAGTTAAAAAGTTTGAGGACCCCTGTACTAGATCCGAAAAATGATAAATCAATTTTTTTTCAAAGCATTCTCACTATCAGTTTCGACTTTCATCATCTTTGAAGCACTAATATCAAGGTCAATATTTAGGACTGAAGCACTATCATATCTCTAAGGTGCCTCAATTTGGCGCACAAAAATTCAAAATGACATTTTGCATGGCGGCAATTATAATCATAAACCAGGAACTTTGACTCACCTATAAGAGCGTGCCTGTCAACAGCCAACAAATTGCGCCATTTTATTAGCCTTGTGCAAAGCGCTAGCTTGTGCGATATGCAGGCGCTGGACCATTATGGTTTTTCTTCCTATAGATTTGCCTTTGAATTTTTTTAAATTCTTTTTCTTGATTTGTTTATTTTTTCATCGAAACTTTTTTTCATCTGTTTTCTTCTGCATATTTTCAAATATAGACTCAATAGTTCTAGAAGAATTTTTGAATTGAAAAATAATGACATTTTTATATACACCGACGACATTACTATCACATCCGAAGGTATGATTTTGTTTCTTTTCTAATTATAAGTTTTTTCATCGCTGATAAGCTGTCTTACCGTAAATGCTCTAACGAGTTTAAAAACGCCTCATTCTTTTAAATACTCGACATACGGTTGAAAAAAAGATAAAAACGTCTTCTTTTTAGCGCCACTTCTTCTGTGTCCTTTTAATTTAAGAAAATCAAGCGATACTTTTATGATTGAGAGGGCTTGTTTCTACTAATAAGTGGTCAAGCAACTTTAATATCGATGACCTAAATATGTCTTGTTCAGTCTTTTACATGAAAATAAAGATAGGGCCACTTTGTTTCCAGATTATTTTTTAATTTTGCATCGTAAATCTTTTCTACATCTACAAAACAGTGAAACATTGACATATTTACCCAACCTAGTTCCGGAGGCGTTGAAGTAAGAATTTTTGTTCAAGTCTCTATCGAATTGGGGCGCTACGCATTTAACTTGTTTTTTACGCGAATTCGTTGAATGATTTCAATGAAACTATGAGCTAGGCTAGCGAGTGCAAAAAAATAACTCAATGAGGTCATCGAAACTTAAACTTAAAAATATTCTTGGAAACGGAAAGAAAAGAAGCACAGGCATATTTAATTTTTTTTAAACAATTTACACTACACGTGCTCTTCGATTTCGACGAAAATTTTTATCGAGGTGGACCTAACCCTAACCCTCAAATGTAACCCCTCTCGTGTGCTGTGTGACGAGGTGACAGCTGGTTGAAAATTGAGATCTTTATGAGAGTTTTCAATTTTTGACATGCTTGACATTTTGCGTACCCGGTGGAAGGGTCACGTTTAAAGCGTAATTTTGACGTTGTACGTAGGGAGCTGAGTTGAACGTCACCACTAAGTCACATAATAAAAAAAATTCCCCTCCCAACTACAAACTGGAATATCTTTATCACGCTCCAGAAACATAAAAAAACTTCACATTTGATGACGAGAATACCATCAAATACCATGATTCTCAAAATTAGCAACAAATAAATAAAATTATTAACACAAAAAATGGCAAAAATTATTTAAACTAAATTCCAATAAGGTCATAAACATTTTCCCACCACAAATCAATGCATCACAACAAACATTGCTCATTGGTAACCTTAATTTATATTTTCTTAACAAATTTTTAGTATATATAAATAGTTATATTTGGTGCCAGTAAAACGTCCAAAACCAAAATGGCCTAAAACCAACAGAGCTGGAATTGCAATGCTTAAAATAGGGTTGAGGTTAGGTTTAGAGTTAGTCTTAGAATTAGAGTCAGGGTTTTTTATCTTAAAATTTACAGAACTTAGCTTCTGACATTTTGATTTTTAGGTATTTTAACGATGAAACGCTATCTCTATATTGAAAGGTAAAGTGTTTATAATAATTATATAATAGTAATCTCGTCAAAAGTTTTCACCGCTATTGAGTAAATACACACAAAGAAATTATGATAGGAGATACGGTGCGACCATCTGATATTTGGCCAACAATTCGGCCTTAGAAGGTGGGCTAGGTATAGGGTTAGGGTATTTATGTAAAAAAATATACCTTTTACTTATCGTTGCTATGATATTAGAAAGAGACAATATTTAAAATCACATAAGCTGTGAGAATGGCGATTCCATGAGATGCTCACAAGACAATTGCTCGCACCTTTAACAAATTTTCAGATAAATGCTCATAAATTTTTCTTCTGTGAGCATTTGCCCGAAAATCTGTAAGGGTGTGAGCGAAGGGCGCACATCCCCAAAATTTTTGAGAGGCGAACTTTTTTTTATAATTTTTAAAATTTATTAAGTTATATGACAACTCTCACTTGAAATTTCATTTTACTGCATTAACATTTGGTGGGGAAGAGGAACATAAGTGTCCTTTGTATTCTGGAGTGTTAGCATCCACTTTTTTAATGCCGGTCAAGTGAAGCACTCGAGTTCGGCAAACAAAATGATTAGCTCAACGATTGATCATGTTTGATAAATAACATAGGAATGTTTTTGTAAAATATTATGTATCGTTTGAAAAGTTTCAAAAAGTCCCAATAACATAGCAGAACAGTTGATATTACTTTGCTGCAAAAATATAGAGAATATGCTAAGATTCAATCTTCCTGTCAAACGATACCGTTAGAAGGCTACTAGGAGAGATGTCTGATGACAGGTTAAACGTAGTTTTATTGATTCGAAATTCGATTTTCAACTTTTTGTTCAGATTGATGAAACGATGGATGCTGCAAACTTATCTCAGCCTTGTGTTTACGTACAATATGTATATGATAAGAACCTGATAGACAATTTTTTATTTTGCAAAACTCAGCAATAGAACAACTGTAAGAGAAACATTTGACAAAGTGATACATTTTTTACAGCACATGGTCAGTCGGAATCTGGCTGAGCAAAAATCTGCAGATGTAATTGGTACCCAGTGCGCCGAGCCATAAAACCATACCCGATGAGTTGAAAAATGTTTTCAATGAAGTCATTAAAACAGTGTATTTCATTAAAGCAAATACTTCAACTCTTGTTTGTTTTTAGATTTGAAAAACTCTTGTTTAACTCAAACGTGAGGTGACTTTCCGTAGGAAAATTTTCCAATAGATACAATGGAAAGAAATCCAGCAATTTCTGGAAGGCTAAATAGACATGCATGTAGAATTTTATGATGTCCTTTCGTATATTCCTACCGTTTTTAGTTAACAAATTTGAATATATGAATTCCTTTAACCTTGCGCTGCAAAGAAAAGAGATCAGAGTAGTCCACTGTATTAAAAAAATAACAGCTTTTGAAATGAAGCTGGAATAATTGCATTCTTTGTCAAGAAATTTTTTTTCTCGATTTTCAAAAAAGTGTTGAAAATAAGATGTTCATTAATAAAAATGTCCTGGAGGACATAAAACACCGTGTAGCATGCCAAGAAATCCTTTATTTTCTTGATTTACAAAAATTTGAAAAATACTATCAATTTATCAATAACTAGTAATCTGGCCTCAGAAGACTTTTAAAGAACATTTATTGATTTGGTTAATGATTGAGGAGGTGCAAAACATATTTTTCTGAAATACTCATACCGATTTTTCTATTGAAATGGAAGAATCCTATGCTTGCAAAGATTGCTCTGAAAGCGCTGATTCGATTTGCCACTACATGTGAGTGTGAGCAAGCGTTTTCCATGCTACTTGCCATTGAAGCCAAATCCCAAAACAGATTGGAAGTGAGTAATGATATGAAAGTTGCATTGACCAAAACAGAGCCAAATTTAGACAAACTGGTTTAGACAAAGCAGATGCCATCCATTCCGTTGAGATTTGGATTGTTCAGACAATTTTGAATAAACAATGGTATCGATTTTTTAGTACAGTAGTTTATTCTTCCTTCGCCCCCCCCCCCCTAATAATTTTCTATAAATAAGAGTTGCTGCTTGTTTATAAACCATGTATTATGATCGCATTATAAGATGTAATGATCATTCGAATGCATGATAATGTAAGAGAGAATAAAAGAGGGAATGCAGACTTTCGAGTCAAACATCATGCCAAGCTGCTCTGAAATTCCTATCAAAAATATGATGTGAGAGCTATATAACAATAATCCATTGTTTCAATATGAACACAATAAGTAAGCAATGTTTATCACAGTGTCTCCTTGTAGTATTTTTGAGCAAACACATGTTGATGATCCACTAGATTTTCTCATCTTCTTCTGTCACAGTGACTCTATTTCTCTTTCTGTCTCCTTCTATTTTTCTCTTCCGCTTTCTCTGCTAAAACTCAATCACTCAAGCTCTCTTCTTTTGTTTAACACTTAGTTCGTGCGGTCAAATTTTTTACCTTATAGTGCCATGGGGTATTAAAACACCACAATATTTATTTAAACAATTATCAATAAAAAACTTATGAAAAAAAGGTTAAGTACAAGACTTAAAAAAGTCTTATTTTATAACGTAATTTCCTGAAAAGAAATAAAATATCTTAACGCCATCTAAAAAATAAAACTTTTAAAAATTTATTTGTCAAAAAATTTAAGTATATGTATTTACACAATTTTCACACAATACTCTTTGATGATTTATACAGATATGACTTTTACACTTCATGCATTCAACTTTTGTTTTTCTATCTTCTTTTCGTGGGCAAAACCTGCATCTTGAAACTTTATGATAACTCGAACTTGTGGGCTGTTTTTGAGGATCTTTTTCTGCACAAGATGAAATCAATGTTTTGATACCTCTTGGCATACTTTTGATCACTTGTCTTCTTTTCATATTTTCTAAACAAAGATCTTTGTCAAGACTTAATAAAGAATTTCTTCGAGATGTTTTTGAAGAAGGGTAACTCAACTTGTAAACTATATGAGCATTAATCCCCGCATTATTGCATAACCCATAAAATATACACATTGGCCATCTTTTGGTTCGTCTCGCCACATTATACTTAGAAGAAAGCTGAGATCTACTAAATCGACACGTTTCGTTATAAAAATTAATAATCTCTGGTATTTGCTTTTCTGTATTGTCAATACTTGCTTCGTGAAAGGAGCGTTACAGCCTTATTTCTTTTAGGGATCCAAATCACCAAAGTCAAATCTTTATAAAAATAAACTTACTTGAATATATATCTTTAATGTCATTTGTAAGGTGTTTAGGAATTCCTTTTCTGTTCTTCCTAATTGTTCCTAAAAGCGTTAGCCTATGAGTCTTTTTCAAATCAAGTGCTAAATCAATGCCTGTGTACCAGTTGTCAGTGGTGATGTTTCGACCAGTCCCTGATATTGGTTTGATCAAGTGCATCACCACCTCTATAGCAGAATTACTAAGAAACCTCTCACCTTTTTGCTTTGCTACATAAATTTCTAAATTTAAGGTACATTTACCCTTAAAAGGAAATATAGCCTCGTGTGGACTATATAATGACTTACAATTCTCTACATAAGCATAAAAAACTCTCCAATTGCTGCCAATTTATCGTCTACTTGTTCTAGTACTTTTATTATCAAATCTCAAACATCGACATCATCATCATCATTCATTCGTTCTAATGAGCAGGTCTTTGTCCTGGCGAGCCAAGGTCGACCTTGAATTTGCAGCGAAGTCTCCATTTTCCTTTCATTTCAGCATCTTCAATCTTCATATTCCTTTTCTTCATGTCTTCTTTAACAGCATCTTCGCATCTTTTTTTCGGTCTCCCTCTCCTCGCTTGTCCAGTGATGTTTTCATCCCATAGTCTCTTCGTTAGTCTTTGTGGATCCATCTCTCTAAGTGTCCTAGCCAACGGAGTCTATGCTCTTCCAAATACTGTTCTATATCTTCCACCCCTGTCATTCTTCTAATCTCTTTGCTTCGCACTTTGTCCAGTAGAGTTTTGCCACACATCATTCGTAACATCCTCATCTCAGCAGACTGCATGCGTCTCACTTCAACCTTCTTCATTGGCCAACACTCTGCTCCATAACACATAACACTCCTTACACACGATTTGTATAGTCTTCCTTTTAAAAAAAAATATGACGACTCACACTTGACTTTTTTTTCCAAACATCGACATATAAATAAAAATTTCTGGGAAGACATTACGCTTCTTATAAAGTCGCACCCAAAATCTATGTCATTCCAAATATCATAATTATTTGAAGGCAAATAAGCGTTAATTTCTAAAATATCAGTTTCCCTTGAATGACTAGGATCTTTGTAATTCATTTGCACAGATTTTATGAAAACATTCGTATTTTTCACAATTGAACTTATCATTAAATCATTAAAAAAAGTTCAAACGACTCTAAAATATTAAAATTTTTCTTCTTACTTTTGCATTTCAGTAATTATCGAAATTCATTTCTTGATGATCAGAATTTTCTTGAAAGTCAGATTCAGAACTATCTAAAGAATCGAGATTCTTTTGAATAGTAGTGCTTTCTTGCAGTAAATTTCTAATTTCATCGATTATAGATATAAAGTTAAAAAGTTTCATAAACTTGAAAAAAATAAGCAGACTTGACGCAAAGGTTCGAGAGTAGATCAAAACTGATACAAAGTGGGATAACAATAATGAAAAGACAAAGATGCAAAATGAAGAACGTTTTAACTTTCTAAACACGCTGGCAATATATTCAAGGCATGAAACATTAGATTTTGTTATAATGATCAATAATAATGTGCAACTAGAAAGTGGTAAGATGTAATAAGGGCAACGTTTCAAACTTTCAGTTTGCAGTATGCGATGCTTTGGGTTCATGCGTGATATATCAAATTTTATTTGTAAACAATCAAAGGAAAGATAATTTTGTGTATGGTTGATTCATATTTGATTACTTATCTTCATCACCACCATCGATATATAATAGCGCCAAGATGTCTGCTATTAAAACTTTTTTTATTAGATTTGTCAATTACATTCTGAAAACTGCATATAGCGACATTTTTGTAATAAAAAAATGTTAAGCATTTTTATTCTAAAAGCTCAAACTAAATCTGTAAAATAACACAAAAACATTGCAAAAATGTACTAGCTTTATTTCAGATTAAATTTTTGAACTTTGAGAACTACTAAACTTTTTTATACTAAAAGTTCAGAAAACAAAGTTACTAAACTAACTGGAAAATTTCAGAGTTTAGTAACTTTATGATGTGAACTTTTGGCATAAAAATGCTTAGTAGTTTTGTCTTAATTATATTCCGCGATATGAAATCTTTAGGCTCTAATTTCTCCAAAAGCACTATGATTATATCTGAGGTAAATCAGAAAATATTTGATTAAAACTTCACTACAATCCAACTTTATTCTAATTCATGAACATAAATCGCTAAAATGAACTCAATAAAAGTTGTGATTTTTTGCGCAATCAGTTGCAATCTTTTTTTTGTTTGTGAACCCTATTTTTTTATGATCTCTAGCGTTGCTCATTTTTTTACATCTTGGACATTCACTCACAATTCCAATTTTTGTTTGTAACCACTTTAAATCTCAAAGTTATATTCACAATCCCCACTTCTAGTCCTTATCCTTTGGAATACCACTTTTATTTGTAAACCCTATTTATCAGTAATTATATTCTTCTTTTTAATCATATGACTTTTTGAAAAATTATCCTAACAATGCCAATGAAAAATTGCATTCCAATTCTTAGAATAAGCTAGGAAAAATAGAGAAATGCTATGGATCATCAAAAAATAGAAATTCGAAGAAGAAAAGATTAGATTGCGAATAATTATCAAAAAATGGGAATCACGTGTATTTGCGTAAAACGGTCACCAAAATTAATGTCATAAATAAATTTATTTATACTTTTTTGTTTATTTTTTTAAAAATAATAGTAAAAAATGTTTATTTATGACAATTTATTATTCTAAGTGTTTTCAGAAAAAGATTTTTATTCAGGTACAACAATCCAAAGGTTCTATGCGCTATCATTTTGTTCAATAAACCTTTGTCACTAAAATATAATAGATGGATATTTCCGTTATTGGAATTTCATAAAAAGTATGTGAGACTTTCTTAGTTTTACTGGTGAAACATCTTTTTCAATATTGATGTTAAGTTTCGAACCTAAGCTTATAAGTTATAAGCCTGGCGTTAAACCTCCAGAGCAACAGATAGTGTGCATGTTTTTTATTAGGTTTATAATTTCTAACTTTTATAGAACTATGATTTAGTAAATTGTCAAGGTGAAAGGTACTGAAAGTATTGAATTTTAAGGAATAGTATTTTTATGATAAATTATGCTTTGGAATTTACGGGGGTATTAAAATACACCACCGCGCTAATTAAGTGCCCCAATCTCATTGAGCTCTCTTCTCTTGTTTAAGTTTCTCATCCAGCTCTCTTCTTTACAGTGGCGTAGGTAGGCTGGGGGATCTCATGGTGCACCCATGCACCTTATGCGATATCAGTTTTCGAAAATTTCTCCAATGAAAGGATCAAGAAAGTTTTTAAATTGTGCCCCCCCCCTATCAAATTTTTTCTGGCTACGCCACTGCTTCTCTCTAATTTGTATTTAGAGTTAAATTAAGAATAATTCTATTTATCTCATTAGAAACTAGTTTTTTGCGTAATTTAAGTTCAATATTTTCAGAACCTTTTTTCATGATACCAAAGTTCAGCTATTCAAATTAATCACAGAGATTTTTGGTAAAAATTTAGTTCCATCAATACACCAAACATTTTGCAAAATAAAAATTTATTTGTTTTTAAATGAGAGAAAAATAGTTTTCAATCGTTACAATTTTATATCAATGAATATTGTCAGACTCGCGATAAAAATATTTTTCAACAAAGGTCACTTAATCTTTATCAGTACGTTTGTTACATTTTGTAACATTTGAAAACTTTAATTTTTTAAAGTCAAGAAATTTTTTTCAATAGCTCTTTGGGAATGAATATTTTGACTAGCTATTCAGTTTAAAAGCAAAAATACTCTATTTGTTTAATATTTAAGCAGAGATTGTTAAATTTTGTAAGTAAGACTGTACATAATTAATTAAATCTTAAGAAAATTTGTTGATTATTATTATAATAAAAATATAATATCGAAACAAAATGTTTCAGTTGTTAAAAATGTACTTGATCTATTTATGACAGCTGTCAGAAATTTATTTGTAGACAGAAATAGTCAAAAAAACGTAATGTTTTTCTTGTTTTCGTATACTATGATTTTTATGATTTATGTTTGTTTAAATAGTTTTTTTAATGATTTTGTGTTCTTAGACTTAAATAATTTTATGAAAAGTGATTAAACTACCATTTTTTGTATACTATGATTCCTTACAAAATGAATAAAATGCAAGCGTTACCAAATCACCCTATAAAGGTTAGATACTTCAACGATGACTTTTGCTGCTCATAAAATCTTGAAAATATCAAATAAACTATCGCATTTTTTATACCTCCTATTATTTTGAAATTATTCTGAGAACAGACAGAGTTTATTTTGTCTCCTTTTTCTCTTATGTTAATTATGTAGCAAATTTTTTAATTTTGAGTAAAAGGTAAAGGTAGCGTGGGTGTGTTTAAATTATAAATCCCCCCCCCCCCCCCCCCCCGGATGTGCGCCTCTGAAGGATACACTGTTTTAAGAAACACATGCACCATAAAAGAATTATGAATATCAAAAACATTACGCACAATATGCAAACGAAGTAGTAATTAAAATATAGTCCGATGTGGAAAGGTTAATAGATCCCAGAATCTTTCTAGATGACGGATGAAATAAATATTAATATAGATATAATAGGATATAGAGATTTTAGAACCCTGTTGCTAATATAATTCTTTTTAGCCTATCCTAAAATTATCTAGGCTACGGGCCTACATATATCTAGGTGAAAACATAATCTCATTTGCACGTACCCGTATAGTTTTAAGTAATGTTTTACTTTACGGTTCTGTCAATCAAAAAATTTTTCAAGCAATTATTTGTTGTGAATTGTGATGTCAATCAAACTATACATTTTCTAACCCAGTTTATTCTGTTTATATTATATTACTAAAGATTCTAGATTTTTTACATAAACAAACTCAATAAATTTAAAAAATATTAGAAAAATATTAAAATTTTTGATTGAAGGAACCGTAAAGTAAAACATTACCAAATGATAAATATAAGGAAATATCCTACCTTTTGTATCTTTATAAGAATGCTTGTCACCAATCAATTTATTAAAACACTCATAGGAAGTTATTAAAGGGGGAACATTTTGAAAAATATTTGTTTATAAATATAGATCTAAGTATTTTAAGTGAATTTTCTAGAATTTATTATTTCTAGAAAATATATTTTATACAAATACAAGAAGACTTCTTATTTTATTGGTTTATGTGAGAAAGCTAGAAAATTCAAATTTAACCTTTAGCTTCGAATTAGAGTTGAAAAATATTCTTCTTTTTTAAAATCCTAAAAAAAATTTTGAAATGCTAATAAGCAATTAATTATAAAAAATTTAAATTTTGATTTCGTTTTTTATATTTTGTTCATAAAAAAATTAATTTATGTTAAAAAAAGAAAATATTATTTCTGTATCATTGACCTATAAACGACATTATGTGTGTGGGGCTCGTGTAAGTTTGGTTAGGTACTGGGTTTCGATAACTCAAGGTCTTGGGTTCGATCCCGTATCAAGCCTACTTTCTCATAGTTCAATACAAGCGGCGCAATTGTGCCTTTTCGATGAAAACACCCCCGGTACCTTTACCTTTACATTCTAAATAATTTTTTAATTATTTTATCCTTAGCTTACGCTATAATTTTTGGATAGACAATGGAATATTTTTTATTTAATTATCTGACATGGGACCTCTCTTATTTATTTTAGAGAAAAACTCTTAGAATCAAAGTTTTTCTAGGAATATACGCGACTTTTTATTACAATAGGGATCTATGACATTTGCAATACTGAGCTATTATTAGACATGATTATTTATTGCCTGCAACTGAGATTATTTTACAATATTAACTTTTGTCTCTATCTTGCGCAGGATTGAGATATACTCTCTTTGCAGTTAAGCGTTTTTCTCTTTCTCTCCGAGCTCTCTCTCTCTCTCTGTTACTTCTTCTTACTGAATATTTCAATGAGTACACATGCTTATTTTATTCTGTTCTGTTTTACGAAGTATACATGGAGTTGAGAAATTACAATCTCTTCGAAAAATGTTGTAAATATGGTAATTAAAGAAAAAGGTCTATAATTTGAGATTTTAGAATCTTGGTTTTTTTCAAAACAAGAACTACCTTGTCAACTTAGAGGTCTTTTGGATATACTCCTGGATAAATAGAGAAATTTATGCCTTCTGCAATTTGATGTCAGACTAGATGATTGATCAATTTGATGAGATTAATAGAAATACCTACTATATTTTGGCAGCTATTATTCTTCATCGCGTCGATAATGGAGAAAATTTGATAAGGATTTGTAAGTATAACTGATTATTTTTACTTACTTTGACAACTGATTTTATGTTGGACCAATAATTATATAAAAATATTCCATTCGAAAACAAGTAAAAGTCACTTTAAGCGCGTACTTTATATTTTAATTTGTTTATTTTAGAAACTTATCTTTCAATCAGAACACTATTAATTTTTCATTTTTTTAAACCATGTCTCTAAGTTTTTTTAAGAAAAAGAAGAATTTATTATCAAAAATAACAACAAAACAAAGGGCAAAAAATTTCAAATAAATCAAAATTGTACATGCACATGTTAAATATCTCTAAACTCAAATCTAAATACCATCTAAACTTATCTCTATGTTTGGTCAAATTTAAAAATTCCTTAATGATCCAAGTCATCTGCTTATACTTAAATCGGATTTTTGCCTTTAAGACTGTTTGGTTTTTATAAGGTTTCCTTATTGTCTTAGTCAAAAAGTAGAAGAAAGTTTTCTCCGTCAGAATTAACATTTGAACTATTTACCCAATGAGTGGTATGCAAGTTCAATAAAAATATTACTATTAAATACTGTATTATAAATGTTTTCTGTGTTTTATGTCAACGACCTAAATTAATTGACAAAATAATAGGAAGATGGTCCGAAAAATGATGGCCATAATTTAGATCAATGTAGCTCTATCATACCTTTAGTTAATAAAAAAATTATCTAGAAAAGTTTTGGAAGTAGGACTAGTAGGAAAATTTATAGCTGGTTTCAAAAATTTATAATCAATCAATTTTCAATTGGGCAAGGCATTAGCTTAAAGACATCAAATTTAAAATCATCAGACACGATATGCACACCCTCATTATTAATTTCACAAAAAAAGTTGAAAAAAACTTGGTCTGAATAAATGTTAGACTTTTATAGATATTATGAATAACAATATCTCTTCCACCATTTATATTAACCAATATTTAAAAGTATTCATAAAAATTAAAATTTATAATTAGCACTTACGTAAAAACGTACACCTCCGTGTGTAGATACAAGCCACACTGAATTACAAACGGGAAGCGGAAAGCTGAGAAATTCATTAGTTCACCAAGTTTCTTGAAGGCATAAAACCATTTATGGTATAACCAACACCGTACTCGGCCTATTTGCAAATGACAAAAACTCGTCATACTGTCTATTTAGATAGAATATTTAAATTCAGAAAAAAAGTTAAGCATAGTGATTCTAAAGTGAAAGAGTGTGAGGATTGGATGAAAATAGCAATTGTATCAAAATGACATGCATGATTTGTAAAAATAAAGTTTTTACTTTTCTCTATCAGAATCAATGTTTGTGATGCTTTTCACATACTCGAATTTTTTCCTAAGACATGGAGAGGAGAGAATATTTTTGTCAGTGCTTATATAATTTTTTAATTACTTGTTCTTTGAAAGTTTTGTAAAGGTTATTTGTTGAGTTTAAGATAATTTGCTAAATGAAATATAAAGCTAGTATTTAAACCTTCTAGTTTGCAATGAATATAGAGAGATGGGTTATGTTTATAGAAATATTTAAGAGAAAGTTGGTCTGTTGCACAATATCTAGTGATTATTTTCGAGTCATCAATAAAGTTGTCATTTGTAGTTGATTTTTTTCATTTTTTATTGTTGAATGTTGACTTCGAAATAAATCGTAGTTGATGGATTAAAAAAGTTAATTTAATGAAAAAATAGGTTTTAAATCTTTTGAGTTAAGCAAGAAAATTCAAGTAAATTTATATGTCGTTTTATTTTTTAGGATTTTAGTTTTTTAGAGAAGGCGAAGAGGTATACATTCGGTGAAAATTTTTAGAGCAGAAGTTGAAGTTGGTATGAGGGCTTTTGTTATCTTGAAAATATAAATTAAGTGATATTTTCAAGATAATTATTGATTTTTATGTGTAAAAATAGTATTTGGGACATATTCCCCATTTATATTTAATTGCTTTTTTGCTACAATTAGAGTCTAAGTTAGTATTTCCAAAGCAAAATGTTTTTGAATATTTTTCGATTTTCAATATGTAGTTATTAATCGTAAGAAAGCAAAAAGACATCTATGTAGCATTTTAAAATATCTGCTTTTGTTAAAAGTGTATCTATCAAGTATTATGGATGACTTATCAAACAAATAACTAACTAAAAACACTAAATTATATAATTTATTAGAATTAAAAAGAGTATGTCGGGTAAAATTCTCCCTGTGGTCTTGACTATATTAGGATTTGCATAAAGGATTTATATTTTTTTGAAATATTACACATCTATTATTCAGATTGGGTAATTATTGTGCGTATTGTAAATTAATATTTTTATTTTAAAAATAGAAAAAAAACAGTTTTTGTTTTTATTTTTATCTGATAATATTTTCTAATCTCAAACATATGAATAATATCTAACGTTTTTGTTGATAGGCATCCATGTTGCAAAACTTCAATTTTTGTTTTATAATATACTAAAATCCTTGTTTTGAATTTATTTTTGATAGAAGTAATTTCATTCTTGTTCTATCTTATTATAAAAAAGTTAATCTCAAAACTGTAGTACATTTATAAGCCTTTTCTATTCTTTTTAGTCATCACTCTCTATAAATAAAAATGGCTTGTGTAACTTTAAAAAGATCTTGCAATGACTATACAGAGTGTGGAGATACTTCTCCAAAGAGACAGAGATGTAGTCTCATGACGCCCCCTATTAATAAACAATATATTAGTAAATCTCCTTCTTCTCCAAACTACATGCCCGAAGTTCATTCTCCACTTTCAAATGGTATATTTTTAATCATAGAATTAAAATTTTTGTTTATTTTAAAATATTTTCTCATTTAGATGAACTTTCAAGTTACATAGTTTCCCAATTAAAATATATTCGAAAAAAATCGCATTTTGCTACAACTTGTTGTCCTTCTTCTAGTCCTCAGTAATATTTATTCTTTTTTACTATTCTATTTAATATTTTTTACTTTTTATAGGCAGAGATCCGAGCCTTTATTTACCTTTTCGGAAGTTAAAATGTTATGCGAAAATGTTATTAAAAGAAAAGAAGAGCAATTAAAAGAAGAGTATAATAAAATTCTTGTTGAAAAATTATCTGGTAACTAAACTTTGACTATTTATGCTTTTTTTTACCAATATAGAACAAAATCCAATAAAAGTGTGTTACAAAAACTTATTCAAAATAACTTGAAATTATTATTAATACCTTGTTTTTGCATTTATAATCTAGATCAGCGGTTCTCAAGCTTTTTATGCTGGCTCCCCTATTTTTCTTCAGTATTTGCCTACCCTGTGATAAATAAATTGTAAATTATTACAGTATCGAAAATTCCATGAATCTTCATGTATTTAACTCTAAAATTTAACTGGTTTGACTATGACATTTTCTTTGCATAAAAAAAGATTGAAATTTAACATAATATAAAATCTTTTATTCTAAATATAAAAAAGATTTAAATGTGATGGTTGATACTGAATTTTTCTTGCCAACTTATCTATTTTCGGTGAAGTTTTTGAGACAGCATAAATCATGTTCATGATGAGTTTTTTTCATACACTTTATTTCAAGTAAACCCGAAGATTCTAATTACATTTATGAAATAAAAAACTTGTCTTGATAACATTCGGGAACATTTTTAATTTTTGTTTTAAATGGGTTTTTGATTAGTGCAGGGAAATTTTTGACATTTCTTTGGAAAATATGAAATCTTCAGTTCTAACATAAGCTTTCAATTTAATTCGGATCTCATAAAGTTAAGATATAATTTATTATTTTTAAAATACCTTTATAAATATTCATTTAAACATAAAAAATTTAACTTTGAATTGCGTTAACATATATTAAAAATATAGTTTTGAACGTAAAAACTTTTGTCTCTAGTTTTACTAATGAATCTATCTCCTAGGCGAAAATAACGATCACATTTTATCTTAATGTTGAAATTTTAAATTAAATATATTTTTGTATATTGATTTTGTTTTCTTATTTTCAATTAGAGGGTTAGTCAATTGCGCGATTGATTAATGCGTGAATTGTTTTACAGATATATAATTTCTGTAAAATTTAAACGTAATAATTATATTATTTTCTTATCGAACTTATTCAGCCTCTATTTAGTGACCACTTTTTATTGTTCCCTAAAAACTAAATTTTCACAATATGCTTCAATCAAACTTTGTGAATTACAATAACACCCCCATTAGTGAACACGACTGAGCAGTGAGTTCTTTTTCAAAGTCAAGTTATTCTTATAAACAAATATAACCTTTTTAGAGTGGATACTCCTATTTATATAATGGGAACTTTTATTGAGTCTTTATGTTATTCAATCTAGACTCTAGAACAGCGTTTCTGAACCAGTGTTCCGCTAAGCACTACGGTTCCTCAAAAACTTCCTAAGGGTTCCGCGAGAAATAGTAAGGTATTTTTCATGTTTAAGTTTAGATGTTTTTAATGAAAACTTTTTAATCAGGCATCATAAAGAAGTAGTGAAAATGTTATCTAGCACTACCAATAAAAATTATAGACAGTTTTAATTATCATATATTTTTAGAGTGACAAAATTTAGGCAAATTTGTAGTGCCTTTTTTCGTTAGTTATTTTTTGCCTTTTATAAATTTCTTATCTTTTACTGTGATAAAAATATACAAAAATATTTTTTGCGTATGGTTCCTTGAAAGATTTAATATATTCCAACGATTCTGCACAATTAAAAAGGGTGAGAAAAACGCTGCTTTAGAGAGAGGTTTGCACTGTATTTTTATATGGATGCATTATAATAACATTTAATTTTATTTGATAAATATTTTTAAAATAAGATCAGATAACACGGGGCGTTATGAATTCTTCTTTATAAGTGAAGAATCTTTCAGAAAATTTTTAAATTGGTTTTTGGCATTTTGTGCAACTTCTGCCTTCACTTTTTTGAGACAACTTATCAACAAGAGCTTGAAAGCGAAAGTATGTTCTCTGAAACCAGGGCTGATTAGATACTTGAAAAAATCCTGGCAAACCATAAATTTGACCTGGAATTTTTTTTAATTTGTTTTTGCATCGAACCAGAGTATAAACAATGCTATGTTTATTTTGACACGTTAAGAAAATGAACCAAAAAAGCTCATATATTATGTTTTGAATTTAGAAACAATGAAAGTTTTTCATTCGTTTTTCAGGATTGTAGTTGAATGAGCATTAAGAAAAAAGTACGAATGAAAAGCTTGTGAAAGCAATTATGACGTTGTATGAAAATAAGAATGCAAAATACTTAATTTCTTTTGCATATCTTCTGATAATGTTTAATATTTATTAATTTATAGTTAATTATTTTTTAGACATAAGTGTACTTAATAGTTATTTGTTCTCTAAAAAATAATAAAAATAAGTAGTAAAAAACGCATTCAACTTTTCGAGAAGAGTGGCTTACTAACAAATTTTGCAAAACCTGGATCTAAGAATATCAATTACGCAAAATGCAACTTTTGTTGCAAAGATATTGATCCTTCTACGAATGGAAGTGCTGCTTTTGATTATCTTACTAAAGGTAACAAACATAAAGCTAAAATCAAAGACGTTTAGTCATGAAATGTGAGGCGATTAAAATTGCTTGCAGATACAATCTTGAAGAAATTAAAGCCGGACTGGATCAAAAATATTAACAACCATTTTGGAAGGTGATTTGATTGAGCTCGGTGCTGTAAATAAAGATCCTTCAAAAGTTAAAATTTTAGCTGATGGAAAATCAAAACCTAAAAATATTACAATTGCCATTTTTTCAAATTGCAAGAAAAATCACATTCAATTAATAGTAAGAAACTCATCAGCCCTCGTTTCAGAGAACATACTTTCGCTTTCAAGCTCTTGATGATAAGTTGTCTCAAAAAAGTGAAGGTAGAAGTTGCACAAAATGCCAAAAAACAATTTAAAAATTTTCTGAAAGATTCTTCACTTATAAAGAAGAATTCATAACCTTCGAGAGAATTATTTTGTCTGTTTTTTGCCACATTTCTTTTAAATCAAGCTGCTTTTAAAGAGTTATGGCTTCGATTTTTGTTTTATCTCATGGTCATATTTCACTTGAAAAAGGTTTTTCAATTAAAGTAGTGCTTCAAGATAATTTCCAATAAAAGTCTATTCTGTCTAAAAGAATAGCTTATGATTTCTAGCACACTAGCCCAAAAACATACACGCACAAGTTTGAAATAACAGAGAATCTTCGTGTTTGCTGCAGACTTGCAAGTCAAAGATACAAACAAAAAAGTCAGTATCTGTTGAAAAAGATCTAAAACGCAAGTTAAAGATTGAGAATTTGAAGAGACGGAAACTTTGACTCTTAAAAATAATATCAGGTTCAATAGCAGAACATTAGTTCGAAATAATAAAGCTGATAATAAATAATCTTCGATCATCAATAAGAGAGTGAGCTAGAAAAAATAAAAGATGAATGAAGAATTAAAATTTTTATAATAAAGTTTATATTTACTTTGCTTTTGTTAGGTTCTAAATATTTAGTGTATCACGCTTTTGCTAAGATACATAAAACTAGCTCTAGCCCTACCCTTTGTTTTGTTGAGGGAGTTATTTTATCCTTTAGTTTTACTTAAAATTATAATTACAAAGTATTTTTAATTTATTTTAGTTTCTGTGTGGTTCAGTTGTTATTTTTAAGTGTTGCTTTTTTGAATTTGAGTTGATTTTAAATGCCCTTTATTACTGTAAGTATAATATTGTGCTCAAAAAGTAAATCTTGTCGAAATGGTTCCTTTACATAGTTTTTGTGATAAAAAAAACTTTCTTTCATATCCTGGAAAATGCCTGGAATTCTGTTGATAAGTATTTGTGGTGGACACACTGTAACATGTACACTTTTTTATTAACAGTTACATTAGAATTTTGTTATTTTTCAAGTTTTATTTTGATTATTCAACTCTATCATTTCATATAATAAACTCAAATGTTTTTTTGTATTCCTTCTTGTTCAGAATATTGAGTATATTATTTATAAAGGAATCAAAACATCTAATTTTTATTACATAAGTTTTTGACCCTCTGGTCTCATTGCTCTCATGAAAAGGAGCTAATATCCATTTATTGTAAAAAGGTATATATCTTAATAAATGATTATTTCTAATAGAATTGGAATACAACTTTAAAAATAGCGTAAATATTTGTTTAAATGATTAAGATCTATTGATAGATCTATTTAAATGATTAAGATGTAATTTAAATGATTAATTTTTAAAGGATTTTTCAATTTAATAACTTTCGATACATTTTGTCTTACTAGTTAAATAAACTACATTTAGTTTCTTGGTACATGAAGTATTATTGTTGTAATACTTATGGTAAAAAATTTGACTGTTTATATTCTAAAAGCAAATGCATGTTAAGCTTTGTTCTACCCCCATATAAGCAATAGCAAGTACTTATTGTTCTTATATTTTAAGTATGAACTTTTATATCGATGTTATTATTACAATAAATATGTTGCGGCTTTTACACACACTGACAGTCTATCTCTTATATAGTATAGCTTTCTACCCAAAAGAATCATTTATGTTATCATCCTATTACATCCTGCTAAATATATATCAAATTTTCGAAACGCTTCTTTTATACTGACATTTGATAAGACTAATAGCGTTATTTTTTCCCTTATACTCTTAAAGATCTCATTGTATGCATATTTGAATTAGTTGTTACAATATATTTTGCTTATCTTGTAAATTTATTTATTAATAAAATGTGTTGATTCTTAATTTTAGAACAATACAGTGCTTTTGTGAAATTCAATGAAGATTACCTAGCTAAAAAAGTTTCAAAAAATTCTGTCAGCTGTAAGTTTTTGATTACTCTTTCTCTATTTTTCTAACAAGTTAAAAATATAATTTAGTTGGGAATCCGTATTATCAAAAACCGAGGTTATAATCTTCTTTTTCAAACACTGCTAAATTTAGCTTTTCGAACTAACCTCTTGGTAGAGGTAAAAGTGCACATCTAATTAGAAAAATAGGAATTTAATGTCACACACTTCTCCGCTATTACAGAGGCTAGTACAGTAGATGTTCTAGGATTACTGAAGCAGGATCCTTTTTTCAAACTGATGATACGAATCTCTAGAGTTGGCTCACCGAAAATATTAGGCGGTCATTCAGTGAAAATATTTGAAAGTTTTTTCATAAAGGCTTCTTGAATCGAATGCCAATTAGCCAAAATTGTGTAAACGAATCAAAATCAAGGAAGTCGTTGATAAACTAAATTTTATGTGAAATGATTTGTTTTAAAAGAAGAGATATTCGAAAAATAATTTATAAGAAACTGTGATTTAAATACGTTTTATTTTTTGATGAAATTTTCCTCTTCTACATAATTTCTACATAACTCATTGGCAACGTAATTTACGCAATCTTTCTAGAGTTAATACCAGAGCCATTTTTTTTTATTCATTAAGAACCTCAGCATCCTGATTTTCAAGTTCATTTTCTGTGAAGGAAAAGGAAAGATCAAACAGGGTTGCAAAGTTGGACGAAACACTATGCTCTCGCGCGTCATGGTGCCCGCAAACACATTTTATAGCGCCCTTTTTCAAATGAAAATCGTTTTTCCGATTTCACTAATATCATTGGTCCATCCTTACTTATTACTAACGCATTTATGATCATTGGCAAGATACTTCATTTTAAATTAGATAAAGTTCAGTTGGAAATGAAAATAATTACTCTGCAGATTTGCAATTAAAATATGAAGCTAAAAATCCTAAACTATGAACAAAATCTTCTTTTAAGAGAAACCTATTAGAGATTATTCTCATGTTTTGGTTCCACCTGTATTTGTAAATCAGGTTTTTCAACGATGAAAATTTTAAAATCTAAAAATAGATCATGATTGTGTGATGCCCATTAGGGATACAACTTTTTTTGAATTCACAACCCTGTACTATCTTTTGATCAACTTTTGCGTAAAAACAACAAAAATATAGTTTTTCCGTATAATATTGAAAAAAGGTCACAAATGACCCATCATCAAATAATCACTCAAACTCTGAAATCAATTGAAAATGCATGAATAAAATGGTGCTACGACATTTCATCACACGATACTTCATCCCGCGACATTTCATCACATACAACTCCAAACAACGCTTCATCATACAACATTTCATGACATAAAACTGTGAATTTTATAAAAAAAAAACTAGCGATGTACCTATATATTGTTTTCAGCTATTTTTAAAGAAACGGTATTGAATCATTTTTTCAAATAAACAAAAAATATTTTTAATAAAAGTCAAACTTTGAAAAATTTCTTTCAAATTTTAATGAATAAATATAATATATATAACAGTATTTTAAAAAACTATTATAGTACCTAAAAAATATTAATATTTATTTATTTGAATCTAAAACAATATTTTTCTCTAAAATTTATATTAAATAAACAAAATGTTATCTAATTGGTTTTTTAATAAACAAAATGTTAATTTAGTTTTGTCAAATGCTTTGACAAAACTGAAGTTTGTAATATTTGGAATCGGTAGATCCCTAAAAAAAACTTTACTCCAGTAATGAAAAATGATGAAAAACACATGAACTCTTTCTCTTTTATTTCATTTATTCAATTAAATTTAAACATGAAATTTCAAGAATGAGAGTATCATCATTTTATTCTTGAAAACAAACTACTTACAGGCACAATATTGAACAGCTCTAAGGTATGATATGATATCAGATTGTCCAAATTGACTAGTTAGGCATTTGATCTCTTTGATCGACAAATATTTCTTATTGGCCGGTAGAGTAGCACCAGTAATTCCTTGCATTAAGTTTAAACGTTGAAACGCGATGTCCTTGCAAATACCATTTAGGAAATTCCAAATTGTTGGGTGGCTGCACTGAAACAAAAATTGCAAAGAGTAATGCCAGCCCTCTACGGCATTTGTAGTTCGAGCGACTCCTTCCACACAATTTTGGAAATGATTCCATTTTGCAATAGGAAAATGTGCATTTCTTGCTGCTCCATTTCTTCTATATCTGCCCCTAATATATGTGTTTTCGAAGTATGTTAGAAGTTGATTAATTTTTTCATTTTCCTGCATATGCTCTACTAAAGTATCAAAAGCATTTTCAACCAAATTTGTTGGTACTAAAGAAAGTGCAACCAATGTAAAGAAAGTAAACCAATGCGTTTTGAAACATTTGAAAGCTTTTTTGTACGGTTTTAAAGCATCTGTCAATTCATATTTCTAATTAAAACGTTTGCTCATTGAACCAATACGTAGTCCAAACATATGAAACCAAATGACAAATTGGTTGAAGTTGATTTCTCAATTCAGGCAATAAAAAGTATGCTAGAATGGCTCATGTATTCAATCTCACCTTACAAATATTTGGAATTTTTGGAACTTAATGAAAGGAACGATTTTGTTTTCGTTGTAAATTTTGAAAGAGTTCACTAAATTGTACAGATACTTCATATCATCTCTCCAGGCGACTTACTCTTCAATTACATGTACGTTCCCTTTTTGGAGCGTTTTGTAGCTCTTCGTAATTTGACACCAGCTTCTCAACAAAAAAATACTCCCCACCAGGCTTACGAACTAGGAAGCCGTTCATCCATGAAAACTCGCAAAATACGATCCATGATGAATTGAGGTTTAGTCAAATTTTTGGCTAAAAACATGTTTTGCATTCTCATTACACCTCCGTTTTTTGGCCGGTGTTCACATTTCTTGTATCGCAAACTATCATCAAAATCGAGCCCCACAAATCAAATTCATCTAAAACATTCGCGATTCCTTCAGAAATAGACTCCGCTTTGTCATCATGTAATTGTATGACACTCAATTTCACTCCTTTTATTTCATATTTGATAACAATTGCCTGAAATTCACAACATTCAATGTGTGTAAACTCCATTCATACTTGTGTAAATTTTCGATTAAAAAAAGTTTCATTTTGTTAGCCCCTCTGAAAAATGCTTTGTGGATACCTTGCTGTGTTGGTGACGGTATATTAATACCTTCTTACGACAGTTGTTCACATATTTTCAATGCTTTTCTAGTGGATATTGGCTTGGAACACAAGTCTTGTTGCTACATTGTCTGTCTTCATCACTACTTTGTGAAGCAAAACATTAATCATTGTCATTGATTTTACTTGTTGTACCTAACGAAACAGATTCAATTTCGGGCTTGTTTTCACTTGATTTTCTTCTTTTAGAAGGATGAATGGTTTGTTTACTCGCAACTTTTCTTGTTGAATAACCTACTCCCCATACTTTCAAGTTGAACAAAGTAAAGCTTTTTGTCCTCAGCATTCAGCCACAATCCTTTAACTTTTGTTATATCAAAAATTCCTTCTAATGGAGTGAAGTTATTTTTTAGTGCACAATTATCATACAAAACAATTATTTGCTCAATTTTTGAATTCACAGCTTGCTTTGATTGATATCGAAAATTCAAAATTTCTTCCCAAAGCAAGCAAACCTCATTAGTTATAACTTTCATTCTTTATTTTCTACTTTTAATCGTGTTACCAAGTGATTGATACCTACCAAATATTTGTTTTTTCATGAGCATTCTATTTTTAGTGGCCAAAGAAAATTCTTCAATATTTATCATAGTTCTGCTCGGACATGTTTGAAACTGCGTCAAATTCAGCCGCCATTTTTTTCTGTTTTTTCAAATTATATTGCAACTTTTTTTGAACGACATATTAAAAAATCTATAAAAAAACAAAATTTCATTTTATGGCCATATATATTCAGTAATTAAAATAAAAATGAGAAAATCATACTTGCCATTGAGTGAGCGAATAATAAAACTTATGTTATGGGTGGACCTTTTTTCGAGATATCACCAAAAAAGTTTATTTTGGTGATTTATATACAAAAGTTCGTCTAAAAATGGCACAGGAAGGTGAATTAAAAAAAAAGGTGAATAGTTGTGTCCCTAATGCCCATCTAAGTGAGTGCATGAGAATTGTATCAATAAATTAAGAACTGGATATTCAAAATCTTGTCGAAAAATACAGTCGCAAGGATTTCATTAATATATTTTTTAACTAATGTAAATTATGTGTATGTGAGATATATATAATTTTATACATTTAACTTTATTGCTTTATCTGTAAATAAAAAATAATTGTATAAGCTTTTTGATAGCTTGTCGCCAGCACAGTTCAACGATAAACAAATGTTGCCTTCTACTTACAAAAGGTTAAACATTACCGAGCTAGCTTGCTGCGAAAAGAATCGTAAAACTGATTAAAATGTTGGAAACAATATAAATAAAAAATTTTGTTTGGGTAAAGCAATGGATTTGGTAATTCTGCTTATAAGCTTCCTCCATATTCCTGGCTGTACCTAAAGGATAAGAAAAATATGTAAAAGATAATAGATATTAAATTTTAAAACGATAATTTTACTCAACTTTACGCCATCATTACATTTGTTACTAATATTTTTAGACTATTCCTAATGCTATCAAAGAAGAGTGGATACTTAAATTCCTTGTTCTCAACACTTCTTCTATTTGTTTTACCCTTTACAGCTTCCTTAATTCCATTAATACTTTGTTTATCAACACCATCTATTTATCTGTGTTTTGTAGCATATAACCTTTTCATTTAATGATAAAATATTGAATCCATAATGTGTATCCATATTATTCAAGTATTTTTCATTCATTATGTAAATTAAAGCTTCTTTCTTCAAATAAACTTATTTTACGTTTTGTTAGTGAATTGATATGCTTGTGATCTTATCTAATAAAATATAGGCTAATGGATTTTTTATTCGCAAGTTAGGACCTTCTCCTTCACGCTCAAGATCTTTTTTGGAACGATGAATATTGGATGATTACACCACCTCTTAGTTCATAGAAAAAAGGTACATCTGTGTAGACAAGTTGCATACTTCTTTAAATCCTTTTAACGCATATTAGCCCAAAATCTACAAATGTTGACCCTAATTTTGATTGAAGATTCTTCTGAAACTAATCCGTTTTTTTCTTGAATTTCAGCTTTAATTTAACATTGAACCTTATTTCTCTTATGTAATAAAAAAAATTTTAATTTTTATATTTTCAAAATTTATAAAAACACCTAAATTTAAAAATCTAAAAAAAATTTTTTGTATCAACTACTTTAATTAGATTTTTCAAAAAGAATTTTTGATTCAAGAGTATATTTTTGGATTTATTAGAAAAATAATAATTCTTAAAGTCAAAAAATGAAGAAAAAAAAACTAAATTTTTATTTCTCTAGTATTAGGGTTTGAAATTAGATCTACATATGTAGACCTTGGGCTAATATATAATACAAAAAATTTTTTTTTAATCAAATTGTTTAATTCTATTTTATTTTTTTTTAGAATTATTTTCAGAATCATTTCTATTTTAATTTTTATAAATTTTAAATTGTACACGGTTTTTTCGATTTTTTTATAATTTTAAATATGGATGCTGATACATTTTTTAGAAAAGTACAACATTTTAGATATTTGGAAGGTGTCGTAGAAACTATTGAAAGGGTCATGCTTGATGTAAAAGATATTATAATTACTGGGCCACCAGAAGGTGGGGAAGAAAGTGATATAGAAGATTATGATGAAGAAAATTTAGTTCAAAATATTCCTGATGAAATTGAAGGTGAGCTGGATGTATTTATAAACGAAGATTCGCATGATGATACTAATGAAAATTCAAACTAAAAAAAATCAAAATTACTAATACCAAATTGGCAGAGTAAACATTTGAATAAAGAATTTAGTTCAATTTCTTCTGAAAAAGATCGCATCAAAAAGTTGCCAGATTTTCTTTTATCTTATGATGAATCTCAATTATTTCTTTTCTTTTTTGATGCTGTGATTGACTTATTTGTGAAAGAAACGAATAAATTTGCTAAAATAGAAAAAAATGATCCTTCTTTTGATATCGATAAAATAATTATGATGCGATTTTTGGGACTGTTACTTCTTTCTGGATACAAGAAATCGTAGCTCTGAAAGAGATTATGGGTCAAAATCTTCGCAATTTTTAAAAAATAAGATATTTTCATGTAGCTGACAAAGAAAAGTTCGAAAATTCGCGAATGCCAAAGGTGAAACCTTTTTACGATTTATTGAACTTAAAAATGTCAATGTTCGGAATTTTGCATGAAAACCTATCAATTGATGAGTCAATGGTTCCGTACTTTGGTAGGCATTCTTGCAGGGAATTTATTAAATCGAAACCAATCAGATTTGGATATAAAATATGGACTCTTTGCAGTTCCTCATGACAACCCTACCGTGTTGAAATATATGAAGGTAGAGAAAAAAATCGCATAGGTCCTCTCAGCACACGAGTTGTAAACTCTTTATTAGAAGTGTATGAATTTCTGTCGAATCACCATATTTTTATGGATAATTTCTTCAACTCATACGATTTGCTAGCATCATTGAAAAAAAGAAATTTTAGAGCTACTGGAAGCATTAGGGAAAATAGATTGAACAAATGCCCATTAATTGACTCAAAAGTTATGATAAAGTATCAAAAGTTTTTTTCACTTCAAGTTCGACGGAATAGTTGAAGCTGTAAAATGGTATGATAATTCCATTGTGACACTTTGTAGCAACGCCATTGGAGCTTTGCCTCTAAGTAAAACTAGAAGAGTCAAAGGAAAAAGCAATGTTTCAGTTAATATGCCAAATATTGTCAAGGTTTATAATGAATGCATGGGTGGTGTGGATTAGGGTGTCCACCCCGGGGATTCTCATCGCCTATTCCCTGGGAAATTTTTACTCCTCGAAACTCATTCATCGACTCCCGAGGAGTTTTGAGTTTTTCGATTTGTTTCTGTGCTGAACTGTTGATGAAAATTTTGGCTAATTTTATAGTTTTAAGTCAAATCAAAATTTTAAATCTACATTTTTTGATGAAACAAAAAAATTGTATTAACCCTTTGAGGACCAACATTTTGAAGAGGATTCGTCTGCTTTCTTTTTCAATGGAATTTTATATATTCAAAGCAGACGATTTTCATTTCTTGGGTCACTGGTGACCCACTGGTCCTCAAAGGTTTAACCCTATTAGTGCTGGGCAGCTCAAGTGCCCCCCCCCCCCTATTTTTCTCAGATATTAATAAGATTCAGTGGTGATGTCCATTTTTTATCAAACCTGTCAAAAAATTAGGCTGTGTTTACTGCAGGGGTAGGCAACCTCCGGCCCGCGGACCAAGTACGGCCCGCCAAACATTTTCATCCGGCCTGCCGATCTTTTAATTTTAGTTAATAGAATCTGGCGGGCATACCTTCAAGAAATTAAAATAAGATGTTTTTTGATTATCAGCATTAGTACTATATAAGGTTGCATCGCAGCCTATTTATGTATTTGTTTTCGTACTAGACGAGCATATTTTCAAGAAATCTTATTTCATATGTAAGACAGCTGTGTTTGGTAGAGACTGATTCATCATACACATCTGATATCAATTGTAATGGAGTATTTGCAAGAGAGCAAACATAACAACAGATGCCCACTGCGCTTAACTGATTGTCATGAATTTATAGTGAATTTACAGTGTATCATAATATACTCATGTAGCAACTAAATTTTAATTTTTCAATTCTACAATAATCAAAAAAGATTAAGCTTTGTGATATTTTGTTTTTTGTATAATAATAATTTTTATTCAAGCTAATGTCTGTCGTCCCGCCTGTAAGAAGAGAAAGGTTGATCTCGAGGGTAGAATGTTCAACCCTAAGTGGGAAAGGTATTTTTTCATAGAGCGCTTATGTGTGTTTGAAAATTTTTTTATAATGATAAAATTACTTTTTTCCTCTCTCAAAGCATTCTGATTAAGGAATCTTCTTGATGATCTTAGACTTTTTTATCAGTATAGTGTATTTTATTATCAGGCCTGAATATTTGTCAACCAATCTCATTTCAAAGGTTTTTTTCTGATGAATCATTCGTGATGTTGATTGGTCAATTACAAAAAGTTGTCAATGTTCTTCATCTAAAAAATGATCTCTTTGACACAAAAGGAAAAAGATGGACAAATTCAATTTAAATTAAAAATATCTTGATAGTGACTAAATTCTCACATATTGGCATATGTGCCATTTTTGATAAATCTGACCTATTCTAAATTTTCAGATTTCCTACCCATCTTAGTAAAATGTTAACTGTAATCCTAGATGATAAGCTATAGATTTAAATATTTTTCATTTGTAAAAGAGTAACTTCTTTTTAACAGTCAAAATCTTTTTTGAAGCATCTAATATTATATAATTAAACCACTTCCTAGTTCATTAGAACATTGTAGATCTTCCATTTAGTCAAGATACATATTTTTTTAAATTATTTGTTTTGATCACATGTTCTCTTTTCAATTCGTTTTCAACTTGGTTCCTTCTCTTATACAAATTTTCAAAAGATTTTATAATACGTTTTATTTTTTTAATAAATATTTCATACTCAAGATGATTGTAGAAAGTATTATAATCCAAAATATACAAAAAAAGTATATTTTTACTATATACCTAATATGCAGCCATTTTTTGAATTTTTTTTACAGAACTGATTTTCAGGCATACATTACTAATTCAATTGCAACTTCGAGATATTTTTTAACCCTATTATCCAAAATCCAGTACAGAAATAAAAAAAGCATAGTCGATTTGGTATAAAACAGATATTTTATTTTTTTTGAAAATATTTTTGAAGACAGTATCTAGAAGTAAACCGCAAATCTGATTCAAGCTTTCAGATATTTTAAAACCATAAATGCCAAACCTGAGTCCAAAAATGAAACCAGCATCTTCCATTTGGCATAAAAACAGATATTTTATTTAAATTTCAAAAATATTTCTGTAGACATTAGACGTAAATCGAAAATTTGATTGACACTTTCTGACATTTAAAACCTCTAAATGCAAAAAATGATTTCAGAGATAAAAATTATCATGGTCGAATTGGTATAAAAACATATTTCATGTAAAATTAGAGAGAATATTTTGGGATATAGTTTTCAGACATAAACCGCAAATTTTATTGACACTAGCAGTAAAATCCCTAAATGGGAAAACTGTGTTCAGAAATGAAATCATCATGATCTATTTGCTATAAAAACAAATTTTAGAACTAAACGAAAATTTAATTGATACTTATATGTATTTTCAAATTCAAACTGCAAAAATTGAGTCCATAAATGAAACTAGCATGGTTAATTTGGTATAAAAACATATATTTAATTGTAAAATTTGAATGAATGTTTTTGGAGACAATTTTTAGAAGTAAACCGCAAATTTGATTAACACTTATAGGTATTTTCACATCCTAAATGTAAAAAATGAGTCCAGAAATGAAATCAGCATGGCCGATTTAGTATAACATATATTTCATTGTAAAATTTGAATGAATGTTTTGGAGATAATTTTTAGAAGTAAACCGCAAATTTGATTAACACTTATAGGTATTTTCAAATCCTAAATGTAAAAAATGAGTCCAGAAATGAAAACAGAATGACCGATTTAGTATAAAAACATATATTTTATGTAAAATTTGAAGGTATATTTTATTACATATATTTTTGATCAATTAAAATTTTGATTGACATTTTTTAAAAAGTAGCAATGATTATTGAAAAAATTAAATACATAAAGTGTTATGCGTTCCAAACTGTATATAATTATAAATTTTCAGGGTATTATATAATATAGATCCTAAGTTATAAGGTTAAGTACAGATAATGTCAAAATTTTGCTGAAAAATTTTAATTTTTGATTTTGATTGACAGTTTTGGACATGAAGGGTTCATTCAACTACCATGAAAATGGTTTCAAAAGATGCAGCTAGCGATTTTAGGAAAAGTCACAAAATTTTAAGGGATATGATTCAGCCAATTTTCTACAATTAATTTTTTAGTCAAGGGTTTTACGCCCCCCTCCCCCCAGCACTAATAGGGTTAAAGCAGAAATAAAATAATGAAAAAAACGTTTGACCTTTATTTGGAAACAAAAAAAAGGCCTGAAGTTTGGAAAATTTGTTCAAGAATTTAAAAAGCATAAAACCTTTCATGAATATTTTTTTACATTTTTTTTAAATAATTTTATTCATCAACTTTTGAACTAATAAAAACTTTCAGAATACTTTATATTTTTTCATTTTAGAAGAGTTTTTTTATTGTGAAAAAAAACGCTTTTTCTTCCCCGGGGAAATATTTCAAAAATTTCGAGGTCCTCGTTCCCCGTGGAATGAAAAAAAGACCTTAAAGTGGACACACTAGTGTGGATGTGATGGACCAAGCTCTTTCCGATTATAGACTGCATATTTGGTAAAAAATGGTATTGGAATTCAATCGTAAACGCAATTAATCTATCGGTTGTTTTCAGTTGGAGATTTTATTGTTTATTGCACTCAAATAAAATAAAACAAAAAGATTTCAGAATTTCTCTTGTTGACTATTTTTTAAAATGTGAAAATATAAAAATAAATTCTTCAAATCATGGAAAAAAATTTTTTTTTTATATTTTATATCAATATATTTTTAATTTGTTTTTTCTAATGCTAATTTTAAAATTTTATTCTCAAATAAACTTTTTTACTATATCTGGTTCAATAAGGGTTAAAAGTGTTCTTAAAAAATACAGGATGCCGATACCGTTTATTTTTATTGTGAAACTATATTTTTCACAAATCGACTAAGTAATCGAATAGGAATTTATCTTTCATTATGAAAAAATAAAAAATTTTCTATATTCTTATTCTTAATACAAATTACCTTATAAACAACCTTTTACACAAGTGGCTAAAACATTTTAAAAACGATAATAAATTTGAAAATGACAAAATTGCACTTTAACAAATATGAACTCACCAAACTTTTAACGGAATTGCCTATTTCACCTTCTATCCATGACGTAGTCAAAAGCAAAATTTGAAAAATTACCTCTATTAACACTTTAACGCTATTAGTGTTGGGGCGTAAAACGCCCCCTCCCCCTTCTAACAAAAAAAATAATTGTACAAAATTGGCCGCATCATATCCCTTCAAATTTCGTGACTTCGTAAAATCGCTAGCTGCATCTTTTGATACTATTTTCATGGTAGTTGAATGACCCTTTCATGTCAAAAACTGTCAATCAAAATCAAAAATTTAAGGAAATTTTATCTGAATTAACTTTTTATTTAAACGAATTTTCTTTTATGTGATTTTCTAGAAAATTTAGCATTTATATCCTCTCTTTGAATACTCCAACAATCCATGACTTTAAAACTTTGATGGAAGTGCTCTCCGTGCTCGTCACTTACAGCTCCAAGATTTTCACGAAATCTTTCAATATGGCTGTTCGAAATGAAACTTCACGTTCATATTGCAGCCTAAATTGCAAAAACTTTCAATTAAAGTTTCAACCAAACTTGCGTAGTTTTCATCTTTTCTATTTCCGAAAAAACCATCAATTAGAGCTGCAAATGCCTTCCATGCTTTTTTTCACTCACCTTCATTGTGTTTATGAAACCAGTGCACTTGATAAGTTTTCTAATTTGCGTTCCATCAAAAACACCAGCTTTAATTTTTTCATAGCTTAAATGGGGTAATGCTTTTAATATAAATTTTAAACAATCTCCGTTTTCATCTAAAGCTTTGACAAATTGTTTCATAAGTCCAAGTTTTATATGGAGAGGAGGGAAAATAATTTTTTATTTATGTTTTCTCTTCCAATTGTGAACTTTTCTCTGCTAGGCCAAATTTTTTGAGTCCAATGTTTTTCTTTAGCACGACTATCCCATAAGCATAAGAAGCACGTATATTTAGTACAACCACTTTGTTGACCTAATAAAAGATTGACCATTTTAAGATCTATCTACACATATAGACCACTGGTGTTCTTCATATTTCAATAGTTCTAAAATTATTTTGCTGTTTTAATAACTTTCTTTCAAACTTGCTGAATAGCCAATAGGTATTCCACTAAAAATATTTTTGTTGTGCACATTTCAAACTTTTCTTGGAGCTGTCAATAAAAAGCCTCCATTTGTTCATGTCATAGCATTCTGCATCCATACATTTCACTAAACCTGGAATATCAAAGCAAAAAAATCTTTATCATTTTTTAAAAATTTGAGTAAGTTTTTTTCTCTATTACGATAAAATGTTATGTTTACATCTTTTTGTAACACATTTTTCTGTCAGAAAGTTCTTTTGAGAGTCCTAGATCTCTAATAAGATCATTCAGTTCTGATTTAGTAAATAATTTTTTTTTGATCAGAAGCTTCAATTTTATATTCTTCATCCTTTTCACTTGAATCAGACATTCTGAATGTTTAATAGGACGATTTGCTGAAGGTAAATTTGGATAAGAAATGTTTTTTTATTTTTCTTAATGAAACCGGAAGTTTTCGTGAGACAAAAGAAACAATCATGGATATGGTCTTTTTGCTCACTCCAAATCATTAGAATTCCAAAAGACAAACTTTTTCTTTTGGACACTGACGGAGATTTTCCACGCAAGGTTTGCAAAATATATGCGGAGCCCACAAACTTTATTGATCGCCTAATTTAATTTTAAAGTGGGCAAAATATGTTTTTTTAACAAACACATTGATTACCATTCTTTACGGAACTGTAAAACTTCCACATATATAGCAAAATGAATCAGGAGAATTCAAACACTTTCTTTTCAAAGCCACATTATGCAAGAAAATATAAAATTAATCTTGAAAAAATAGAACACTTATTTTAAATTTTTATAAATGAAGTTAACAAAATACAGCAAATCAAAAATTACTTTTAGAAAAAAATCCCGACGTGATAGGAAAAAACGGATTCCATTTTTAGGTTTAGCATGTAAAAATTGTTTAAAATAAAATCAGCAAAAAAAAAATTCAAAATGTACTTAGCGTGAAAGCAAGACATAGCTGATCAGTTCTTCTGATTCATGTTTTATTCTCATTAAAAATAGAAAGTCATAATAAACTTTTGTTGTGCCTTTCAGCTCCTTCCATCCACCTTTCTTTTGGGGGAAAAGACATCTGGAATATGGTGAACACAACTCAATACCTCTGGTAATCCTGAAAGAAAAGAAGGTCCAGAAACTTGCTTTAGTTCAATAAAAGTACCTGCAGTAAAATCTGTTTATAACGGTCAAACATTGGACCGCATTGAAAATGACCGTTTTACATAAGTAATAATAATTAGTAAACTCCGTGGGATACAGGGCTTTGGGATGTAACTTTTTACTAGAACCAGATGTAAGACGCTGGAAAGACCGGGATAAGAGCCGCAGGTTTCGGAGTGTTAATGTTAAGAAAATAGGTTCTCAAACACGCAGCACTTTAGTCACAGGCGGTCTTCAGAATAATTTTTTGCCGAACGCGTGTAAAGTGTTTTGTATAAAGTCTATGACTTTTTATAATAATTCACTGAAAGAGACTAGTTAATGAGAAGTCTTGTTCAAATATTGGACGGCCAGTTAAACTCTAAGTGCACTTTACATGTGTATTGATTGGCTAATACTTTTGGGAAAAATGGAGCAAAGCTTAAGAAAATTCTTCATAATAAGAGAGTAAAAGTCTGTCAGCGTCAGCTGTGAAAATAGCGATAGATCATTTTAAACTAAATACTAAAGCTTTGCTCTACGTTCCCTACAGTTGTTTCTTCTTCATATATTTGAAATCTTTATCATCGCTGTGATTTTTCATCTGTTTTTATTATATTTTTTGACTTTAGTAGAATTTAGAATGAGATTTTGGGCATTTATCATCAAATAAAAATCAAAAAATAGTGGATATTAATTTTTATATTAACTCTTTCAGGCACAATGCGACACCAGTATCCCAAAAATCTTCTGTTTAAGTTATATAAAAACTCATTGAGGACGATAGAAAAACAATATCAGAAAGAGTTAAGAGACAGGTACTAAGTGGAGTGCAGGATTCAGGCCCGTAGCCAGCGAGAGCAGGAGGGGGCTAAGCCAATGGGATCTCAGATTCAGATTCAGAGCCCCCCCCCCCCCCTTCTAACCTAATATATTTCGATATTAATAAAGGGTTCAAAAAATGGTTTATTTTTAGACTATATATAAAAATTTGGTACTTATTAGTTATCTCCCTCCCACTTTAAAATTTTTTTCAGTAATTTACTAAAAAAAGTTTTTTAATGGAGGAGAGATAACCCATAAGTACCAAAAAAATTTTGTACCCCCCCCCCCCCCCCCCAAATTTTTTCCAGCCCTCCCAATTGAAAAGTCCTAGCTACGGGCCTGCCCCCCTCTTGTCAACCTATGTCAGTTTTAGTGGATACACAATTTAGCTTAATGTCAACTTGAGGAGACCCCTCCTCCCTCTTTAGGTTGATGTCTATTGGGAATGATCTTAGGTATTTATCATGCCACAAAATTCAAGCACTTTCACAACTTCTTCCCTTCGATCGTATTTCCATCTTACAAAGGGGGGATTTTAAGCATCTTACAAATATGTATAATATAATACGCTTACCAAAACAAGGACGATTATTAAAAAATGACACAAAAAATAACAAGTACAAAGACAGAGAGTGCTCTTCGCCTTATTCCTTTGCAGCATGTGTGTCAAAATTTTGAAAAAATCGATATTATCATCACAATCATTTGAACTTCAATAATTCAATGAAACAAGTATTATATTTCAAGTGCTGAAATAGCGGGATATACAATAATGACTTTCAAATAAAATCCGATATAATCAAAGCGCCAAGTAGCTAGAGATTACTGTAATCAACTTCATTCAAACTAAACATGGAATCACAGATACTATTCGCTAATAATGTATTGTAGAATTAACTTGTAACTCTTATTACACAAAAAGAATAAATATAAATATATTGTGGTATCCGTCGCTCAGTCAGTATAGTAATTTAACATTTTAGGAAATTGTTATTCCAAACCATATAAAATATGCTTACATCCAAATTTTATTTTACTATTATACACTTTTTAGTATACCCATTTTAGAATATTTTGCATAAATAGCTTGTCAATTAAGCGCTAAAAGCAGTGGATGCTGATAACTCATTTGTTATTTGTTTACATATTATTTATTTTTGGCAAAGACTTCATGGACATGGACCCTTTACTGTGTAAAAGATATTTTGGTCCATGGACCCCCTTAAATTCCCAATGGACCCTTAGGGGTCCATGTGGACCCCGTTGGAAAACCTTGCTCTAGACAATTTTATAATCTATTTATTGAAACTACCAATGTACAAAGAAAAGACTTCTTCACAAGGGCACTTTATCAGATGTAATTCATTAAAACTTGTTTAAGCTTGAAAAATTGAGAGGAGAGGCTTGAAAAATTGAGTGGGGGTGAGGGGTGGAGGAGGGGGGGGGGGAGCTCAGGTCAAAAATGGGGGGGGGGAGGCTTAAGCTTCCAAAATAAATAGGGTGCGCGTGCCCTGTATTTCATTTCTCTTATTTCTAATTGTAGCTAGATTTTTTATCAAGAAAATTGTTGATAAACCTATCTTTATAAATAATATATTGGAGTATTTAAATGTATTTCTGAATTATATGTCTGAAGTATGGGACTTTGTTTTTTAGGTTTCAGGTTTTTAACACTTGTTTGGTAGAAATATTGAGTTGATGTGGAGGATGATAAGCGAGTATCTTTGCCATTATACCTATCAACGGTTAATACCAAACTAACTAAGTAAATATTTTAGTTTTTTTTAATTAAATTTTAAAGTGTAAAATATTCAGCAGAAATCACTTATTTTAAATGTGGGTGAAAAGGGTTGAAACGTGTTGATATATTAAAAGTTCTTCATTAGTTCATTTTGTTTTTTAAACTTAAATTTGAAATATCTTATTAATGGGAAGATAAATTCTTTCTAAGTGTATTATGAACATAAGATGATTATTCGCTTTAAGATTTGTGACAACTTATAAAATTTTCCCAAGTGCTCAAACATATTTAAGCGAATACCTTTATAAATGAAAACATTTTGAATGTCAATTCTTTTTTATTTAGACACAAATGATGGTAAGCAATAAAAATACAGTAAAAAATATTAAATTTAAAGAAGAGTAAAACTTGTTATTTTGGAAGCACACGTCTCACCATATTTTTGATGTGAATAGCGAAGTTATGATCAACATAGAAAAAATAGATGGGCATGCTCTGATAGAAAATGTACTCCATAGCTATAATGCTTCGAGCAAACTTGAAGTATGCGTTGATGTTGGGGAACATCTGGCGGATGCTATGGAAGAAGGTGTAGAAAATGCCGAAGAGAATGGAGAAGAAGAAGTAGGCGATGGCGTGCATCAGCACGAGTTTGCACCTTTTGTAGGAAATCCTGAGGAGGAGTCTGTAGACGTTGCTTCCCAAGCTCCTTACCATTGCAGCAGATGTTTGGTTTTCTTCGAAAGAAAGCCGGGTCGGTTGCGACAGGTTGGGGCGGATTGTGTTTTTCGCGTAGAACATGATTTTTGAAGCGGGATACATGATGAAAAAAGGTAGGCAGATACACAGAATAAAGTTCTTTATTATTGGATACGTTTTCAAAAGTGAAGGTTTGTCTGAATTGGGAATTTCGATGTAACATAAAGATTTATCGCCTAACTCATCCTTGATATGTAACCAAAAATAGTTAGGAATGTTGGCAAACAGAATGACGATGGAAAGAACACCAGGTAAGTACTTGTATGTGAAGCTTTTTTTCCATATATTCGGCGCCTTCGTTTTGCTAATTGTGTAGAACTTGTCAAGTAAATTGAACATGTAAAAAATATCTACACTCTTTGTGAGAAAATTTTGAAAAATGTAAAATAATTTTGCGTAAAAAAAGAGCCAATAGCAATTCTTTGGTTCAACAATATTGGTGATTGCTGTTATGCTGCCAAAGATTGAAATTGCCGTAGTCAAAATAGTGATTTGACATTGAAGTCTGTTTTTTAAGAATACGAAAATGCATAGTGAAAAAATGTTTAAAAAAAAGAAAAGACAGCTCAAACCTAAGAGGATACTCATTATGATTTTTAAATATTCCATATTTTTAAATGATAAAATATTGTGATGTATAATATAGTGTTGAAATGGGAAAAAATTAACAGGATACTTGACTACAGATTCTACTTTGCAAAATTTCAATGTAAGCTCTTTTCACTTGATATGGATCCAGTTAAAGGTGCTAACGTTTTTGTCCAAATAGAAATGAAATGTAAGATGAAGAAGAAGTGGTGTTAAAATGTATAATCAATGTCGCTACAAAGACAAAGATAAGCGATCTGTGAGTAAATGTAAATGTATTGATTATCATTTGTTCTTAGGTTTAGAAAAAAGATTTCTTTACTAATTCATATATTTTGATATTTTGTTCGCGCTAATTAATTATTTATATCTAATATCTATTATTTTTGTACACGCATGTTAAAATTTTGATTATACCAAAAACACCCTTAAATAATAATAATTGATAAATATATACAGTTCTTTCCGATATATTTAGTCATTATTTCAATCAATTCCGCTTTTTTTCATTGGATTACGTCATTGTCATAATTGATTACGTTTAATCAATTACATCTTTTGCGCATTTGATCACAAAACTGTTGCATATATTCAGTAGGTAGTTTACAAATAATATTTGTGTTAAACATATATTTATTATATAATATGGAGGAAAATACAAAAATTGAGTTGGAAGTTAAAAAAAATTATATTTGATTGTAATGAACAGTCAAATTTCCACGATTAGATGATGTGCTTATAAATGAGCTCGAGTCCATTAGCTTTATGTTAGCTTTAAGCAGGCAGCATCATTTTTATTGAGAGCATGAAAAGCATTGTAGTTAAATTTTTCATATGGCACTCTTCAAAATACGATGGACTTAAAATTTTGCAATACTCGTTTCACGTGAAATCTGGAGTATTGATTTTCTTCGAAAAATCACAGCATTCTCTCTTATAGCACTTGTTGAAGATCTGTGTTGTCAATAATTGCCCCTTCACATTCTCTGGATGATTGCATGCCCTCAAACTTACTATGGTGCATGAAATGGTGACGCGTGATTGCGCATCCATGCCCAACTTCCTTGTGAAGCGTTGTTGGACGTCAGCTTCTAGGATGTCTTCAAAATAATTCTTTGTGCTGTTAGGTCAGATCGGTGCAGCATTCATTATTGGTTATATAGGACATTTACAACACTCAGACATTCGCCTCACCCAGATATTATCTGACATGATTATTAATTGCCTCGCTCTCACTGGGATGTTTGGAGTTAAGCGAGCTGGGTTTGCGAACACTGGGTTAGAATATAATAAAGATATTTTTCATATTAATTTTTTATTTTTTGTTCTTATTGTTGTGATTTTTTTTATAATTAATGAATCTAGATTGTAAAACTTTTTTCCCATGGACGCATTTTTTGTTTTTTTGAGAGTGTCTCATGGGCACATGACAGAACAAGCTTATTCTCAATTATAAAAATAATATCGAAAACGTATTTATAACGCTCAAACACGAGATCCTTTGAAATAACCTTTTTTACTATTACATAAATGTTCTTCTCTTTTAAAATTATCTTCTTCTACTACATCTTTTCGCACTTCTATGAAAGGTCGTTGTTTTTGATCAGCTTTCTCCATTCATTTCTATTCCGGGCATCGTCAAAACTTTAAGCTTCATATCAACTTCAACGCAATCCATCCATCTTCACGTAGGTCTTCCTTTCTTTTGCTTTCCTTTTAAGTTGTACTCTACACATTCATCTCAAGATACTCATCTCTTCAACCTCCAGCTTGTTTTGGGGCCATTTCTTTATTGCCCATTTTTCGGACCTATACATCATTGTACGTCTGTTTATTCGTTCGTAAGGTTGTGTAACTTATTCTGAGTTATTAAAAAAAGCTTATTTTTAACAACATGAATGAATATTTTCATTCATATATTTATATTATATCAAATTGTAAAAAATTTCTAATCTCTGCTAAACTAGAGAAGAAAAAATATCTTAATGTAAAAAAATATTCAAAATTTAAAGGACACGATTCATATTTTCTACAACACTAATGTGGAGGTTGGGGCTCAAAGTTTATAAGACAATTCATAGAAGTTGTAAAATTCAATCTAAATTTTTAGAATAAAATATTTTTCGATATTTAGTTTCTGTTAACTTTTCTTTAACAGAAAAATGGAAAATAAGACAAAAATATTTAAAATAAAATATAAACAAAAAAGACAACGTATCCAAATATTCAGTAAGATGAAGTAACACACAGAGAGAAAGTTCGGAGCGAAATAGCAGAGCACTCAACCTTCGCAAGACTTTGCAATACTCGTTTCACGTGAAATCTGGAGTATTGATTTTCTTCGAAAAATCACAGCATTCTCTCTTATAGCACTTGTTGAAGATCTGTGTTGTCAATAACACTATCTAGAGTAGGGAGTTTTGCGTCGAGGATAAAATTTGAAGTAAAAATACGTCGACTATTTTATATCTAACCTAAGTAAAAATTAGAATGTAAATTTTCAAAATTTATAGCATTTTTCAAAATTGCTCAATTTAATAGTGAATGATGGAAAAATTGTTTTCTATTGCTTTTTTTTGAAAGTTAACGTCATCTTGTGCGAAAAAAATTTAATAAGCAATGTAAAATAGCCAAAACAAAAGAGAAAAAAATAAAATATACGATTTTCATGAGATACGTTGTGAAAAGATGAAAATTAGATTGCACAATTTTGACATATCTACTTTGTGTGTGTTTTACATATAGGTCTTTTGCATGTTTCACACTTTCTAGTGCCTCTCTTTCTTGGTCTACAAGTAGACCCATAACAATAACCATGGGAAGTTGATGAAGATTCAGTCAGAACTTTTTGAATCCCGTAAAAAGATATGGTTTCTTTTGTGATTCTGTGGGTCAGAGGATCGTTGCATCTGTTTCATATTGAAAGTTCACTCAGTTTAACCCATTTACGACCAATGTTCCTATTTTGGAACATAATTAATTTCATCTGCGTCTGCTTTTTTCAATGACTTTGAATATAAATCGTCTGCGTTTTTTAGATATCGTCTGCTTTGCTTGGTCTTAAATGGGTTAAGGCATAGATCTCTTACAAAGTACTTTCTCCCACTTTTTTGAGTTGACGGAAATTTTTATGGGGCGTTGCTTTTCATAATTACCCAACTGTTATAGGTTGAGATGTCTAAATAGTTGCAGAACAAAAGAACAGGCCATCTTCTGGAAGCTTTATAAGAAGTGAAGTCTCTCAACATTCGGTTACACGTGTCAACGCCTGATTTAAACTTGCTGTAGTCAACGAATGTTTCGGGTTTACGCCTCGGCCCAACAAGTCAATCTTTGCTATACATAAACAACTTTAAAATCTTTTTTTAGAATGCTTATGAGGAATGTATGCTGTCAGTGAGGCGTATTCTGGGTAAAGAAATTTACTTTCGCAGTCTTGTAATTTCAAATCTTTTAGGTAGGTTGTCCTGAAAAGATGAGGTATGAATCGACGACCTGCTATTGTTGTTCCACAGATCGTGAAGTTTTTTCTCTCGCCCACTTACAGAGTTCATTCGAAGTGAAGAGCCTTTGATGCCATAGCGTCCGGGTTTAGATCTGTCGTAAATTCGCAGAGATGGCCTTCCTCTAAACTTTATCAACTGTTCATCAACAGTGACGCAGTCTTGAGGAGTAGAGTATCTGCTAAATGTTCGATAGAAGTGGTCATGTAAAATTCTTATAGCAGATAATCTATCTTCAGGATTTCTTTCACATTTTTTATCAAAATGTATAAAGCGGTGGACTAGCAAAAACATATCACGATTCATTGAAGCTTTCAAAAATGGCTCTCCATTTTTTGAGAAAAAAGATACTTTATTTCTAACTTTTGATTTTTCGCCTGACCGATGTAAAGTAAACAAGCAAAGTACGCAAGTATTTCAGCAACACAAAACTTTTGGAAACAAAATCTAGTGCTTTGAAAAGCTTCACGTTCTTTTTTTAAAATACAATATTAGATGTTTTTGGCAAAAGAATAAAATATGTCTTCCTAAATTATCAAAATCTTATGTGCCCAAAAAGGCTAGAAGTCGGTAGAAAAGTATTATTAAAGGTATTATGAAGGATTTTCATGCTTATGAAGGATCTAATATTGGAATTCATCATTTAAACAGCACAAACTATAATTGAAATACCTACCAAATGATAAAATTAATCGAAAATAACAAGTTTTAAAAGTACAATCTTAATGTGGGGTCATTCAGAATTGATGTCAACCTCAATAAGGGGAAGGCCAGAGTGTGTGAGGGGGGGAGGGTGTTTTCAAGTTTACAAAAGTTAAAATTAGGGTCAATTAAGAGTGAAACAAGGTTGACATTAAGGGAGAGGGGGTGGAAATTGAGGAAAATAGCTTGATGTCACTTGTAAACGACCCTTATGAAATACAAAAACTTAATACATTCATAAACAAAACATTAGTAGATATGTGACACTATCTCATCAGTGAAAAATAGTTCAAAAATTTTCAATGGATCATTCAATGGTTTAGCCAAACCTTTAGAAACATATGGGTCAGTAACATTATCTCTTATGTTTAAAGTTGGAGGTCTACCAACATTAGTAGTAAAGGGATCCCACTGATATTGTGTGCCGTCGAGAGCCAGTAGAAAGTCTGGAATCAAAGAATGAAAACGTAAACTGTTGATGCAAAAGATTGAAAACGTAATCTATTAACCTATGAAGATGAAAACTAACAAGTGTATATTCTGATGGAAAGTGTGAAATGGTAATGCATTTGACATCGAATACAATTTTGATCATTCATCATCACTCGTAATGTTCAATTGTGTTTATGTTCATGGTTAAAAACGCATTAACCGATTGATAATAAACCCAATTGAAGATAAGAACTAACAAATGTGTTTTCAGATAAAAAGTGTGAATTCGTAACGCATTTGAAAGCGGATATAAATTTGATCATTCATTTTCATTCGAAATGTTCCGTTACTTGATTAATATTGTTCAAAATTAAAGAGAAGTCTGTTGAAACATAAGTAAGATTTAAGATGAAAAAAACAATAATTATTTATTTAGATGGCGTTAAAATAGTCTGCTTATACAAAAATAGATATTTTTAGAATTAGATTTATGTTAAATTTCTCTGTTTCTTATTAGTAAGACAAAATTGAAAATGTTAATTTGATATATGGGAGTTTTATGGCATATATCCGTCTTTGGTGTATGGTATGAATTGAACCGTCTGAAAACATTTCATTGGTAGGTGTATTATTCAAATGACTATTCAAATAACCCTTCTTCATTATTATTATTATTATTACTAATATCATCATTTTTGTTTATAAACTTACACATAATATCCATTTCATTTAACCATAATTATCTGTCATAGTTATATTTATTTTTGTCATTAATTATTTGTCATTAACACTTCTCTCAACATCACAATTCTTCTATTCTATTAATATAGACTTTTCTTTTACTATGCAAATTCTTATATATATATATATATGTAGTTATGTCTTTTCACGCGCTATTTGTTGAATAAAAGCTCCAGCCTTTCAGATTCTTTCTATTCATGACAGTAGGCAAGAGACAATAATCATTTATGTCAGACAATCTCAGTTGAAGGCAATAAATATTAATCATGTCAGACAATATCTGAGTGCTGCAAATGTCTCAGTGCTGCCAATAGCGAGATACCAAGATGGATGACGAAGAAAATATCATTAATATATACATTAATTTGGGTCATTCTCTATATTATTAATTTATAAATAATATAAACATTTTTGGGAGAAAGTTTTATAAGTATCTGTCAGTGTCAATGCTAAGAAATAGAAAGAACATCTAAATGTTCTCATGTCTGAGCCGCAACTCGAAAAATATTTTAGGGGGCGGGGGCTTCATTGGGGCGCTAATTTTTGAACTATCAGATAATCAGCTTCACGGCGAAAAGAAAACATGATGTATTTGCCAAGCCATTTCTATACAGATTACATTTTCATGAAAGAAATTATCATGAATGGTAGATGTTTGACATATTTTATTAGGGTAATGAAAATTTTTTAGGGGAGCTTGAAAATTAGTTGGGGGGCTTGAGAAATAGTTAGGGGGAGGGAGAGGGGGGGGGGGTTGTGCCCCAAAATTTAATAGGTAGCGCGGGCTCTGTAGCACAGAATGTCGAAAAGCTATATAACAAAGCCTTTTATTTCTTTCTAGGAATAGATAGAAGAGAATGGAATGTGCTAAGATTAGTGTAAATTCAAAAACACAAGATAAGAATCAAAATAAAAATTAGAGAAACCCAAAAATCTGATTCCTTCACTAATTTTAGCGCTGAAAGCTTCGCTGGCATACATCAGGGGGAAGAGCAGAGCTTTGTGAAAAACTAAACTGAACTCTACAGTACCTTCCCTACCAAGGCAACACATTTAGATGACATACCGCCTACAGAGTAGAAACTACGGGTATAGAAGGAATGATTAGAGAGAGTCGGTTTATCTTTCTATTCTAAAAGTAACGGGAGCCAACGATATACTTAAAAAGAATAAATATTTTTTGATTTTTAAAGAATATTTTTCGATTTGATAAAAGAATTTTATTTTGATTCTTTGACAAATATATTATTTTATATTGTGCAAATTGCAAATTTATAAGTAATAACTTATGTAGCATCGTCTCCCCGAATGAGGTATATCAAATTATACATCTAGCAAAATATGAACAGAAAGTTGGACATTGTCTCCCTATAGTCATTTGTATATGGAATAGAAACCATCGTAGAATACAAGTTGGAAATCATAGTTGTCTACCCACTGTACAGGTTATGAGAATATACCATTACATAACTCTTCATACCGAAAAACTAAATTATTAATATTTTAAAGAATCTCGTATTATACACATGAACAAAATAAAAAAATATTTTATTGGTTAAAATTAAGGAGTAGCATTATTCGAAAATTCTTCATTCTAAAAGTATCAATAAAATTGGTGGTAAGCAATATAAAAACCTATCTAAACATGTTGAAAACTTGCATTACACAGGTGTACTAAATTGATAACCGTGACTTGCGAAAATACAATACAATATATAAAAATTTTTGAACCAAAAAATTTATGGCAAAATAAAGTTGATATTGTTATTCAGAATGATAAGAGGAATTTAAAAATGTATATTGGTTAAATATATGGGAAGTTGTGATGTGTGGGCTGCGGGCGTGCCACTTCCTCAAAAGACGATTATGTTTTTCCAAAAAGATAGTTGAAGTAAAGCACCCTAATTTAATTTTGCATTTAATAGGTTGATAGGAGGTGTACAAAGAGCAAACCAAAATATCATGCAGTATTGGATAGAAAATTCATCAACTTTCTTTTTTGAAGAAATTGACAACAGTAATTTTTTAGAATGTCTACCAAAGCCTTCTATTTCTTTAACCTTCGCATGCCACAGTATATAAATAATACACCAATGCCACAATACTGGAGTAAAAAGCCCATGTCCTGTTAATTTCAAGTTAAAATAAAGTTAGATCTAAATAAGAAACATTTAATAAGTTTAAAACATCTGATTTTTTGTTTTTGAGTTTTTTTTATCTCAATAATAATTCATCTAACCAATGTTTCTGAGAAAAACTTAGAAAGCAAATCAACAAAAAATAAAAGTTTTATAATTAATCAATTTAACGCCATCTTTTTTTTCAAAAAACAGAAATATTTACGAGAATATATAGGTAAATAAAAAAAATGAATGACATAATAATAAATTGAATATAATATTAAAATACCATAGCTTTTATAAAATCTTTATCTACAACTTTTTGTAAAAAAGCCTCATTTTCCAGTGATATTTACAAGCGTTGTCTTGGTAAATAAATTTATAAGTAGGACAAGTCGCTTTTATAGGCTGCCTTTTGTTGATAGCAGGAGAAAAGAAATCTATATCTATTGAGAATAAAAGGGACCTGATTATCATAATAAATAATGTTGGTGGACGATTTGTTTATATGACGGTATGTAGCAAACCTTGCGTAATAAAAATCAATATCTGTTTGGCATTTGTTTATGCGTTCTCTTTGTGGAAGATAATTTCTTTTGCACAGCATTCACCGTTGATTTACGATACCAAGCTTTGTGTTGAATAAGTTTTTTCACGTTTATTATTTTGTTATTTGCCACAATCATGAACACTTCAAGCGAATATTCAACGTCTACCGAATCTGATGAGTACTTTATAGCTCGGACGATTCAGCGTCGGATATATATGAAGAAGTTCCCCTTTAAAGAGAAGAGTCATTTGAAGAACTTGAGGAAAGAGAAGAAGAAACTCTGGAAAATGTGGATGAAAACTTGATAGCCCCGGACGGTACAAGATATTTTTGGGAATCTCAAGACTCCATCACTGGTCGTGTTCAAGCTCGAAATTGCCGTAATTTATCTCTACGTCCATATGGTCCATCAAATGAAGCAAAAAATCTAAAGGATATTGTCAAAATTTTCAATTTGTTCTTTGATATTACTATAACAACCCATATTTTTGAAATGACGAAGAAAAAAGCAGAAGAAAATTACAAGTAAGTTTTTTCAACTTTATAAAAATATATGCTCAAAAATTCAGTCTTTAGAAGACATTCCTGAACTATATAAGTTTAATTATTTTTTATGATTCCTATAAAACTTTCTAATTTATGAAGTTCTAAAGACTGAATTTTGGGGTTTATATTTTGTCCGACATGAGATGTATAGTGTTGCACTTCAGATGGGAGAGATGTATATCGGATGTGATATTTTTACATCCGTGAATGCGAATGCGGATATTAGATTTGACATACTAGCGGAAGCAGATGCGGAAGAGGATATCCTAAAGAAATTTTTATGCCAATGCGGATATAAAATATTTTTAAAAAAATATATGTTTTATATTTTACAGTATCTTATTATTTTAATCCCTTTTTTACTAGAATTTAAAGACATAACATATCTTGTAAGTTTTAAACAAAAAAATACGAAATGTTTCAATAGATATCTATAAAAATTGATTTTAAATTTCGGATGTTAATATGAAAAAATCCGCGGATGAGGATGTAAAGCGGATGTAAAATTTTTACGGATGATTCGCATATGCGGAAGCTAATACCTCTAGATGGGGTGTTTCGACGTATTCCTTTCTAAATAGTTGAAACAAACCTTATTGTTATTATAAAACATAAAATTTATAAGCATAAAATATTAGTTCTTAACTAAATATAAATCAAAAATAAATAATTTATTTCAAGGCAATAAAATAGACTCTAGATTGAAATGCTTTATTTAATGAATTTATTAAAAAAAATATAAATGAATGAATCTCCTCTCTCGATCCAGAAGGTCTGTGTTCGATTCCCGATTGTGACACCATCTGTCCATCTATGGAAAGTTATTCTTCCCTGTGGATGCGATACCGACAACTAAAAAATATATATAAATCACTTTAGAAAATGCTTATTCAATACTTTGTTTTTCATTAAAAAAAATACAAATTCATGTAGACTAATCTTTATTTAAAAAGTAATAAATCATTTAAAGATTTATTTTTTTAAATCATTTTTGAGATAAAAATTTTGAAGCAATTGAAAAATTCCTCTCACTTACAGGATGTTGGTTTAATAGATAATAAGAAATTTTTTAATAATTGTAATGTATTCATATAATCAAAAATCCTTATTTGGCTGAAAAAGTGCATTTCTTCATTCAAAGTACAAAAATTTTTCTTTTTTTTTCTACATTCAAAAATTCCTTAATTCATCTATCCAAGTTCTGAGATAAAGACTCTTTACTAATGTTAAAGTGATTTTGCTTCTTGTTTTGAACTTTGAGGAAACATTTTTTGAAAAATATCTAAATAGAATATTTAAATGAAAAATTGTCAGAAACCAAAATAATTCGGGTTTGATAAAAGTGCAAAAGTGATACAATATTTTTGTTTTTATCCTTTGATATAATTTATTGACTTTTTTTTTGAAAATGATTTTTTATTTTTTTTAAAAAATTTTTTCTAAAAAATTAAAGATTGCTTCACTTTCTAAAAGATTACATTTTTTTCACGTATAACCTTTGAAGTGCTAGTTGAACTGGTTCGAGTGTTGCGAATAGAGTTGCATTTGTAAACTATCAAAATCAATTTCTATAAATATTTATTAGTATTTTCTTTAAGATCAACAAGAGCTTTGAATATTGAATCTTTAAGAAGAGTAAATCGTTCTTACATAATAATTAAACTATTCCACCTTCTTTTTATATGAAGAAAAAGATTAGGTTGATGACCATGATCTAACGTCACATGCTTTTTAAGAGTCACTAGTGACTTTTTAAATAACTTTACAATTTCAGTAACTTCAACACACTTAATGTCTATATTTTGAATATCTGTTTAGTCGTCATCAGCTTCACTTTCATCATCATAAATAAAATTGTTTTTATAATTCTCTTTGCTTTGATAAATGATACCTACAAATGAATTGTATGAAAAAAGCACTGTAAGTGAACTAAAAAGTTTATCCAAAGTTTCTTCATGATGCTTGTTCCATCTGTAGTAATACTTATTATGTCATAAACATTTATTGAAAATTCTTTTAATTTCAATTTTAAAAGCTCATAAAAATCTTCAGCACAAATTGAATCTAAGAAAAATAACACTTAAATTCATACTTTCACAAATCTTGAAAATGAATAACAATACACTGTAAAAAATGTGTTTAGAGACTAAACACAAAACTAAACACCAAATAGGTCACCGATTTTGAACACCTAAAATTGTAAACATGTTTAAACTCTAAGCGTCTGAACACTTATAAGTTTATTTCTAAACGCCAAGATTCTAAACACTTTAACTATGAGGCGCTTAGGTGGTGGAAATTTAGTCCAAATGATGAAATGTATGTTTGGACATGATTTCAAAAACATACCCCATTTGAACTTCTAAAATATTCATATGTGTAATTGATGAATAACCGCTCCAAAAATAAAAAAAACAATTTGAAAAAATAAATAAAAATGTTAAAATCCAAGGTAATTTATTGAAAATTGATTAAAAAAAACACAAAATATATTCTCCAACATTTTACATGCTTTCCAAAAACTTCTTTTCAAACTTGACTAATTTTGTTGTTTTAAAAAATGGTTTCTCATTTTTATTCTTCTTTCAGATAAACTAACTTCTTGTGCTAAATATATTGCTGAAAATTCTCTATCTTGATCACTTTTTTTGATTTCTTCACATAAAAATTGATGAGCTTCTGAGGAGGACATTCCAGTTTCACTCTCTTCTACAAAGAATTTTTAAAAAGAAAACAAATATAAAAAATGTATAAGACAAATATTTTTACGATAGTTTTTGCTAAGAACGAAATTCAAGCTTCTTTTTTCTTTGCTTACTGAGTTGGAGTTTCTAGGTTTATTCCATTTCCATCTTATGTTGCGAACTTTTTGAGAAAGTTTTTTGTTGAAAAAAGCCTAAAAAACCTGATGATCATTAAAAAAAATCACACTAAAAATAATCTTAATTACCCATGGAACTCTCCCATATGGGAATCCAATACACGGATAAATTGAATAAAGTGATCTACCCAAGGAATCGTAATTCTCTTTACTGTCGAAATCGCCTATAGATATGAGTTGGTATGAACTTCTTCCACCAACTTGTCAAATTCATTTATGACATTTCCGCTTTCCAAAAGAGAGGTCATTTTTGTAGAAAACTTTGGTATACATGGATTTACCATTTCTTCCATTTTCTGTCTGCAATACGTATGTATAAATAAATTGCAAATCTATATCGTGAACTTACGTTTGAACAAGTTGACATAATTTTAGGTGATGTTAGTTCATCAGAATCAGTAAGAATCATGTCTTTGTTTCTAGCCGCATGATTTATTATCATCATCAATTTTTTTGTTGGTCCAACCTTGTTTCCGATCATTAATAATATGTCTTTCTCTTGTAAATTTAAAAATACCATACCATCAATTTCATTTTCTAAAAAAATATTCTTAATAACAAAAGGTAAGTAAAAAGAATCAACCTTCGAAAGCCAGAATAACATATGGTGGAAACTGCTAAGCCTTTAATTTTTCTTGAATTTCTGAAACTGATAAACGTTCATTTATTTCTTCAGCAATCTTGCTTAAATTTTCCTTACTCATTGATCTAAACCTTTTAAAATCGCTAAAAAGTATATTATAAAATTAAAAAATTTAATGTGATGTGAAAAAACTTAAATTTATGACCAACAGAAGTCAACATTTATTAAAACAACATAAAAAAAATTTCCATGAAAATAGGAACTTTGTAGCCATTTATAAAAAATATTTCGCAAACTAACACAAATTTTTTGTGATATCTTTTCACATAAAAAAGCATTTAAATGGGAGTCAAATTCAATTACTTTAAGTTTTTGGCAGACAAAAATTACTTCACTATCATCGCAAACATAAATCTTTTCAATTTTACAAAACTTTGGCGTTTCACTGTTCATATCACTGTAAATTAAGACACTGTTTTTCGTATAATTAATTGGTTTAAATTTAACATAGTTGACTGATGAAATGTTTATATCGCTCCTTATCGAACTTGGACTTCGCATTATAAAGTCAATTAAATCAGCATCTTCATCGCCATTTAAGGATCGCTTTTCATTTGTTACTATATCTTCACTAAAAAGTTTCAAAGATAAGCTTTTATCCATAAAATTCAAACACATCCAGTATTGATGGAAGTATGATAAAGATTTTTCAACACATTTGAAGTTCTTCCACTTAAAATTCTTGAAAACAGCGTGCTTAGCCTCAAACCGTAAACACCAATGGTTTCGGCCCGGTCCAAAATTTTTATTTGTTCTGGAAAGTGTGTTGTAATGAAATTTCGGAGGGAATGTTACATGTCCAAAAGTTTCAGAAAAAAAAGAATTATGTTGATAAATTAGTTCAAACAAAAAGTTTAAAGTGACATCAGAAGCAATAGGAGAAATTATAAGTAATGATATCTTGATGAGTTTTATAAAATTTTGCCAAACTCTGTCTTCTTTAGGAATAAACCCGGATATTAAAAAAGGTAAAACAAGCATGAAATTCTTTGTTTCTACTGAAGTTAAAGGAAGGGCATTTGTGTACTTCAAATAATTTTTTTCTAGAGTTTGTGGCTTATCATTCAACATTTCTTGAGGATAATCAAAGCTTAAAATGAGAGAATTAAGTGTTTCTAGTGTAAAGTACCTTTTTACATAAATAAAAAATTCTAGAATCAACTGCAATGATAACTTCACAACATCTTCAAAAAGAACATGCATTGGATCGTGTAAAATGCATTCTGTAATTTTAAAATAAGGAAAACGTGCAAAGACAGATTCATTGTTGATACCATACATTTTTGAGAAGTATACTTCTTTTCATGTAATGGTTTCTTTTTCATTTCTTCACATCTGATACGATGTTGTCTTTCGTTTCTCAAACTGAATTGAGTCCCGTAAAGACTATTAATGAGTTGAGAAGTATCAACTTCACAATTTCTACATGGTTTCTTAGCAAAGTTTACGCCTTCTTTGAAACCTCCAATATATTGCGCAGCGGGTGTGTCCTCAAAAACACAATAAAGAATACCATAAACGCTTTGAATACTTCCATTAACTTTCAAGTTTACACCTTCAGATAATTTTTTCATATCGTCGTTGAAATTTTCCAAAACTTTTCTAATACCAAACTTTTTCAAATTTTGTGTTTTGATTACTGCTAACAGTTGTGAGAATAGTAAAGTAAAACGTAAACATGGCTGAAGATTAAGCAATGTCCAATAAAAGACAGAAACTTTGTGTTTTTTTCTATGAGATCCTAGAGGATTAGTGATCTCAAAGTCATCATAATGTAGACCAACATATAAAGAAGTGTCTTTTTCATCAAAGTCCAGATTTTTTAAGTAGTGTCCATCGGAAAAATCACTCATATGACTTTTAAAAAATCCATCCGCTCCAAAAAAGTTTACTTTGTTATGAAAAAGTAAAACTTGAAGTTGTTGTAAAAAAGGCACGTAATACGCACAAACTTCTTTAGAAGCTTTATGCTTCTTGAAATTATAAACTTCTTTTGTTCCTATGACGACCTTCATGGCTTCAACTAAATTAAAATTTCTCGAAAAATATTTATGTTGTAAAAATGATGACTCCAACCCATTAAAGCAATCAACCTCAAAAGTTTTCTCCATTTTTGCTAAATCTTGAGAACACAGTCCCTAAATCTTCAGCACAAATTGAATCTAAGAAAAATAACGCCTAAATTCATACTTTCACCATCTTGAAAATGAATAACAATATTTATATATCTTTTATCTTTAGAACTTATAAGTATATTCATCCAGAGATAGAGAAACCTTTTGCTTATTGTTTTTCCTTTTTTTAAGTTTTTTATTTATATAAAACTCTAAAACTTTGTTCATAACAGCCGTTTCGTCTTTAGGTAAAACATAAGCACCTGATCAAAGATTTTCTTATATATAGCTGCTATTTGTAATACCGTGGATACTAAATCCGTCCAATGCAGCTAATTTGGCCACAATTTCAGATAAGCTTATTTTTTTTGTGAAGTCAATTATTTTAAGCTCCTTTGATGAACCTTGAATTTCAATTTTTTGTTTTCGAGAAAATGTACCTTTATGTATAGCTGTAAAATGTCTAATTACCCAGTTGTAGAGGTATTTTTGCATTGAATAATATCATTAAAATTCTTACACTTAGCGCTATCATTTTTCTAATTTTATAAATTCTTTCCAAATTTCTGAGGTATGTGCCATTTTAAAAATTGAGAAAATTAAAAAATATCTTTATAAATCAAAATTAAAATATATAAAAAAAGTTCAATAAAAAAAAGAGATTTTTTCATGTTTTTAAAAAATCTTTTATTCTAATTTTCAGAGCCTTTATAGTTAGTTCTTTTCGTAAACTAATAAAACAAGTACAAAAAAATAAAAATAAAAAAATAATATAAAAAATAAAAATGTAAAAATAAAAGAAAAATAATACAAAAAATATATATAGTCAATTTTCAAAAAATACTATTATAAACCAAAAATACTACTATATACTAATATATAAACATATAAAAAAAAATTCTCGAGTTTCATGTAATTTTTCTCGAAAATCGAGAAGCTTAAAAATCTTCCAAGTATCGAGAAACAAGACTGAAGAATTCTCGACCTAAAAAATTAGAAAGGAATGAAAAACATTTAGCCAATGGAGAATAGGGAAACATCAAGTCTACTTTGAAGTTAGTGAAGAATAAGCGCAAATTTTATCAACGCCTAAGCTGTCAATGCAGTTTCACCTACCTTATTCACACCAACACTACAGATTCTCCTACCAAACTCACCTTTCAAAAATATGTACGTAAACTCCGATCAGTTAACTCTTTCCGCATGAACATCTGTCAATAGAAAAATCTAAGAAAAATTCGTATCTTTCTTCAAATTTTTTAAAATCTTTAACACTATCTAATTCTTATATTCCTTTACCGTAAGTTGCCGCTAATTAGTCTTAATTTTAGACTTCATTTTTTGAAGTAAATTATTCAATATTTGATAATAACACATAAAAATCAATTTTGAAATAGCATTTTGATTTCTTTCAAAAATATACTTGATTTGAGATTCAAAAATCTTTTTATGCAGAATGAAAGATGAGCTTACAGGACAATTTTCTTTAATGCTTATAACTTTAATAAATTATAACAGTTAATATTTGAAGAATTTAATCTTTATAAATAAGCTAACCCCGGGGAGACAACACGCCAAACTTGCCAGCCTTATTATATATTTAAATGTGTAAATCGTAAAATGCTTAAAAAATATACTTAAAATAAAAATTTTCAAAAAATATTTTACGTACATATTGAAAGCCACATTTCAAAAATTCTACCTAAAAGTTCAAAAAATTTAACTTTGAAATTGCAGTTTTATTTCATAAAAACTATATGATTGGTTGAAATGTTTATGTAATATATAATAATAATAATAATATTAATAATAATACTACTACTAATAAATAACTTTTTGGAAATTTTTACTTGTTTGATTTGAAGAAAGAAATAAACTGTTTTTCAATATTTCTTTTTCATGATATATATATCATTAGAAAGCTTATCGTTTGCTACATACTCTAGAATAATTTATTTTTCCAAAAGTTTTAAAAAATTTTAATAAATGGACTTTACTTCGAAAAATTTGGTCTAAATTTTTGAAAAAATTACGGACTACCTTTTTATTGAAGCATAATGTGAAGATTTTAAAAAAAAATTAAATGAAAATGGTATCATTGGAAAGGTATACTCTTTGTGGTTAACATAGGCTAGGTTATACAAATAAATATATCTTTATTTTTCCAAAATCTGCTTTTATGTGAGGTCAGTCAAGTTTTATCTAGTTTCAAAAAATACCAATAATAATTAACGTTCTTAATTTATATAATATTTTTTCAATATTTTATATTCACAAAGGTAAAATATGATTTTTAACATTTTAAAATTTCATAGTTAAAGAAAACTGTCGAAAATAAATATATATTTTTTACTTTTTATGGGTCAGTAGTATAGGTCAGTATAATGTTTTTCTAATAAATTTAAAATTATTTTTGAAGTGAAAAATGTAGATCGAATGTACAAGTTTTGTTGGATAATCGTAGTCCACTATTTATTTTTAGATTTTTATAAAATCATTTTAGTTTTCGGTCTTTTATAAATTAACATTAGTTTTTTGCTTCTTTTGAATTAATCATCCAAAATTTAAGTGCGGGTTTGATTTACACTTTGATTCGAAAAAAATATGTTTTGGATAAATATCATTTTTATTATTGTTTACTGCATATAAATTTCTAAAGAGAAGATAAATAGATCAAAATATGTGTTTTAATCAATTTTTCTCAATAAGTAATCTCATGAATTTATTTTTTTTTTGAATAATCCTAAATTTATTTCTATATTTTTATAAAATAATTATAATTTTCGAATCTAACACGTGTGCGCATGCATCCACATTGAAGAAATAATGAGTTTTGTTGGATAATCATAGTCTACTTTTATTTAGTTTAGATACAACCTTTCTAATTTTTAACGAAGAGCATTCGTTATTTTTATACCGACAGTGTGCGAAGAATAAATCACATTATTGATTCTAAAACGATTGTTATTGATTTTAGCACGGACATTTTGCCTACATGGCGATTTTGCCTACAATTTAATCCACTTATCAATCGCGTGATAGCTATGATAGCTATGATGAATTGAAGCTCCCTCTTACACTTTGATCGTGTCGCTTCTGCCTTTTTAACAACCATGCAGTAAAACCTGTCTAATTTTCCTCCTCATCACTTTATCGACTCACGCTCTTTTCATCATCATTACTTGTGTGTACCGAGTCCCCCAAATGATAATAATTGAAGATTTTAAGTATCATATTAACAGAGTGTTCAATTCTACAATTCATTATCGCTGTGCAAAAAGGAACTGTCCAGGTATATTTTATAATAAATTAGAAAATATTAAACGTTTTAAAATCATTTTTTCATTTTCCTAAATAAACTGGAAGTCGTTTTATGTCGTAGTTTTTTATTTTGTTAGGAAAAGTAATTGTCAAAAATGACGGCTCCAATGATGTTCTCAAGTTTTTTGATCATAATCATGAAAAAATAAATGAGCGTATAGAGAAGTTTAATGAAAATATAAAACTGGAAGCACTAACTTCAAATAAGTCAACTATCCAAATATATCGTACTTTTTTTTTAAATTTAGCGTGTGTATTTATTTTATCTTTTTAAAGAGAAAACATAACAAAGTTAAATCGGGAAGACAGAGAAACGCTGAGTTTCAAAAGAAGTATTCTACGAAAAATTCGTTACAACAAAAAGAGAGTCAAGCCTCCTTCCAATTTACATTTTGATATACCTGAAAAGTACACTAATGCCAATGGCGTTAATTTTCTAAAGTTAGACTGTTTTACGAATGAGAATAAAAGATTGATTATTTTTAATGGAAAAATGCTTACTCATTTAGTTCAAACATCTAATTTATTCGAAATATACATAGATGGAACTTTTAAAAGAGCGCCGTGTCACTTCTATCAAATTATAACAATACACGCATTCTTAAATATTACTCAAATACCAATTTTATATGCTATTGCTTGTGACAAAAAACAACAGACATACAGGTATTTACCATATATGTATTTTGCTATATTATACAGGTATTTTTTGATTTTTTTATTAAAAGTGAGGAGAGACTTTGGGTTGACGTGCCTGAAATAGAGTCATTAAACTCAAAATATAACTGGAGTGGAGGCAACAAAGACAGAAAAGAAGATCAAGAAAAAATGATAATTGACTTAATTTTGAACTGAACTAACTATACAAATAAATTTTTTTTCTGTTTACTTTGAATTAATTTTTATATTTGGCTAGTAAATATAGTGTTTAAATTATTTAACACTATATAGTTTTATATAGTTAGTTTATATAGTTAAAGATTTTTTTCAATAGTTTCTATAATTTTATTAAATGTAAGAGTTTTGTTGGATAATCGTAGTCTACTTTTATTTAGTTTAGATACAACCTTTCTAATTTTTAACGAAGGGCATTCGTTATATTTATACCGACAGTGTGCGAAGAATAAATCACATTATAATATTGATTGATTTTAGCGGTTAACTATGCGAAGAAAGATTAACACATGTTGCATTACGTGTTTGTGAGCGCAGGAAATTCTTATCTCGCATACGCTTCACCACATCTTTAGCACGCGTGTGTGGTTTATTTTATCGGGCTAGTGTACGCTTAGTTTATTTGTAGTGTTCCTAGCTTAAATCTTAGTCAAATATTAAAACACTTATAACTTTCACATTTCTCAATAAAATGCATCATGCGATATACCAAATTAAAGCATTTTTTATGGGCTTTCAGAATACATTACTTATATCATAAGTCCTTAAGAAATACCATTTTACTGTTTATATTTTCCATGGGCTTCATACCATTAATTAGCAGATAAGGGTTGCATTTTAAACTAAAACAGTAATATATTTGAAGAAATATTTTTTCAGTATAAAGAGTTTAGAAAACTCTTCTCTAATATGTAATGATATATTCTCATAACCTGTACGGTTGAACGCGGGTAGACAACTTGGTGTTATCTCCAACCCGTATATTACGATGATTCTTCTCCAACCTGTATTCTACGATGATTCATCTCCAAACTATATACTACAATGATTCATCTCCAACCTGTATACTACGATAATTCATCTCCAACCTGTATACTACGATGATTCATCTCCAACCTGTATACTACGATGGTTTCTATTCCATGTACAAATAACTAGGAAGACAATGTTAAACTTTCTGTTCACATTCTGCTAGATGTAAGATTTGATATACCTCATTCGGGGAGACGATGCTACATAAGTTATTACCTATATACATTATACCTGTATACTACGATGGTTCATCTCCTACCTGTATACCCCGATAATTCATCTCCAACCTATTAGTTCATATTTTGCTAGGTGTAAGATTTGATATACCTCATTCAGGGAGAGGATGTTAGATAAGTTATTAATCTCATAATAAAAAAAATAATATGTGGTAAAACTTTTGATTGCCAAATTATAATAATTCAAGATAAAAGTTAATTTCAAAAATAATCAATTTTTCTTTTAGGTAAGCCACAAAAACCCTTTATACATTACTGATTCCAGAAACGTTTATATATAATCCATATTTATTTTAATTTTGTTTCGATTAAAATTTTTTCCCAAATCTTCATTTATTTTCCTTTTTCATTTAAATAACAGATTCGGGAACTATTTTTTCACTTTTTTTTTAAATTTTGAAATGCTTATATGAATAACATAATCACAAATGTCATTAATAAGTAGGGGAAAATGTATCATCTAAAATTTTTTAGTTGGTTTCGCAAACGCTAATCCATGTATCAATTTAATTTTATGTGAAGTCAAATTGTTTAATTTTCATATTTTTAAAGTTATTACATAAAAATTGGACTTGTTTCTTCTTCCGGTTTTAAGCTGAACAAATTTAAAACTTCCGTTATAACCGAAGAACTATATCCATTATTCAATTGAGTTATCTACTTTTGCGTAATTCAAGTTTTTTCATTTTTTTTATTAAAAGTTTTTCGCTCTTTATGCCAAAACTCAATTATCGCATACCCAATAAACTAAAAACATTGTTACCGAATGAAATTCATTTAGAAAGAAATTTTGCCTTATACATTCATTTATGCAATGGGAGAATATATTTAAATTACACGAATGAAATGTTTTAATCTTTTTTAAAACATTCACATATACATTAATTTAAATTAAAATTAAAAAAAAGTTTTGAATTTTAAATTTTAAACAACTTAAATTTCAGGATTTTGTATCAAAATGACTTCATAAAAGAAAAATTATTTCCAAAAGCATTTGTACGGGTCGTGTTCCATGTGCTTTAACAATTCAGCCAAGTTGTGTCTTGATCATTGGACCGAAATTTTCGAATACACCGAAAACTCCATCCAAAAATGGCACAAACTTATTGTACCAATGGAGAATTTATCACATATGTGAGTTTTGATCCAATATCAAATTATTTCCTGAATATTTCAAATTTCAGAGTGGATTCCAAGAAGGATATCCTTTATTCAGAAGTAGAAAGTCGTTGATAAATTCTTTTTAATTTTCACCATATGGGTAAGGAAGATAGAAATGTTTTATGTATAAAAACTTTACATATAAAAGTTTTTACGTATAAATAAATTTAATTATTGATGATAAAAAATAATTAATTCATTGTTAACTTTTAAACTTTGTTACTTTCAAGGTTAAATAAAAGTTGTAACTTAGAGGATGAACTGTTGGACAATTACTTAAAGACTAACTTCAGAATATACAACTAGGTTTTCAAAGAAATACATGAGTTATTAGTAGTATAAGTTTTATAGCAATATTTCGCTATTTAATTATTATTGAGATGCGTGAGTAAGGTTGGTTAGATACTAGGTTTTGATGCCTCAAGATCTTGGGTTCGATCATGCATCAAGCCTCCTTTCTTCATAGTTCGATACAAACAGCGCAATTGAACCTTGCGGATGAAAACTTTACCTTTATCTATTGAAAAGAAAAATGAATTCTCAAACTTTATTTCCAACATTTAAAAATAAAATATATTGAGATTTTATATTTGAAATACAGAACAACGTGTTCATTTTTGAAACGAATGAAAATTAGTTTGAGATTTTTTATAATAATAAATTATAACAGTTAATATTTGAAGAATTTAATCTTTACAAATAAGCTACTATATTTATTTTTATTTCAAAAATCTTTGAATATGAGTTATATAATTTTTTTATTCAGATACTACTTTTCTCCAAATTATTACATGACTTCGTGCAATTTTTTCAAAAGAGGAAAAAAGATAGAAACTTTAAGTAGCGATGCTTATTCACTCATAAAAAACTAGTAAATTTACTAATTTCGGAAGAGTAAATCTAGTAAAGGTAAATTTTACTATCAAACTAGTATATCTCGAACTTGGTATATTCAGTGCTTAGCATACTTTCTTTGTTGTAAGCAATGTGTGGCAAGATAAATTCATCAAGATGGAAGTAATGATATACTTTCAAGCAATAAAACAATTTTTGTTTATTTATTTATTATTATAGATACTCGTTCCTCACTACATCTAGTAGACACATTCCTCATTATGTGTTTTCTTAGAAAGATCATGTGTCTAGTCTATGATACTGTTTGTGCGATTATTTTTTATAGCCTATCACTATAACATGCATGCACATTAGAACAATGTCAAATATATATTCAATAGAACTTCTCGCAACAGGCGTGGTAAAGTATTCAGACATTGTCCACAGACAAAGAGAACGAAGTTGACAGCCTTTTCTATGTCTATTGCTAACATTCCTCCGCGGTTTCACTCTTGTCTATATTGCATACAACTAGGGTCGATTTGCGAAACTCGTGTAATAAAAAGCTGTGCTTTAAATACAGTTTTGAAGCCACTCTTATTCGACATAAAAACACTAGAAAAGTGTATTTTGTTCAAAAATTTCGAAATTTTTGCCCACTTGCTGCCATAATTGGTGATAATTTGGCTTCACATGATTTCAAAAACTGTTTAATACGCTTCAGTCTTGTTGTTTTTCTTTTATTGATCGCGCAAGTTTGAAAAATCAAGTATTTTGTAATAACAAATTCCTGAGGACTATTGAGTCATATCATACAAAAATTAATAATTTGGAATTAAACAGCTTCCTTTCAATATGCGCTATTTGATAGAAGATTTTCTTCGTAACAAAAAACAATTGAACGTCCCCAATTTAACGCTTCGATATGACTCCCTTGTTTTACCTTCAAACTATAAGATTTGAAGGAAAAGACAATTCGTTCAAAGAGATGTCGTAATAAAAATTAAAAAAATATTTATAAGTCACTTGCAATAAGACACCAATTTTATCAATGCTTTTTTCGTAATGGGAAATCTTTTTCAAAATCTTTCATTAGAGTCCACGTCTTCAAAACTGCTAAATTCGTCTGCCTTATCAGGTGAATATATGGAATTAATCTCTAGAGTTATTTTTTGCGAAAAATCTGTAATTTCTGTACCTAATAAAATTTGGCTATAAATTACAGATCAGATGAATGTCTTATAAGAGATGTGGATGAAATATCATGTTTGCCCACTTTTATTTCTATTGATTTTTGTTCAGTTGAAAATAACAAGCTTGTGCCTTTGTTGTGAACTAAAATGATAACCAAATGTTTCAAACGTCATTATTATGCCTCGTTCTTGAAAAAACCCTTGAAAAAGAAGTAGTTTCTTTTGATGATAATTTAATTGATCCTTTGTCTTATGTATTGTACTCTAATTCTCGCAATAAATTTTTTTTAAATATTATCAAAATATTTAGTCTTTAATCCTTATTAAAATTTTTATATTTTTATTTTGGTAATCTTTTACTTTACGGTTCCGTCAATCAAAAAATTTCTCTGACAAATTATTGGCTGTTGTGATGTCAATCAAACTATATAATTTTTAAGTTTAATATATAGGCAATGCTATAAAGCATAAAAATTATAACATACATCTAAATGAATAAATAATATATTTATTTTACATTACTTAGTAAGCAAACATTTGATACAAAAATTGATTAAAAACTTTTTTTTATGGAATTGAAACTATAATAGAATTTCATTGAATATATTTTACTAAAAATTCTAAATCTAACTTATATAAAACTATGTCAGTAAATTAAAAAAAAAATAGAAAATTTATAACATAAAAAATACAAAAATTATAATAAAATTTTGTTGAATATATTTTACTAAAGATTCTAGATATAATTTACAAAAAATAAGAGAGTAAATTAAAAGAAAAAATGAGTTAAAAATAAAAATACATACTTTATTTCTGTTCAATACTCGAGGTTACATAATTCCTTCAAAGAGTTTAAAAACAAAGTGAAGCAGAAAAGAATATTAATGTATAGTTTTATTAACTATTTTAAAAATCCAATTTATCATTCGTGAAATAAAAACCAGAAGTTTCAATTTTTAGATAAAATTTCGTGTTGACTCAGAGTAATCAGCAATTGCATTCACTTCTTAAGAAAGTGAAACAATTATTGATGTAGGTCGTAGGAAAACAAATTTGTTATGCTCGTATCAAAACATCTCATCAATAACAAAACACACAGAGCGATCGATTTGCGTATAGCGTTTGTATTTTTGTTGTGTGGTTCTGGTTGTATTCGTATAAGATGTTTCGCTCAGCATAGATAGCAACACGCTTATGTGCTAATACTGTTCATAAGTGTATGAATGTGTTTTGTATGGGTTTGAATAACAAAATCATTCTTTTGTAGTTATTACTTGATACCACACATATGCATCCAAACAAAAAAAACAACACACGGAAAATATAACCAAATTCACCCACATATGCTACACTCGCTCAAATCGATCAGAGACATGTATAATTTGACGAGTTGTTTTGACACGAGCGTAGGAAGTATATTTTCTTTCATCATTTGTTCTATCAATTCATTTTCATCTGAAATGAATGAACCTACGGATGCTACTCTGAGTGAGAATACAATTTTATCTGAAAATTGGAATTTTTCTTCTCTGTTACAAGTTTTAAATTCAAATGATAAATTAGAAATTTTGGTTTGCTTCGCACAAAGTTATTTTAAATATTTTCGAATGCAATTATTGTCAACAAAATTGTAAATTAATAAAGAGAAATGATGTATCTGGTGGATATTATTGGAAATGTTGTGGTAAAAAAGATGGTGGATCAGGATCTTTTTTTGCAAAAAGCCACACCTTATTCTATGTTTTTGTTCATTTGTGAATGGTGTCGTGACTATTCATTAGACGCTATTATTCATGAAGCATCTATTGGAAGTGGACGAACTGCTGTAGACTGGGCTAATTTTTGTAGAGAGATTGCTACAAGTTGGGTTGAAAGAAATTGTCTAACTGTTGGAGGTTTTGATGAAAACTTTGAACAAATTATAGTAGAAATTGATGAAAGCAAGTTTTTTCATAGTAAATATCACAGAGGTACTTGGAGAGAAGGTCATTGGGTGTTTGGAGCAATCGAAAGAAATAGTAAGAAATGTTTTTTAGTTGAAGTTAAGATAGGAGCGAAACAACTCTTACACAAATTATACAAAGACACATAATACTAGGATCCATTATTGTTTCTGATGGATGGCCTGCTTACAGGAACATTTCTAACTATAATAATGGAGTTTATGATGATTGGGTAGTTATACATCAACGTAACTTTGTTGTTCCAAATGATATGAAGATTCACACGCAAAACATTGAAAATCTTTGGATGCTGGCCAAAGGAAAATTTAAAAGACACTTTGGCACCTCCAACGAATTATTCAAATCATATTTAGATGAGTTCGTTTGGAGAAGCCATTTTCCAAAAGCAAAATTATTTTCTATTTTTAAATTCTTTAAAAGATTTATTGCAACCTCAAAGTATTAAACAGAGATAAAGTATGTATTTTTTATTTATAAATTAAATATTTTTTTTATTTACTCTCATACTTTAACCCATTTAAGACCAAGCAAAGCAGACGACATCTAAAAAAAACGCAGACGATTTATATTCAAAGTCATTGAAAAAAGCAGGCGAAGATGAAATTACTTATGTTCCAAAATAGGAACATTGGTCGTAAATGGGTTAATGTAAATTAAATCTAGAATCTCTAGTAAAATATTTAAATAGTTAAATTTGAAATCTATAAAAAAAGACTAACTTTTTTATTTACTGACACGATATTAATGTAAATTTAATCTAGGATCTTTAGTAAAATATAGTTAATGTATTCTAATTTAATTTGAAATCTATAAAAATATTTTTCTTAAATCTTTATATTATGATAGAGTTTACTAATGTATAGTTTGATTGACATGACCACAGCCAATAATTTGTCAACGAAATTTTCTGATTGACAGAACCGTAAAGTAAAAGATTACCTTTATTTCGATTAGTTTTTGTTTTTAATTAAATAGAATGGATGGAAAAAGTGTAGAAACTCCTACTTTGCTGGATCAAACTCCCCAAATCTAAATTCCAATCATAGATATAACTTACCCTCGACAAAAACAACTGCTTTACTTGATGACTTTTTTGTCTCACCAGATCTTGTTTTGAAGAAACTTTTACCCTTAAACGTGAACAAATCTATTGGACCAGACAGAATCCCAAATATTTTATTGCGAAATTGCGCCTATCAATTAAAAGATAAACTAGCGCATTTATTCACATTGTCTTTTGCTACAGGAGTTGTGCCTGCAGTTTGGAAAACTTCTCATGTTACACCCATTTATAAAGGAAAAGGTGAAAAATCCAATATTAACAGCTACCGTACTATCTCAATTATTTCTTGCGTGGGTAAACTAATGGAAAATTTAGTTAATGACACTTTGATGAAACACTTGCTAAAAAATGGGTTGGTATCATCTGCCCAATTTGGGTTTTTACCAAACCACTCAACTTCTGAACAACTTTTACTTATGTACCACAATTGGATTATGTCTGCTGACAAAAATAACGATTCACTGTGTGCATTCTTAGACTTATCTCATGCTTTTATGGCTATCCCCCACAAAGCTATCTGCCATGTTTTGTCATTTTATGGTATTCGAGGTAAATTCTTTACAAGACTACTTGAATGAAAGAACTCAGTATACAAGAATAGGAAATACATTATCTGAGTGTAGTTTAGTCAAAACGGGAGTTCCACAAGGAAGTGTGCTTGCACCTACTTTGTTTATCATTTTCATCAACGAGCTTCTTGCCAAGATCCAAGAATTCAGCAAAAGTCTACCAAACGTTATAGATCTTACACCTGCTGCTTATGCTGATGATATACTTTTTCAGTTTCCTGTAATTACTCTACATTGTCTGCTAAAATCTTGAATCATGCTTTAACCCTATTAGTGCTGGGCAAAATTTGTCCGCTCAAGTGCTGGGGCGTAAAGTGCCCGCCCTATTTTTCTCAGATATTAATATTTATATTTATAAAAAAGTTTTTATAAATATTTTTGATGTTACATATATATTTCAACTATGCTGAATTCAGTGGTGATGTCCATTTTTTATGAAAATCAATCAAACCTGTCAAAAAATTGATCTAAATGTGACAGCTCATCTCAAAAAGGAACTTTTTATCTAAATAAGTATATAAATTTTTTTGCACATGTATACCCATTTTCAAATATGCTGATTTCAGTGGTGATATTTATTTTTTTATGAAAATCAATCAAACCTGTCAAAAAATTGATCTAAATGTGACAGCTCATCTCAAAAAGGAACTTTTTATCTAGATAAGTATATAAAGTTTTTTACACATGTATACCCATTTTCAAATATGCTGAATTCAGTTGTGATATTCATTTTTTATGAAAATCATTCAAACCTGTCAAAAAAGTGATTTACATATGACAGCTCATCTCAAAAAAGAAACTTTTTATCTAAATAATTATATAATGTTTTTTACACATATACACCCATTTTCAAGCATGCTGAATTCAGCGATGATATTCATTTTTTTTTATAAAAATCAATTAAAGTTATCAAAGCATTGATTTATATATGACAGCTCATCTTAAAAAGAAACCTTTTATCTAAGTAATAATATAAAGTTTTTTACACATATATACCAGAGAAGGACGGGGACCCCGAACTTCCCCTTTCCCCGCGGGGATACATGCTCCCCGTTCCCCTCGGGGTAAACTTTCTCCGAAGTCGGGGTAATAGTTTTTAAAATTATTCAACTATTCGCATTGTTTACTTTAGATAATATTTAGTGTTGTTAAATATTTTTTCAGTTTAAGTACTTCTAAATATGCAAATAATAAAAAAAATTATATTTTCATTACTTTTTATTGATTCTTCCAAAATCTTTTATTTTTTCAATTTCTGGCAATTTTATACTTTATGATTTTTCGAATTCATCAAATACAAAAAAAAATTGAAATTTCAAGCATCTCATTATTTTTTTTCTTAACTTTTTCAGCAAGGTTCTTCTTCATTTTTTGTTTATATAAAATTAGATATTTTATTAAAACACGAAGATTTTAAATAGAAGACTTAAATTCTTCCAATAACCAATTAAATATTTTTCAAATATTGTAAAAGGAAAAAGAAATAGACTCAATCCTGAAAAAGTTGAAGAACTTATTTTTGTTAAGAAAAACATGAAAATTTAAAATTATTTGTCAATTTTTTATGACAATAAATATATAATATACTTAAAATTATCCCACATTTTCAATGTTTTTTAATAAAAATTTTTTATGTAAAATAATTCCCCGCCCCGCCCCGATCCCCGCTCGAAAAATATTTAACCTCCCCGTCGTACTCTGATATATACCTATTTTTAAGCATGTGTAATTCAGTGGTGATATTCATTTTTTTTTATAAAAATCAATCAAAACTGTCAAAAAATTGATTTATCCCAAAAAGAAAGGATCAGGCACGGTTTTTTGAATTAGAGAATTACGTTTAATAGAAAGTATAGGGAGGTTATGAAGTTTACCGTGTATGGCATTTTACACACATATACCCATTTTTTAAAGTTTTTTATACATTTCAAGTATGCAGAATTTAATGGTGATGTTCATTTTTTATGAAATCAATAAAACCTGTCAAAAAATCGAATAAACCTGTAAATCCTTGTGAAATATATAAACATAAAAATAACTTCTACTTGCAGTTTTCTCTGTTAATTATTTTCTTAATTTATTTAATAAACCAACTTTAGATGTTTAATTAACTCAAAATATTTCATTTTACAGTAACTTAGGTAACTCGATAGGATCTCCACCTTTTTGGCCACAAATTCGTTATCGGCTCGTAGTCTCTACGTCATATTATAATTTACACTATGTAATTTTGGTATTCATTCTATGATGATCCTTTCTTGGTAGCTCTTTTTTCATTAGAAAATTTATATTTTTCAATGTGTGTTCGAAAATTTTTTTATAATGATAAAATTACTTTTTTCCTCTCTCAACGCATTCTGATTAGAATCTTCTTGGTGATCTTAGACTTTTTTTCAGTATCGTGTATTTTATTATCAAGCCTGAATATTTGTCAACCAATCTTATTTCAAAGGATTTTTTCTGATGAATCATTTGTGATGTTGATTGTTCAATTACAAAAAGTTGTCAACGTTCTTCATCTAAAAAATTATCTCTTTGACACAAAAGGATAAAGATGGACAAATTCAATTTAAATTAAAAATATCTTGATAGTGACTAAATTCTCACATATTGGCACCTGTGCCATTTTTGATAAATCTGACCTATTCTAAATTTTCAGATTTCCTACCCATCTTAGCTAAATGTTAATTGTAATCCTAGATGATAAGCTATAGATTTGAATATTTTTCATTTGTAAAAGAGGAACTTCTTTTTCACAGTCAAAATCTTTTTTGAAGCACCTAATATTATATAATTAAACCACTTCCTAGTTCATTAGAACATGGTAGATCTTCCATTTAGTAAAGATACATTTTTTTAATTATTTATTTTGATCACATGTTCTCTTTTCAATTAGTTTTCAACTTGGTTCCTTCTCTCATACAAATTTTCAAAAGATTTTATAATACGTTTTGTTTTTTTAAATAAATATTTCATACTCAAGATGATTGTAGAAAGTATTATAAGCCAAAATATACAAAAAAAAAAAGTATATTTTTACTACATACCTAATATGGAGCCATTTTTTGAAATTTTTTTACAGAACTGATTTTCAGGCATACATTACTAATTCAATTGCCACTTCGAGATATTTTTTAACCGTATTATCCAAAATCCAGTACAGAAATAAAATAAGCATAGTCGATTTGGTATAAAATAGATATTTTATTTTTTTGAAAATATTTTTGAAGACAGTATCTAGAAGTAAACTGCAAATCTGATTCAAGCTTTCAGATATTTTAAAACCATAAATGCCAAACCTGAGTCCAAAAATTAAACCAGCATCTTCCATTTGGCATAAAAACAGATATTTTATTTAAATTTCAAAAATATTTCTGTAGACATTAGACGTAAATCGAAAATTTGATTGACACTTTCAGACATTTAAAACCTCTAAATGCAAAAAATGATTTTAGAAATAAAAATTATCATGGTCGAATTGGTATAAAAACATATATTTCATGTAAAATTAGAGAGAATATTTTGGGATATAGTTTTCAGACATAAACTGCAAATTTGATTGACACTACCAGTAAAACCACTAAATGCGAAAACTGTGTTCAGAAATGAAATCATCATGATCTATTTGCTATAAAAACAAATTTTAGAACTAAACGCAAATTTAATTGATACTTATATGTATTTTCAAATTCAAACTGCAAAAATTGAGTCCATAAATGAAACTAGCTTGATTGATTTGGTATAAAAACATATATTTAATTGTAAAATTTGAATGAATGTTTTTGGAGACAATTTTTAGAAGTAAACCGCAAATTTGATTAATACTTATAGGTATTTTCAAATCCTAAATGTAAAAAATGAGTTCAAAAATGAAAACAGCATGATCGATTTGGTATAAAAACAAATATTTCATGTAAAATTGAGAGAATATTTTTGGATATAGCTTTTAGAAGTAAACCGCAAATTTTGACTGATATTTTAAAACCTCTAAATGTGAAAAATGAGTTCAGAAATGAAAACAGCAGGGTTGATTTGGTATAAAACATATATTTCATTGTAAAATTTGAATGAATGTTTTTGGAGACAATTTTTAGAAGTAAACCGCAAATTTGATTAATACTTATAGGTATTTTCACATCCTAAACGTAAAAAATGAGTCCAGAAATGAAACCAGCATGGCCGATTTAGTATAACACATATATTTCATTGTAAAATTTGAATGAATGTTTTTGGAGACAATTTTTAGAAGTAAACCGCAAATTTGATTAATACTTATAGGTATTTCCAGATCCTAAACGTAAAAAATGAGTCCAGAAATGAAACCGACATGGCCGATTTAGTATAACGCATATATTTTATGTAAAATGTGAAGGAACGTTTTTGGAGACAATTTTCAGAAGTAAACCGCAAATTTGATTAATACTTATAGGTATTTTCAAATCCTAAATGTAAAAAATGAGTCCAGAAATGAAAACAGAATGACCGATTTAGTATAAAAACATATATTTTATGTAAAATTTGAAGGTATATTTTATTAGATATATTTTTGATCAATTAAAATTTTGATTGACATTTTTTAAAAAGTAGCAATGATTATTGAAAAAATTAAATACATAAAGCGTTATGCGTTCCAAACTGTATATAATTATAAATTTTCAGGGTATTATATAATATAGATCCTAAGTTATAAGGTTAAGTACAGATAATGTCAAAATTTTGCTGAAAAATTAAAATTTTTGATTTTGATTGACAGTTTTGGACATGAAGGGGTCATTCAACTACCATGAAAATGGTTTCAAAAGATGCAGCTAGCGATTTTAGGAAAAGTCACAAAATTTTAAGGGATATGATTCAGCCAATTTTCTACAATTAATTTTTTAGTGAAGGGGGGCGTTTTCGCCCCCTTAGCACTAATAGGGTTAAGCATTGCGTCAATATGGGCTATGCGCTTTAATTTTCAAAAAACTGTGGCCATGAAATTTTCCAAACCAAAATATACATGCGACAATAGAAACTGCCAGATCTCATTTGATGGATATAAAATACCATTCGTGAGCACCAACATCTTGGAGTAATTCTAATTAACGACCTAAAGCAAAAACTTCAAGTTCAAGAGATCTGTCGGAAAACAATGAAAGAACTTTATGTACTACGTCTACTAAAATCTAATCTTCCAAATAACTCTGAACAACTTCTGCTAAAAATTTACAAAGCCTTCATATGATGTCATATGGAATATGCCTCAATCCTATTGTGTGGAGCCAGAAAAGTCTTAACAAACTGTTTAGAATCGCTACAACGCCGTGCAATTTGTATTATATTGGTCTTCGCTCCCGAGACGTAGTTACTCAAATCTTTATAATCTTCTAGGACTCGATAAATTACAGTTTAGACGCAATTTCTCACTTGCTTGCACTGGTTACAAATACTATCATGGTAACTGTCCATTAGCACTAGTGCCTTTTGTCCCTCATCAGAAAATTTTACCTCACAGAATTGTCGCCATACTTACGTTAATTGTAATACCTTAACTTTCTCGTCGACTTTCTCCGATAAATCTCCTCTTATACTTCTCCCTCAAATGCTCAACACGCTCACCTCTGATAGCTTGCAACAACAATCTAATCTTAATGCTTTTAAGATTTACCTCACCACTCAAGGTGAAAATAATTCGTTTTCATACTTTCCTCACATCATATAGAATGTTTTATAACTATTTTTATTTTTTGATTTAAAAACCAATAGATATATTATTAAGTCGTGCTACGACATTTCATCCCAAAAATCTTCCAAATCAGCGTTTTTCAAACTGTGGGTCCCGACCCTTCAATCGGTCGCGTGAAAAATAAAATGGGTCATGACAAAAAAAAGGACATATAAAAAATCGATGCTGAATAAATGAACCTAGTGAAGAGAGTTTGTCTTATTACACCTAAGTATTATGGGTCGCGGTGCAAACCGTGGTTCTTGCTATGGGTCGCAGTAAAAAAAGTTTGAAAAAGGCTGTTCCAAATGATGAGACACGCAAGTATAATAAGATAAAAAACATCTAAGTAAAAACTAGTTCCTATTGCCTAGGCGTTAGGTTGGGGGAAACAGGCAACAATGAGTTTGAATTCTGGTTCACATGACCTCACATTCACATTCTGGTTCCACGCCTGAGAGCGGACAATACATTCATGGAGGACCTGTATTATGAAAATCAATCAAATCTTTCAAAAAATTGATTTATATTTGACACCTCATGTCAAAAAGGAAATTTTTATCTAAATGTTATATAAAATTTTTTACACATATATACCTATTTTCAAGTATGCTAAATTCAGTGGTGATATTTATTTTTTTGAAATCAATCAATGTCAAAAAAATACCCGTTTTCATGTAGGCTCAGTTTTCTGATAATATTCCTTTTTTATGAAAATAGTCAAATTGGTAAAAAATGATTTAAATAAGAAAGCCCATGTCAAAATTAAATTATTTATTCTTATAAAAATTTCTTATACATATTTGCTCATTATCAAGTACGTAGAATTTAGTGGTGATGTTCATTTTTTATGACAATCAATCAAAGCTTGTCAAAAAATTGATATATATATAAATATAAATGACAGCTCAAGTAAAAATTAAATTTTTTATTGAAAAAAATTTTTTTATTGTCAATCAATGTCAAATATATAAACTAAAAATAAATTCTACTTGCAGTATTTTTCTGGTAATTATTTTCTTAATTTATTACCCTCGCTTGACGGACCCCGGACAATTTTGTACTTTGCCAATTTAAAAGACATTTTTCTAAAATTTCCATCATAGAAACCTTTTTCAAAAATAACATGTTAACCTTCTCGTTACGATAAAAAATCAAAATAAAATAAAATTAGCAAAAAAAATTATTTTATTGTTTTTAAAATAAAATTTTGAAATTAAAGTAAAAGTTAGTATAGATGGAGTTAAATTTATATGTTTTGACTAAAGCATTCAGAGCTTTAGAATTATTCTATAATGTACATTGCAAACAAACTTTTTGCACTTTTCACACTTTTTAGATGCTTTTTTTCTTTTTAATTTGCAAAGGTAGCACAAAGATCTTAAGGTGGAAGTCGTTGGTTGAGTAGTTTCTTGAGAAAAACCACAAAAAGAGAGTACGATTCTGATAGCTAAGGGTACTTTGGATATCATTGATCTTGTTTTCATTGATTCTTCGGCCAGAAAGGATAAATTCTATCAGAAAACTTTTCTTCCACTTTCTTTGGTTGAAAGAAATTTGTCAGGCGAGTTGAACTTGGTAATTATCCAGGTGTTCAAGACACTAATGTCTAAATAGTTAGAAAAAACTGCATGAGTCCATTTTCTATTAGGCTTGTAAGACCTGTAGGCTCTGGGCATTTTGTTAGCAACATCCACTCTTCCTTTATATTCATTATAAGATAATAAGCTGTCAGGTTTAGAATGAACATTATTTACTCTTCGATTTTTAGGTTGTGAGGATAGAATATACACAACTTTGAAGTTTTTAGAAGAATGTTTTTTTGGTATGTAGGCAGTCAAAGAAGCAAAGTTTGTTCAAATTATTCTACTCTCACACTCACATAATTTCAACTCTTTGAGATAGGGTTTCCTGAATATAAAAGTAAGAAACCTTCTGTTAGCCATAACTGTTCCACATAATGAAACGTCTTGTCCATGACACCAAATGAGAAGTTCATGACTAGTAAAAAATCGATCAGTGTATAATCTACAACATTTCGGGATGCTACTATCTTTTATCAAAAAGCTTGCACACGTTCAAAGCAGAAAAGTAGGAGGGGTCCTGTAAACCAGACATGTAAATTTTAGGTTTCATACAGTAAAAATATTTAGCGTCGTTCAAGTGATAAAACTTCACCCCATGGCCCATAGTGGCCGGGCTTCTTAAGGTCATAAATTTTTATCGAGCAACCTCCTCTGAAAGTAACTAGTTGGACATCTATCGTGAGCGCTGAGTGTGGAGTCCAATATCTTCAAAATTTACTATAGAAGTTGTTATGTAGCTTTTTTATAGCCCTTATTTTATCCAAGGGATCTCTCTCTTCTTTTTTATCAAAACGGAGAAAAACATGTATGAGAGTGAACATATCTCGACCCAAGCTTGCTCTCAAGAAGGGATTGCCTGAACTTGAAAACAAATCGGAAACTTTGACTTTTTGATCTCCATTTTGACCGATACTAATCAAGGCCTTAAAGTAGGCTAAGAGATGACTGATCTGAAAACTTTTTTAACAGTGATGCAAATTCGAATACTTAGGACTTATCGATCTGAAAAAGTAAAAAAACGGTCTAGAATACAATTTTCTAGTAGTAAAAATACAATTTTATTATGTTAATTTACCATTTTTCAATTCGTACAATTTTGAACTTTTGATAAATTGCTTACTAATATAGTCCAAAAAACAAAAACATATTCTATTATGTTCCTAATTGAAATTTTAACAACCAGTACTAGATCAAGTTTAGCAAAATATAGATGGCGTTAAATTGATGAAATTTTCATCACTTTATACAGTATGTAATTTTACTATTCATTCTATTATAATCCTTTTTAGTAGCTCTTTTTCATTAGAAATTTATTTTCTGCTATCTGTGTTCAAAAAAACTAAGGATTTATTTAAAAATTTTTTTTACAACTCTCAAAGCATTCTAATTAAAGAATCTTCTTGATGATCTTAGGCTGTTTATCAGGTGATATGAAGAGATATTCAACCTGAATATATTTGTAAACCGATACCAATAAAGTTTATCATTCGTGATGTTCATTGCTCAATTTCAAAGTTTTTCCAGCTTCATCTAAAAGACTCTTGCTTTCACGCAAAAGGAAAATGATGGACAAATTCAATTTAAATTGAAAATTATCTTGATAGTGACTAAATCTCCACATATTGGCATCTAAGATAGTTTTGATAACTCTAACCTATTCAAAATTTTTAGATTTTTAGTGAAATGCTAATTGTAATATTTTCTGATAAGTTATAAATTTAAAGATTTTTCATCTCCATAAGAGGAATTTATTTTTCACGGTCAAAATCTTTTTTGAAGCACCCAATATTAGATCATTACACCACTTCCTAATTCATTGGAACATGGTAGATCTTTCATTTAGTCAAGATACATACTTCTTTTTTAAAATTATTTCTTTTGATCACACGTTCTCTTTTCAATTCGTTTTCAGGTTGCTTTCTTCTATCATACTAATCTTCAAAAGATTTTATAACGCGTTTTCTTTTTTTTAAATAAAATTTTCATACTCAACATGAAAGAAATAATTATAAGCCAATATATATTAAAAAAATTATACATTTTTACTATATAACTAATATACAGTAGAACTCCGCCCTACGGTCACTCCTGAAAAGCGGTCAGCGGTCAGAAAGTATAGTCGCAAATTCTTTTATATTTCTATATATTACTTAATTATTGAGTATAACGGTCACTCCCGTATTGCGTATTACTGTCACCTATTATCGCATATTTTTGTCAAAACGGAGAAATTGGGTAAATTTTCAAATAGAGATTAAGTTTTAACATCAAAATAAAAACACTTTTAGTTGCGAATTTTAAATCAGTCTTCCTAAGCATCTGTTTTTTCTGTTACCCTATTGATAAAAAGTTAGAGAGACTAATTTTGTCTTTAGCATTAGCATTATGATTACCCTTTTGTGTTTGTGCTGTGAACATTATATGATGCTAATATGATGGGATAGATACACGATAGGACACTGTTGTATGATTAGTGATAATCAAGAGAGAAATTTCAACCCCCTCATGTCATATTTTAGATATATCAATCACTTAACAAAATCGACTTTTGTCAAGTTTTTTGCGGGCAGATTAATCTTGATATGGCAAATTTATGTGTTTTATCCAGTAGTTGAGAACTCCATTTAAGATGCGCTTTGAGAGAGTTAAAAAATGCAAGCAAGGTATTGCTAATAAAATTCTTTTATGCTGAACAGTTTTGTTAGATTGATTGAAAAAAATATTGATGATTTATCTTTCTATTGAAAAAAAAGAAAAGCTTTTATTCACATAACGAGTTATTCTTCTGCTATATCTGTTCTATGTCATATGCATTTTCTTTTTTCATCCATGTCTGTTTATATGTTGTATGTATGTTATGTATGTTTTAGTAAAATAATAAATTTACCATTTACTCTATAAGATTTGATGTATTCGATTTTTATTGAATTTTAACTCCTTTATTTCGTTCATTCAGATGTTTATAATACATTTACAAATTAAGCATTAATTGAATAAAAAGCTACGCTGAAAGCGGCTTCCGTTAGCCTTTGATTTTCAATAAATTTCTTCTTCCTCTTCTTACCACAGCATGAGAGAACCAATGAGAATAAATACAATGATGTATATTTTTAACACACCTTCTTCATCTCATTTCTCTTTAGACGCAAACTTTAGCACATTTAACTCGATTCTAATCAATTGGGAAGAAGCAGGATTGAAATTTTGCAGAGTAGAATATGTAGTCATTATAGTCAAGTAACCTGGTAAATTTTTCCAAATTTCTCGACACCATAATATTCATCAAGGTTTCTTCTCAATGTGGTGCATATTGCCCTTTAGAGGGCGATGAGATTTTTTAGAGGACCATTGAACATTTGGCGCACAAAAAATATATTTGGAGTATTTTGTATTTAAAAAATATTATTTAGAAGCAAAATATTTAATTAATCTGAGCCATTTTATTGACATAAACTTGTGATAATGCTTCAAATACTTTTTTTATCATGCTTGCGTTTAATTTTGGCTTGAAGATACGTATATTTATCTATTACTGCGTAATCTCACCTCTCTATGCATTCACACGTGAAGATGTGATATACGAAAGTGCTTAGATCGAACCTCGTCTTTTGACAAACACGGGCAGTTCAGCTAAGAAAAAATACATGCAAAATTATGTCATAGTCTGTTAAGCATGATGAAATCGCACTTGTTGTTGAAAATCCATCTGTTCCAAAATTGTAGGTAAATAAGTTTCACTTCAAATCTACAAATGTTAATTTCGCTTTTCTAATGAAATTTGTGAAGTTCATTAATGTTGATGATATATGTCAAGAAAACTTTTCGCGTTTAAAGTAACGACTGTCACACTAGGTGAATCCATCTTCAAAAAATTTCAGGTCCATTCTGAAGAGAACAACATTACATTAAAAAAAATTTGGGGTGTGTGCAACAGATAAAGCTGGTTCTATGATTGCAAAGGTTACTATTCATAATGCATTCTGTGTGCCCCGCATTATTGAACGGCAGCACTTGTTTGTCAAAAGCTAGCAGGCTGTTTGCATGGAAGTAGTTGAAACTTTGGAGAAGGGAGATTGCACACTAATGCACAGTTTCCTTCTTTAACAGCTATATACCCTGAACTTCCCGATGATAAAGTTGATCATTTCAAGTAGTTAGCTGCATAATGAAATGAAAACTGCATTTGCAACAGTCCTAGAGTAATTTATGATTCCATTAAATGCTCATGCATTTTAAGTTCCATATCAGCGAACTTCAAAATAAGAAAACATCTCAAACGAGATTCCAGTAATGACTTTCACCCCGTTGTCTCCCGTGTCCAACCTCTTGTAGTTTGGAAGATATATATAAATATAAACAAAAGAAGATATATGTTTTAAAAATATTAAATAAAGAAAACAGAGATAAATGTTAGTAAATTATAAATTAGAACAACGCAACATTTTTAATTTTACAACTACAATAATTTTGGATTAAAATTTTTTTTATATGTTTATTAAAAAAAATTAACCAATAAATTTCAGTGATTTAAGGAAATAATATGATATATTTATTGAATATTGAGGGCACTTTACAAGAAATAGCTTGCTTGCATAACAAGTTTATAGCCCTAGAGAGAAAACTAATTAAAGCCTACTTGAGGTCTACGATTTCACAAGAAAGACTTAGCAGTTTAGCAATGCTTTCTATAGAAAGCGAGATTGCTAAAGCTATTGACTTCGAAGATATTTTGAAAGGATTTGCTAAAAGAGTCTTTTTCTAAAGGAGTATATGTGATTGCCTAATTTTCCTCTCTTAATGTTAAAAGTAAAACAATAAATGTATCCACATTGCCTTAAAATTTTTTTTTATACCAAAACATTTTTAATGTCTATTTTTGGTTTGTATATGTTTTTTTATTATATGAATCATAAACACCGATAAATTTTACTATGTTTTAGTTTTAGTTTGTTGGGTTTGATGCGCCATCCATGTAGAGTCGGAGCCGAGCTATCACATTTCCACTAGCTCTACTCATTCCTTTTGCAACAACATACTTATGCCAGTCAGGATTTATACACTCTTTTGTCAATTATAAGACGAAATCTAGAAATCGCTTGAATACACAAACAGACATTTGTGTTGCTATCAGCAACATAGTTCCACGTTTCGAAAAACACATAAGTCAGTAAAAGGAACTGACGTCATTGAATTGAAATACATTAATAAACTTTTAGAAGTCAGTCTTTTGATTTTAATATATTTCGAGCAAGAGGTATTATTTATGTAAAGTTAATTAACATATTAATTATTGATATGTTTCTTTTCTACATGTCCGATTTTTGTTTACATACTAAATTAGAAAGTGAAATTAATCCATTCATTGGATAAAATTGTATGATGAATCCACATCCTTTATTTTGAACAAAGTGTAGATTGTAGGGGGTGCTAGATCAGAGCAAAATTTTTTAGGGGTGCGAGAGTAAATAAAGTTAGGAAGCAATGCTCTAATGCAAAAAAGAGGAAGAAAGAGAGATAGCGATACTGACTCTTCATGGTGAAAATTTTGTTCAATCCTTCGATGTTACAGTGTAATGACGAATCTTCATGATTCGATATGAATCCGAAGTTATGGAGTTGAGTATCCTGTAAACTTTCATTATCTGTTTATCCAGTAATTTGCTATATGGGTAAGCAGCAGCTATTGGCTCCATTCCACACAAATTACATTTTTAAGTTTGCAAAAGACATCGTCTTCCTTTATACAATCACATACATTGCATCTTTCATTGTACATTGTATTTACATTTGTTTTAAACTTTGTGTGACAAGTCAAAACTCCCGAAAACCAAAATACCCGAAAACCAAAATGGTCGAAATCAAAGCGCCCGAATCCAAAACGCCTGAAACTAAAACGCCTGAAAAACAAAACTCCCAAGAAAGAATACAATCATAAATCAAAAAATATAAAATTTTCTAAAATGAATAATTTTTAATAATAATTCATAAGATTTTTGATATATGATTAAAATATTTTCTAGACTACTCTTTAGAACTTTTTGTTTTTAATGTTTTTTCAAGTTTTTATATAAATTGTTAGAACTTACTCACAAGTCATTCTCTTATTTTTAGGCTTAGATGTGACTAGCAAGTACACAATATTTCTTAGTGAAAAATAGCGGCTATTTTTAAGCTACCTATGGCAAGATGAATGGTCAAAACGTTTCAAAACCAAAATTTCCGTAAACCAAAACGTCTGAAAACTAAAACGTCCGAAAACCAAAACATACAAATATTGAATATAACATCTATAATATATTTTGGTTTTCAGGCGTTTTTGTTTCGGGTGTTTTGGTTTTAGATCGTTTTGGTTTTCGGGGGTTCAGATTTTCGGGCGTTTTGACTATAAACCAAAACATTGCATAGCATCATTGCCTTAACCTTTTTGTTTTGAATTTTTTTCGAATTTTACAACTCTCAGATGACTCTCAACACTGTAAAATCCCTTGGAAGTCGCCATCAACTCTCATTAGAAAAGAAGGTAAAAATGATCAAGATGCACGATGAAGACAAGCTGAGGCCGTTCTATCGCCGAGAAGATTTTCACTCAAGGGCAATGCCGCGGAAGGAAAGCAACGTACCACTTGTCTCAAGCAAAGCCAACCCCAACTCAAGCCCTAGAGTCTTGAAGATATCAGTTATAGCATTGCTGATATACGAGCATTTCCTGTCAGCAAAGGCTTCACCGAAATACTAGAGAGGTCCACTGACTTTGAAGGCAAAGTCCAGCGAAAATGTCAGTACCAAAGGCAAGAGGCCAGACAGACAACGGAGTTCCATTTATTCAAAAAGGTCTGAGATTAGTCCTTTCTGAAAACCCAAAGGACGTTTTTAGGGCCAACAGTTACCAAACGGCTCTTTTTAGAGCCAAAATGACACCGAGTAAGATATCTCCCATTCGTGGTGTCGGTAATGCGATGTCTTGGGCATCGTAGCAGAATCTCACAAATGAAAAAATCTTCAGTCTATTTTTTTCTAATATTTTCTATCGTGAAAAGTTATTATTTAAAGGTTTAAACTAACTTTTCCGTTTTTATCAAAACGTAAGTGGTTTAGTGGCTGCGAGGTTAAACGGTTAGAAGCGCTGCTATCGATCTGAAGTTCCGGGTTCAGGCCTCGCTTCTGCTAGATTATCTATAGCTCGATGTTAGCTGCAAAAGTACTTTTTTCGATGAAAATACCACACCACCTTTAACCTTTATCATAAAGATTCAAATTCAAAGTTACTACATTGTTTAATTGCTACATTGTTTTTATCATTTCATATGAGCTTATTTTTTGAAATATGTGTGCACTTCACCAACCAAAAACTCACCTATAAAAAACAAAGGGGGTGCCGCCCCTCACCCCCCAGGTAAATCCATCCCTGGTTCGATTGTAATATACTTCCGTTTTGTCTATGTAGAGGGTACACTCTTACAAGGCATAGTGGCACCACTGTTTATAAAAGCGTATACAGCGGTAAACTTATCCAATCCACTGAATATCATACTCGCCGTTAATTAGAAAAATGAAGCTTTTTGTTTTTCAGTGAATTGTGACATCAAGGTATTGAGAATTAAATAAAAATAAGCCTTCAAAATGAGACTGAAGAAGCAACCTTCTTCTTTATGCACAATTTCAATAAAAACTCACTTAATTTGTGCAATCTGAATTTTATTTCAGGCCTTTATAATAAATTAATGAATCTTGGTATTGAATCGTCATTTAAACCATACATATATTATATGCTGTTTACAATGTTTAAATCTAAATTTAATAAAACGTGTACAAATTGAAAAGATAGTGCTAAATAATTAATACATTTACTCACAACAATTCGTCTAAATTCAAAAGATTGCGCTCATTGCCTTGGTGCCATTAATTACAGAAATGAGGTATATTTTTAACACCGCTTCTTCATCTCACCTTCCATTTCTCTTTAGACGTAAACGTTAGCACATTTTCGAGTATCCTGTTAAAATTTTCCGATTTCTCGACACCGTATTATACACCACTAAATTTTATCATTCAGAAATATGGAATATTTAAGAATTATAATGAGTACCCTGCTATTTTTAAACTGTGTATATTTTATTTTAAACATTTGTTCCCTAAGCATATTTGTAATGTTGAAAAACAGACTTCAATGTCAAATCACTATTTTGACTACGGCAATTTCGATCTTTGCCAGCATAACAGCAATCAACAGTATTGTTCAACCAAAGCATTGCTATTGGCTTTTTTTTTACGCCAAATTATTTTACATTTTTCAAAACTTTCTTACAAAGAGTGTAGATATTTTTTACATGTTCAATTTACTTGACAAGTTCTACACAATTTGCAAAACGAAGCCACCGAAAATATGGAAAAAAAGCTTCACATACAAGTACTTACCTGGTGTTCTTTCCATCGTCATTCTGTTTGCCAACATTCCTAACTATTTTTGGTTTAATTTAATGGATGTGTTAGGCGATAAATCTTTCTGCTACATCCAAATTAAGAATCCAGATAAACACTTGGTTTTGAAAACGTATGAAGTTTTAAAAAGTTTTGTTCTGTACCTCTGCCTACCTTTTTGCATCCTGTACCCAGCTTCAAAAATCATGTTCTACGCGAGAAACACAATCCGCCCCAACCTGTCGCAACCAACCCGGCTTTCTTTCGAAGAAAACCAATCACCTGCTGCAATGGTAAAGAGCTTGGGAAGCAACGTCTACAGACTCCTCCTCAGGATTTCCTACAAAAGGTGCAAACTTGTGTTGCTGCACGCCATCCTCTACTTCTTCTTCTCCATTCTCTTCGGCATATTCTACACCTTCTTCCAGAACATACATCTGCTGTTCAGCGACATCAACGCCTACTACGACTTTTCTGGCAGTGTTATAGCTCTGGAGTACATTTTCTATCAGAGCATGCCCATCTATTTTTTCTATGTAGATCATAACTTCGCTATTCACATCAAATCTCTGCTGAGTGGTGTGTTTTCAAAATAACTTAACTTGATTTAAATGTAAAAGTTTCAATCTTTCCTTTAAACTTTCATTTTGTGTTGAGTGTAATATAAATGTTAACTTTTCATTTTTGTGCCCAAATAAAAAAGAATTCACGATGAAAATGCTCTCATTTAGAAAGAAAAGTAAAGAAAATACATTGAAAGCAGAGGCGCACATTTTCAAAATTTAGGGGGCGAACTTTTTTTTTATAATTTTCAAAAATTTTTTATAAAAGCATTTTTGTCCAATGAACACACCCCATTTTTTACATATTAAACTTGCACAGTAAGCTCTCAATCGCACAATAACTGCACGGATATTATCAAGTCAAAGTACCTTGTTTATAATTCTGAGTGCCTTCTAGCTCAGTGGTTTTCAAACTGGAGTCAGCGGTACACCATGCGATCGTGAAGCAGTTTCATGAGGACGAGGAAGGGGACACTGGGTGGCTCGTTTTTTAATGCCTTAAAAATGGAAATATGATAACTTATACTTAAAATTTTGTTTTACTGAATTAAACTCTGGTGGGGAAGAGGAACATAGGTTTCTTTTGTGTTCTGAAGTGTTAGCATCCACTTTTTAAAGCCCATCAACTGAAGCTTGCACTGAAAATGAAGAACTTGAATTTAGTAAACAAAACTATTGACTATTTTAAACGTCGAACAGAACGATTGCACAAATCCAGGTTTGATAACACAGGAATGTTTTTGCAAATTATTTAGTGTGCTTTGAAACCCTTCTATAAAATTTAAAAAAATATCTGTTGTACATAGGAGAACACTTGAAAAGATATATTGAATGTGCTAAGTTCTGAACTTGTAATGTTGAAACGTATCTTCCTGTCAAACGATACCCTTAGAAGGCTAATAGGAGAGATGTCTGATCACGATTTTACACCTGGTAGACAACTTTTTATTTTGCCAAACTCCTAGCAGTAGAACCAATGCAAGACAAATATTTGACAAGGTGGACAATTTTTTACAGCACATGTAAATTAAGCCAGAACATCCACTGTCTTACCGTGCTCTGTGTGTACTGACCGTGCTCTAGCAATTTCTTCTTGTTCTAGTTTTTAGACTCTGATTTGTAAAAAAATTTTTTAAAAAATTCGGATTCAATTTTCCACTACATATGAGTGTGAGCAAGCGTTTTCTTCTTTCCAGAAAAAGATAGGAAGTCAATAATGATATGAGAGTTGCATTGGCTAAACAGAGTCAAACTTAGACAAACTGGTTTAGACAAATCAGATGCATCCATCCCATTGACATTGATGGGATTATACAGACAATTTGTGAATAAACAAGTGTGTGGTACAGTAGTTTTTATGTTGATTTATTTTTTTAAAATGAGATCCTGAGTTATTAAAAAATCATAGAGAGATAAAATTTTTACAAAGTTTTTGAACCAATCTTCTCAACAAGAGAAAAAAATCATTTATATATGATAGATCACTTACCCATCGGATGTAATTATGTCTTTATCCTTCCTTATTGCCATTTACCAGTTATTGAAACCGATAGTCATCGTTTATCCATCGCTAGATACGCTATACTCTAACCAAGTGAAGATTTTATACCGTGACTCTAAAAATGACCCCTTTTGTATATCTTTAGGGAAAAGAATTTTTGGTTGAACCGATTCTATATTTGGTGTTGGAAAGTTAAAAATGTCTTTGTCTGCAAAAGACCATATGGATAAAACTGTATTAGAAAACTCATTGGTAATGCAGTCAGACCTTATTTATCCGACACTAGAAGATTCGACAACCCCACTATCAGATGCAATATTGTTTAGGAGCTAAAAGATTTTTCTCAGCCACTCATCTCACTACTTGTCAACAAGCCTGGTTCATATCAAATGAATTGGTTTGGTGGATTCATTACTCTCTACTGAAATGCATTCTTGCTTAAAATTAAATTTCAAAATTTTTAGCAGCGAAATGTAACCAGCCATATTCAAAAACGAAGAGTCATCTTATATAATTTTCATATTTAAATTCTGGAATAAAAGACTTGATTGTTTAAATTGGCTCCACCCGACTTCGAGTACGGGGGGGGGGGGGACTGATCAAGGAAGGGGAGGCGTGCAAAACTGATTTTAATAGGGCCCGGACTATAAGAAAATGTATACATTTATATATTTTCAGAGGGCCAAAATAAATCAGAGAGGCAAAGATCCCCTGCTCCCACTCCTTTATCGACGGGCCTGGTTACCGTAATTAATAGGGATAAACCCTTTAAGATTTAAATTATGAAGTTCTTATATAGTTATGTGCTATAAAAAATATTTGCCTCACTCAAAAATGCATTCAAATTCTTCGGATCAAATATAGGTCAAATTTGCATTATTATGTTAATGAAATGGAAATTTAATGAAAAAAATAGATTTTAAATATTCATTCTAAGACTTAACCTTAAAACAAGAAAAGTAATATGGGAAATCAAATCACAAGACAAACAAGTCTTTTAGGTTCATAGTCAAAACGTCCCAAAATTAAAACGTCCGAAACCAAAACTTCCAAAAACCAAAACGTCCATAACCAAAACGTTCGAAACCAATTTTTTTTGGATTATAATGAATTTGGCTAAAAAATTTTCATTTTAAAATCAAACACTTGTGAAGATTATGATTTTAAAATATATAACCCAATTTTGGAAAAAAGTCTCGGAAAAAGTTATACTAATTAGCCGAATTTGCAAGACTTTGAAAATTAGAGTTGCTATCAACAATCAAAGGAAAAACTTTGAAAGGATTTTATGGCATTGGAATGAATTTTTATCTATTCCTGTAAAAAGACACGCTTGATTATAGCGCATTTTTCATTTAAATCTAAAATGTGTAAAGTTTTAAACTAAAAATAGAATTTATTGCTCAATTCTTCAACAATTTAGATTCTCGAAAAAAAATGTTTTTTAGGGTTCAGATACTGTTAATCTAATCTTTGGAACTTTTGGTTTCGGACGTTTTGCTTTTCGGTTTCGGACGTTTTGACCAGGCACCCTTTTAAATACTAAAAAATATATATATACATTCAGCTACAAAAGAAAATAAAAAAAAAATTTTGAATATAAAAATTCAGCTACAATTAGAAGTAAGAGGAATGAAATTTCCCATTTGCTTTTAATACTTTTGTTATCGAGTAACTTCAAAAAATGTCCATGAAATTTGCCACTGTTGCGAAAACGCAACAGTAGTTTTGAATCGTTTATTTTTCTAAAAAAATTATTTTATTCAATATTTTTTTGATTTAAAATGAAAATATAAATATTCATTTTTATTACTATATTTTTTTTTTGAATTTATTTTTTAAGATAAAAAAATAAAAGATAATATTGTTTAAAAATAGGCTGAAAACTCTATATTTTAAGAAGCAATTAGATTGACCTTTCTCTATATGCTTATGTTAACTTGCATTGAATGTTTTTTTCCTTGTCAAAAAGTTATTTAAATTCAAATGTTGCACCAAGGGTCTGCAGATGGCCTAGTGGTAGGAGCATAGGGTCGTGATCCAGATGGTATGGGTTCAATTCCTGTTAGTGGCCATCTAAAAAATGCAACACTGGATATTAGTGTGTACATCAATCGATTTATATTTTTGAAAAAGTCTTTTGATACCTGATTCTTTCATCTTATCATTTCTTATGCAAACATAATATATTTTTATGACCTGATTCTATCAATTGACTTCTTATCATTTCTCATTTTGTCTTTTCCAATCCAAATCAATTTTCGGCATTCTCAATTTTTGTCTAATTTTTTCATACTCACATTTCAATGGAAAAAAGAATTGAATTAAATTTAAATGAAGCTCTTGATTTTGTGATTTTATTGCTGATGACGCTCGTCTTTTTATAACACCTCTGAACCAAACCCCAAAACTTCGAAATTGAGGCAGAATAGGATTGAAAAATTTAGATTTTACTCTATTACAAATTTCAACATTGATTTTATTATAGATTAAAATCCATATTAATTTTAAAATCAAAATACTAATTTTAAATTCTAGATAAAATATATTTCAATAACTAACTATCCTATGAAAAATTCTGTAGCTGAAAGTTTGTTATATTACCAATCCTAACAAGGGCCTGCAAAAGTAGTGCTATATTTTTTTATACGTAACGTTGAAAAGTTTAGAATATTGGAGGAATCAAGCAAGGGGAATATTTCTTTCAACAGAGGTAGTAACTTCATATAAATTTAAATCATTTATATCATGTATTTGAATGTGTATATAAGACAATTTTTGTGCCTAGCAAATAATCGTTCGTTCCTGGCTTATTTTGTTATGAAATTGAGAAAAAAGCTCATTTTTTTTTCATAAATTTTGTTTTGAATTTTTCGTTTCACGTTTAAGTTTTATTTATGATATAAATTAATTTTTAATAGAAAACCACAAAAATTACTCCTATAATATCAAAGATGTTGACTTTTTCTCGATTTTCGACTATACACAGCTTGGTTTTCTATAAGATTCCATATACTATATTTTTCCATCACCCATCACGTTTTCATTATATGATCCTTGATATTTTTGCTCAAAGTTCATTACATCGTGATGGAAAAGCTCTGTTTGCTTTCTAGAATATGTTACCATGTTTTCACTTCGATGTTTCAAAGAATCAGCCATACAAAAATAACAATTTGTCAAGTGATCGGTTGGGACACGCCAAATTCTAGGAACAGTAAATTTCATCTTTCTTTTTTTGTCTCAAAGCCATCCTAATTTATTTAAAAAATACAACAAATTTTTGAGATTGCTATATATGTATTTTAATTTTTTTTACCTTCTATTGTTTTTTTACATTGCGAACAGACAAAATGAGGAGACCAAGACTTATCCTGTTCTCCAACTGAAATATCAAAGTTCACAAAAAACACCAAAGCCCAAAAAATTATTAAGATGCTATTACAGAACATTTTTATGCTCTACTTTTTATAAATTCACTGCAAACGTAACAAAAAGCATCAGGAGAGTATTTACAACTTTCCTACAAGACATTAAAAAAACTGGAAAATAAAAGTTTAAAAAATAAAAAGTAGTTGATAAAAAATTTTTTTTTAGATTATTTAATTATTATTTTGTGTTTTTAAAGTTTAAAACTATTTTAAAAAATAATTTTTTGTTACATAGTGAACAAATGAAGTATCTTAAATTAATAATAAAGAGGTTATAATATACTTCATCTGAAAACTGGTAATAATGATAATTATGCATTTGGTAGAGATGATATTAAATTAACCCGTTAACGACCAGAATAATCAGACGATATCTAGTATAAAGCAGAAGATTTGTATTAAAAAGCATTAATAAACGCAGACGAATCACATTTTTGTAAAGTCTACATTTGTCGACTGTGGTCGATAACCGGTTAAGAGGCATCTTTTGAGTTATATATTATTATTTGTAAACTGAAAATAAGGATGCAATAAAATTTTAAGTCTATAAAAATAATAATGAGAAATTTTCAAATTCAACTTTTCTACTATTTGTTTGAATGGAGCTTTAATACGCATCTTCTTTACATTAATTATCGTCTGTCTATTCTGGACGCAAACTTGTTACGGTAGTTTTATGTCAAATTTCTTTACGCGGTTTGCTTTTTTGTGGGTCAAATCGGTTAAAATAGAAAAGACACCTCAGTTATTTAAAAGTGAGGGTCGATCAAAAGTCACAGTGAAATTCACTCCAGCTTTATGAAATGTAAAAATAAAATTTCAAGTATTTGGACACTTTTCGTTTTGCTGTTTTGAAAAAGAACTCTCTTAGTGATATTGCATAACTTGATAATAATTGCAGTTTAATTAAAAATATTTGAAAACACAGATTTTAGATTTCAGCTTGATTTGTATCAAAATTCTAATTTTAGCTCAGAGGTTTGTTAACACAGCGTAAACTTTAGAACCTAAAACTTGATATCTAGACAAACTTTTAGAGCATAGCAAAGTTGATTATATCTAAATGGAATACGAGAAAAAAATGCTAAAATATGATTTATTGAAGTTTTCATATATGTATTAAGAGAAAGGAAATGTTATGAGGATATAGATTTGTTTGAGCATCATTTTTCAGAATTGTTCTTAATTCCTCCTCCTTTTCTGTTGTGATTGGTTGCTGCTTTTCGACGAAGTTTTTCGCTTATTTTTTTCAAAATGATCGTAGTCGTTTCCATTTAAAAAGATGTTTTCGCGATCCGCTAAAATTGAAATATAACCATTTGTGCATCCAAATTTTAGAATGAATATAATTAGAAAAAAACAACAGAATTTAAATCAGTTCCTGACGCAAAATATTCAGACCAAAGAATAGTTGTTAGTAGTGGTTAGATTCACAATTTTCGCATGATTACAAACAAATGTGTTGACATTTCAATAACAAAACAAGCGAGTGATTACACTACTAGTGATTTTTTTGCAAAAAAATAAAAAATTACTACATTGATTGTTTGTTTACATTTTAACGTAGGAATAAATTTTGTCACAGCGATATTTTAATATACGGGTGATTATGTCATGGGAGATATACCTTGTGTGTTTTAAAAAGTATTACACCTTTTCATCTAGACCAGTGATTTTTAACAGTTGGGGCGCGCCTCGTAGGGGGCGTGGAAAGTTAATTGGGGAGGCGCAGAAACTATGCCAAAAAGTTCGAAGTCAACGATTTTTCTAGGACAAAAAATTCAAAATAATGGAATATTTTGAAATGTATGGTTTTTTTGAATGAAAAGACAGAATGTAAGACAAAACCCTGTTAATTTTTCAAAAATGGTGAATTATTAGGGCTATCTATAAGATATGCTGGGCAAGGTATGAAAATTTAGTATATGAATAACAAAATAAAGCAAATATGTGAATTGAGAAAGATATAAAAAATTAAGAAAAGTGAAATAAAAAGCTTAATTTATCAAAGAAAAAATGACAAGTTTTGAGTTTCTAATTCTCATTATTTGATTTTTCACAAATATTTTATTACTCTTTTTAAGACGTGTCTCTTAAGGGTTAAACCTATTCCGGTTAAGTCAAAAATATTATAATGTTTCTTATTTTTCAGCTGATCAAGAGTTTTCACAACACATGCGATATCGGTCTCCGCCTTCAAGCAAGCTTACAATATTTGTTGCGAAAGCAGCTCTTCTCTCCGAAAGTCTGGAGGGAAATCTTCTCTTGCCTCCTCTCTGAAGACAATTTCAAACCTGCCGAATCGCCACAGGCGGAAAGCAGGAACATGAAGACCTGTGAGGCACGGCAGCCCAAAGAATCCTCTGAAGAGGAACATTCTTCAACATCATCAGATGAATGCGAAGACTCCGACTCCGAGAGTGACGCTATAGATGAAGAATCTCCCATTGTCCTCAACCTGTAGAAGCGAGTAAGATCCTACTAGCTGCGTGGCGCAAATCGACAAGGATGCTTCGTTCCAGACTTCAAGTTCACTATGGTTGGCGCCATATAACCTAAGGTTTTCCAAAGTCAGTAAAATTCTCAAAGAAGGATACAAGCCAAGAGTCATTTTCTCCAAACCTTTCAGTGACTTCTCCAAATTCAAGCCAATACTTCGATGCCACTCAAGACATAAAAATTCAAGTTCTGAAGCAAATTAAGGATTTCGCGTTTTCGCCATTCAATGGAATGAAACAACTAACATAGAACAGTGTTCCCAACTAATAGCATATGTTCGTTTTGTCAAGCAATTGTATAAAAGAAATGTGATTTTGTCATTCTTTGGAGAGCCGTACAACAGCAGCAACCATAATTTTTTTTGAAGAAAGTCAATTTTCATGGGGTTCACTTGCGGGTGTCTGTACTGATGGAGATCCAGATACGTTCGATTTACAGTCTGGATTTACTGCTATGGTAAAAGAAAAAAACAAATCTATTGCAAGTACACACAGTATACTTTATCGTGAAGCCTTAGCATCCAGAACTATGCCTCCTGAAATGAATTACACCCTGAAACCTGCTATCAATATTGTCAAAAATGGGGCCTTGAATTGTCGTCTTTTCAAGCTTTTGTCTAAAGATATGGGATCAGAAAGTCAAGCTTTATTTTTTACACGAAAATACGTTGGCTGCCAATAAGTAACATGCTTGGAAGGCTTTATAAATTGCAAGATGAAGTAACACTCTTTTTAGATTCGCAAAATAAAAAAGATCTCCATGATAAGTTCAAGTCGCTATTTTCAACTATCTTTACCTATCTTGTGGATATCTTTGAAGCCTTGAATGTTCTAAACCTCAAATTGCAAGGAAAAAACATCAACATTCTAACAAACCATGACACAATTGAAACATTCATAGCTAAACTCAGCCTATAGAAATGTCGAATTCAGCAAGGAAATATAGATAGATTCTATAACTTCGATTTTGCTCTCAATCAAAATATTTTCAATTCTGATTTAAAAAAATAAATAATTACACACTTAGAATACTTAAAAATGAAATTTCTGAGATATTTCCCAGATATAGATAAAATCGAGAAGCCTGGAGTTCATCAGAAATCCATTTCAATGCGAGGTAAATGATGTCTTGGATGAAATGCAGAAAGCGTTTCTTGAATTGGAATTTGAAGATGACCTTAAAAAACGGGATCTTGAAGCATTTTGGATCAAGTATCTTTCTCCCTACCCCAAAATTGCACATGAAACTCTTTGGGTTCTGGTCCTTTTTGCATGAACTACCTTTGCGAAGCTGCTTTTCTGCATTTGAAACGATTTACGCTGCATACTTTCTGGCATTAAACAACGCTTTTCAAGATCTGCTAGCCAATAAACAGTGCCAAAAGTTGTACTAATGATAATGACGGGATAAAAAACAAACAAAACCGTTGTTATATTTTTTCAAAATAATTTCGAGTAAAATTATGAATTAAAAATGCACATATACTTATGTAATTTTAGCTACAACTTTTTGTTTTTGATTGATAAAATTTCATATGAACACATTTTGAGCAAAAATAGAAAAAAATGTCTGGGGAAAATTTGTAGGCGGCGGGGCGTATAAAAATAATGGTAAGAAAAGGGTTAAGAAACACTGATCTAGAGAGAAGCAGAATTCTTAGTTTCCATTTCTTGTTGTTAAAAAAAAATATAAATAAAAGGAGGTTTTTATTCGCTCGAGAAGCAAATAAATCTTCAATAATTTTTGAAAAATTAAAAAAATATTTGGTAGCGCCCTGGGTCTTCCTTTAATCAGAGATTATGTCTTTGAAATGTGAAAAATAACTAGAAAACTTTTTTAATCGAATTTCACAAAAAGATGAGTTAAGGAACTAACAATGCTGTCTATTTTCCTTTATTTAAAATACCCATGTAATAGTGTTGAATATCCCATTCTTTTTTTATCACTCTAGAAAGTAAAAAATTTAATTGTCATTAAATCTATAAAAATTCGTTTCTTTTTAAGTTATTCATGCAAAGAAACGTTTTAACATTTGAGGTGGACAATTTTGAAGAGTAATGATATGCTTTTCTTTTTATAGAAATTTTATATATTTAAAGCAGGCGATTTTCATTTCTTGAAATACTGCTTTGACATTTGTTCTTAAAAGGTTAGAGTGCAAGGAATACAAATCTTGAGCATGGAAAAGTAAAAACAATAACGCACACTAGAAGATTCTGAAATGAAAAAAATATATATACATTTCGCAGCTTCACGTTCCAATTGATCCCAATCCTTGCCACTCTCTTCAGAGGAGTCACTGCCTTCTTCTTCCTCTCCACTGTATTCACTATCGTCCTCTTCTTCAGTGATTTCTGAGTCGTAGGACTCCGAACTCTCTTCTTCACACTCAGAAACTTTGAAACTTTGATCGTCGTCTTCCTCATCATCATCTTCGTTACCACTATTCTCCTTAACACAATCAAGCATAATAAAATTAGAGAACAAGTCGCAAAGAAAAGCTTTGAAAGAATTAAAACTCAGTAAACACATCAGGGCTGGGAGTCGAAACCTTTATTCCATACAATAAAGTTATGACCGTTACTATTGGTGAGAGTAAAGATACCATAGGTTTTTTGATTGAGATAGTCATGCATTATTACTAGGACGATGCATAACCACCAGAGCAATACAATTCTACGCTCCAATTCGTGGTGACTGATACACAAATTCTTCAAAAACACAATTTATTTAAGGATATATAAATAAAATATAAAATAATTATACGTAATGAATGATTTATTTGCGAGAAAGCTAGAGAAATCGTGGGGAGATTGTTGTTTTATAAGATCAACAATTGATTTTATACTCGTCAGAATAAAGTTGTAGTGTTGTTTTCAATATATCAGAATAAATTTCGTGATACACATATATGGTAGTCTGAATTCGATTACAAAAACTTTTTACTTTTTGTACATAACCCAAATTTGGCACGAAATAGCGAATGTTGTTGAATTGTTTAACAAAGCACGTTTGTCCCTCAATAGATGTAAGATCAAATGGGTTAGGGCTGAATCCAAAATTTATAACCTATAACACTACTTTTAATTCTACTTTGAACCCAATTAATGAAAAAATGAATGAGTTCATAAATATATCTCAAAAAGATAGGAAGAAACATTAAAAAAAGGTAGTATGAAGTTTCCTCACTGTACTGTATAGATATATAACAAAAGAATTTTTCCTTCTCTATTTTCAATCAACATTTATTGACTATAATATTTCTGAGTGTGTGCACAACCCGCATTAACTAGTTGAAAAATTTTTTTTAACTAGATTCCTTCTCCAAGGAATATTTTCTCAAGAATACATTTTTTTGTTAATTTGGTTTTTAATTTACCTTATATGTTTTTTTTGTAAACATATGAGATTAAATCAAAAAAATTGTACAATTAGATTTTAACTTGTAGCAAAAAAAAATTTATATTAAAAAATTTTATATTTATATTATAAAAAAGTATTTATAAGACATTAAAAATAATTTATGGTTCTTTTTATCCTATTATATTATTTTGACATATTCTTAACCAAATGACTTTACAAAATATTATGAAAAAGCGAAACTTATAACATACATAATCCTTTACCTTTCTTAATCAAAGTTAAAAATTTAAAACGATGTTTTTGCAATGCATATAAAATGAGTAAACTATATACATAAGATACAGAAGTCGAAAGTAATATGATTTTTATACAAGATAAAAAAGTGCAATTGGGAAATTTTTGGAAATAAAAGGTGACATATTTATATCAATAAGAATTCGTGAAACATAGTTGACTTCATTCTATTTCTTATTGAAAATGTCTTTTGTACATTTCTTCTGAAGTGGCAAATGCCCATGACGTGTAATTATCCAAGACCAATTCCTACTTTAGTAGAGCATGCGAGGTATTTTAAATCTCTATAATTATGGACAGCACATAATTAATTATAAAAAGTTAATGGTTCACATTTTTAGAATGGAGATTATCATCGACATAAGTAGAAACAAATCTGCCTAAAAAAGATACAGAAACTGCTATTTTGACTTAAAGCAAAAATGTTTGTTTTGTTCCAAAAATACATCAGGCAGAAATTATGAGATTAAATCATTGTGGATAATTTGATAAATAAGAATACTTCTTCATCCGGGTTAAGGAAGGACCAACCACCGGTTTCAAAGAATTCTTTAGGATCATCAGTGATTGTTTTCATTACTTTGACCCAATTTAAGCTCTGAATTCCTTGCGTATACACGATTTCACAGGATCTGAAAATGGTAGAAAGAAATGAGTTATTTTCATAAAATTAACCTGACTCCTACACACAAAACTAATGTGGAAAGAAAATATAATGATTCTTACTAAATAAGATATTACTGACCAGACTAAAAAAAACTCTGCTAGGTAAACTCGCTCTTGGAAAACTCGGTCTCAAACTCACACCGAGAATTAAAGAAACACATGATGTCCTCTAAAAGAGCTTCAGAAAGTCAAAATGTATAACTGTTTACTTAAAATTAATTGTGGCAATATTTAGATCAAGTATACAAAAATATTAAACGATTTTCGTAGAAAAAGAATGACGAAAACTTGGTCCCAGAAAAAGGGGTCTGTAAGTTGATTATTATTAACATAGCTCTCGCAAATTGGGCAAATTGAAACAACTAACTGAATCATTTTTAAATTTTTCTCAAAAAGATTTTTGAGACCGAATTTCACAACCCGATTTTTTGAGACCGAGTCTATTTTTAAAAGTTAGCACTTAACGATGTTTATTTGTTTATTTTACTATGTTCATAAAAATGTCTTACTCGATAAACATAAATAAAAAAGACTTAAGAATTTTTTTCCAATTGAAAACAAAACACAAGACTCAATACAATGCAAGGCTTCCCCCTCAATATCTCTCTATCGCTAGACGTCACCAGACACGCTTATTCAATTTATAACCTCTGTTCGCAATTTTTTCCTTCTACGTGTTTCTATCATGTAAGTTGCGTACTTTCATCCTTAGATTCTTGAAAAACCATGACTATCTTATTTTGATTTAAAATAGAGATTATAAGGATAAAGCTTTCGTTGTCTTCATTTTCTTTTGAAGATCGGTCTAACAGTGGTCTAATAAACGAAAATCGGTTGCTAAAAATATATAAAATTCAAGGATAGGCGTTAACAATTAACAGAAATATTTAAGCAATGATGTTTGTTGCTCTATTAATGATGCTTTCCTCATATACTTTGTTATGTGTAAAAAAACTTTAATATTAAACTATTATAATGTTAAATATTTTATTTTACGTCAACCATTCTTTTATTTCTTCAAGAGAGAAGACTGGAATGGAATTTACTAAGACGACTTTTCTGTTATAATCTTTGAATATGAAAACCATGTCAAAATTTTTGATGTTGAAATGAACTCTTTCAAAATGAACCAACTCAACTTCATCAAGCGCAACAACAAAAGGAGGCTAAAGTAATGAAAGAGATCAAATAGAAGGAATAATTTACATATGTAGAAATATAAACGGCTGTCATATAAGGAAACAAAGCTACTAACTTTATTTTCTAGCATTAAGGTGAATACTATTAAGACTATTTGATTAGTAAAATTCGATTTAGGAAATTTACGAAAATAAAACTTACTTGAACTTTACGTATTAGCGTCCTACAATGCGGATCTAACTTGGTTTAGGTTCAATTTATTGGGATATTTTAAAAACAGGCGACTTACTTCGACTTAAATGAGCAATAGTTAGAAAACTAGTTTTACAAAAAGGATAAATTTACTTTTTATCTAAATTTCTTTCTTTAAAACAATTTGCGGAGTGTTTGTTTATTGGGCTGATGAGATGATTTGATAAAAATGCTTCAAACTTATCTACCGTTAAAGCAGGTTTGCCTGTATTCAAAATTGAATTACTTTAAAGTTGGCGCACGTTTTTTATTATGAATTAAACATATTTTGAGCATTTTAGACCAGAGGTGGGCAAACTGCGGTGCAGCGGCCACAAGAAAGATACGGTTAGAGAAACTAGTTATTTACACTCATTTAATTTTAGTTTACTGTGGATGATGCAAAAAATTGGGATCAAGTGAAAATCTACTACACGATTATTATTGATTAATTAAAACTATTCCCACTAAAATTGTTTTTTTCTTTCTACTGTTTTACTTTTGATTTATATTTATTGTTTTATGTGTATTATAATAAATTTCAATCTCGCATTATTTTTTAAAAATTTATAAATCTTACAGAAATTTCAATAAATTTACTTTAAAACTTGAATTTTGAAGTTTGTAGTTTTAAGGAAAAATAATTTAGTTTTCCTATAATCGCTTAAAATTTGAACTAATAAAAATAAGTATTAAATAAAAAAATTATTGTTTGTTTGTTTTTTTAACTTTTGCCTTGCCTATTTTAAACATTGTTAACAATTTTCGACTGTTAAACATTTGACTAATGCTTTAATAAATTTCATAATAAAATTATTTTCAAATTAAAATTTTAATTTTGAAAAAGTGAAATTTTGCAGTTATGGATAAATCATAAAAAATAAAAATTTATGTATAAATATATAATTTATATTTATTAGAAAGCTTCAATTTTAAATTTACTTTTTAACATTTTTGCTATTTGTATGTTTATCTTAATGCATTTAAATTGAAGTTGAAGTTCAATGTCTACAATGTATTCAGAATAATTCAAGTTATTGCCAGAATCGTTTTTAACGATTTTAAAGAAAAAAAACTCTTGCCTAGGGAAGATTTGTTGGAAATAGGGAAGTTTGCGCAAAAATATATGTTGTTCATACATGTGTCAACAAGCTTTTTCCTCAATGATATAGATTAAAAACAATCACGATTAACATATTCAAACTTGAATACTTGTTTGACGCTTTCTGTTACTGAAACGAAATCCAAATTTCATTAGAATAGTGAAATCAAACTCATTAATTTCATGTTTATCGTTCATTTTAATTGTACTAGACAAAAAAATTTGATTTTCTATTTTGCAAAAATTATAATGGGAAAGTTTAAAAGTCGAATATAAAAACCCAGTTAAAACTTTTAAATGCATATTTAGAAACAGGAAGGAAAATAAATTTTTGGGGCCTTGCAATTTTGTATTAACACGATTGGCGCATATTCTAGAAAAGGTTGGGCATTCCTCTAGACATTACAAATTTATAGAGTTGTTTTTTCTATCACACAATTCGTTTAACTTTCGCATTTATTTTGAGGCAATGTGGTCAATACTTCACAAAATCATGCAACGTATCCTTAATTATATAAATTAAGGAATGATCACTTTAGCAATGACGATATTGTTTGGTGTAAGGCAAGCCTTAATCCCAAATGAACAAAAATAACATTTATAGAGTCAAAAATGCCAGCAAGAGGAAGTAAAAAACGAATTTAAATAGATTATAGCAAAAATGAACTAAAAATTGCAAATGGATAAACAAAACGCCTTTTGAGTTGAATTCATGACGCTCAAAATGTATGCTAGAATTATTAAAACGGCTCGAAAATTCAAAAAAGTTACTATAAAATACTCAAATATAACGACCAACGCATCCAAATTGGTAAGCGGCAAACTTTCGTGCATATAACGGAGGGGTGCCCAACCTTTTATAGGTTACGCGCCAAATATGTTTCCTAATGATGGCGCACCAAATATTCTTAATGTCTTTCAATTCAATTTTAAATGGCAAAATAATCATATAAAACCTTATATAGTAAAAATTTTAACTTTATTTTTATTTAAAAAAAAAATTTTTTTCTGCCGAAAACTGTTTTTAGTTTTGATTTTTCAAAGATGTCAAAAAGAATTGAGTAATTTTTAACATAGAAAGCAATCAATGCGCTGTTTTGGATTAAACGATGCGCCAAGGGTTGGCAACCACTGGTCTAACCCATAAAAGGTCGTGTGTAAGTGTGGTAAAAAAGTATATTTATATAATAAATGTTAAACATCCGTATAACTCCTAACTTTATATTTAGATTTCAAGTTGATCTTAACGAAGCACGGTTTTAATTGTCGAGTCTAGGAAAATAATTCATTTTCTGAACTTTAATAAAAGTATAGGCATTGATTAGAAGGAGAGCAAAAAATATCTAACCCATTCAATGAGATTAACCAGGCAACCTGAAGTGGGTTGAATAAAAACTGATGTTCTAAAGGGGACCCCATTGAAACCAAGTTCGCGAAAAGGAGTATCAAATTCGAGTTCTTGCTTTGTCAAGGATTCAACTTTTTCTGTAAATGTTTTGAAAGCCATGTTTAGTTTATAGCGTAATTCACGTTCAGCCTAAAAAATAACAAAATGGATTTTTTTATTTAAAGTTCAGAACCTTGGAACCTGTTCCGATTGTAGATCATCTCTATCGTGCATTGTTTGTCGTTTTCCTAAATCTGTGGTAATTTCTCCAACTTCTGTATAAAATTGAATGTCGATATGTTTCTTCTTTCCAAGCATAATGCCATTCTAAAAATAAAGGTAGCGAACCGCACTTTTGTAAAACATGAAATAACTGTAAATGGCCGAAAAATCAGATTTTAAATTTTAATAAAGCCATTATAGATTCAGATATTTTATCTGATTATATTATATTTTGAGTATCTCTTGGAAATAAAACGAAATTATTTAAATGAAACCTAGACATAACTTGAAATGATATTTTCAGAAGTAAAAACATTATGAACAAAAGTTATCTAAAATAAAATTTTAAATTATACTGATATATAGTACATCTTTGAATATAAGTCGATAATTAAAAAATTTAGAGAATCAGAATTATTATCTAGAAGTTCGAAGCAAAATTAAATTGAAACATCGATACACTACTTATAATCAGAAAAAAATATTTAAAAGGAATAAAATTCACGAGTTACAAGTCGATATATGGATTTCGCAAGACAAATAAGCATTACTTTTAAGTGAAAGTGAATAAGTATGATTAGTTCGTGATCTGAGGGCTGGTAAAAGGCGTTCTTTATGTTGTTGTACAAAATATCTATTTTTTCGCCCATAACAGATGTGTATCTGAAACCTAGAAAAACGATAAAGAAAATGTTTATAAAGGACACGAAAAGGCATAGTAGTATATTTACAAGACTATATTTTTTTCAAGTCTAGGCCAACTTTTAAAGTTCTTTGTTTGAAATGGTGATGCACATTCTTAAGAGACAAATTATAGAGAAGCAAATATTTTTGGCAAAAATCGTATAAATGTTTTTTGTTTCAGTAAGCCAATAGAATGTAGGTAGTATCAACAAAAACAAGTGAAGTAAATTCATTTAAACTAAGTGTCTATTAAGATATAATTATATGAAAAAATTCATTTCAATTAGAATCGAACAGCAGCACTTCTCATTTAACCATTTATGGGGTCATTTCTAATCCCATTCCTATTTTAAACGACAAATAACTTTAACAAAATAGCCATTTTTTTTTAAAATAAGTAACTTTTATTTTTTGATGTATATAATACATTGAGTAAAAACTTTATTTTATTCTTCTTTTTTGAAAATTCAACTAAATCGCATTTGAGGTGACAATCAACCCCAATAAAAACTTTAAATCTTGAGCTTAACAAAATCAAACAATGTCTGTGTAAAAACAGCAAAAACTAGCTTCCGCAAAGCAAAAGAAAGAGAGTAAGAGGCAGTGATGGTGACTGATATCAAATCAGACAAGTGATGTACCCCCTTGAATGTTATAATAAATCAAATAGAAAGGATATGTCAATGAAAACAATATAAGCATTTGTTTTTTATAACTATTTTTATCATTTCATTCACTTTCCAGTATATACATGTTTCATTTTTGTTGCTTAATTTTTCCAAGTCCAATGAATATCTTCAGTTCTTCAGATGAGGATAATATCTTCAGCGATGGAGAAGTAAACTCTATACTTTGTTGTGATGATCAAGATATTTCTGTCTATGCTCCCTCCTCGGATTCAGACACTTCAAATTTTTTATTTTTAAATTGTGAGATGGAAGGATTTGAAGAAAACATATTTTATCTTTGTAAAAACAGGCGTAAAATGGTACAATCATCCATTCAAAAATCCAAAAGATTGAAAAAGGCCAAAATATCATTAGAATAAAGCCCAAAGTAATTTCTTTTGTAAAAAGAAATGTGAACAGCATAAAATCATGTTTTCTTCTTTTATTTGAAAAAAAATTGAAGGATGACATTTTGAAATATAGTAGTAAAGATGGCACGTATGTGTTTCAAAAGAATCGGAAAAAATAAGTGCAAAAGAATTTGATTCCTTTCTTGGTTTATTGCTTTTATCTAGAATTTATAAATCAAATGAGGAAGCTGTAGAACAACTTTCGAGTAAAAGAAATGGAAGATCAATTTTCGGAAAAACTATGCCTCGTAATAGGTTCAAAAAATAAATAGAGTTTTACGTTTCGGTGAATGTGAGAATCGACGTCAAATAAAATCGAACGAAAAATCTGAACCAAGCAAAGACTTGTATGAAAAATGGGCAAGCAATTAGAAAAACTGTTATATCCAAAATGAAGACATAACAATTGATCTTTCCGAGGAAGATGTCCTTTCAAGCAATATCTTCCTAGTAAGCCTGGGCCTTGTTGTAATTCTTCTACGTCTTATATTTATGATATTTTATTATACTCCGGAAAAAATTAACAGAGAAAGAGAAAGAAATCAAGGTGAAACGGTAGTGAAAAAAACTTATGAAAGATTTTGAAAATAGTTGAATGAATATAACGCGATAATTAAGGAGAATATTTATTTAACAAAAAGTTAATTCTCCTTGGTGCAAAAAGAAAAAACATAGAGCAAGTCGGCTAAGAGTTAGTCTTCACTGAAATAGAGAAAAGTACTCAACGTTGTATGAATTCAATGAACTTGGCACTTTATGTTCGTATTGTGTTAGAAAAACAGAATTGTGTTACTTTTCAGTGATAATAAACATGAAAATGAAAACAACAAAAAGAAAAAACCACTAATGATGATTATTGATTACAATTGAACTAAATGAGGCGTTGACACGGCAGATCAAATGTGTCGAGCTTATGGTATAACATGTTTGACACTTCTGTTCTAAATTCTTATACTATCTGGATAAGTCTTTTTCCTGATTGGATGAAAAGCAAATCCCATAGAAGTCGAGTATTTATTGATTTATTAGGATGTGAATTGATTGAAGAAAAAATAAATTTTGTCAGTGAAACTGAAGAGAACACTTGTAAAAAGAGAGCGAGATGTTATTTGTGTCCAAGAAGTTAAGTAAAAGAAATACGTGTGAAAATCATTGTAAAATTCAAAAAACATGTTCTAATTGTAGAAATAAATAAAAATGATTTTCCCCTTTTTACTTCACTTTGTTTACATAATTATTATTGGGATCATTTTTGACCCCAAAAGCTTTTAACTATATGAAAAAATGTTCTTAATTAAAGGGTTAAAAAAACTTTTTAAAGGATTGGTTTCAAAAACATTGCACGAAGTGTCAATACCTGTCAATACTGAGTCAATGGCAGTACAATTAGAAAATGGTTATGGGACATAATTAGAGTCTCATAGTTTTTAAAATGTATTCTAACCATTATTATGAGCTTCAAGGGTGCCTGAAATACGGCGCTTTTGCTGAGATAGGTGTGGGCGCATGAACAAATCCTTTAACTTTAAGTTAGATCCTGGTTGTCGAATAATCAATTTATCCTGTTTCACAATTCCTTCCATTTCTTTTTTCTCGGCTTCACGCAGCTTGAACTTTTTCTGGACTTCTTTGATTATACGAAAGGTTGTGTTGAGATTTGCTGATGGAGCACAAGTTTCCCCATGTTGCTTGATATTGGAGCCACGAAAAGTTCTAGAAAAAAAGATTTAAATAGCTTCAAAATGTGTATGCCACTTAGCAGTAATATATGAAGTGTCGGATACTCATTTAAAATCCTTACAACATTTATTGTCCATTTTTTTCTATTTATTTCTCTGGATCCAATTTTTTTAAATCTAGTAAAAATATATGGTCTTTTAAGCGTTAAAAAAAGAATGCAGACCGTACGAAATCTCGATTGAGAAACATTATGTTAATTTGAGTCTACATCTTAACTTGGTGAAATAATGATGAAAATTAAGTTTTTTTAGGGGGGCGAACTTTTTTTTAAATATAATTTTCAAAATTTATTATAAAAGAATTTTTGTCCATTGAATACACAGCTATTATTACCCAACATTATACTTGTACTGTAAGCTCTAAATCCCACCGTAACTGCACTGATTTTATCTAGTTTAATTACCTTGTTAACTATGGTTTAAAAAGTTTCAAAAAATATCTGTTGTCAAAAAGTCCCACAACGTAGAACAGTTGATATTACTTTGCTGAAAAGATATCATATTGAATATGCTAAGAAGTTCTGAACTTTTAAGGTTGAAGCATATCATTCTTTCAAAGGATACCGTTAGAAGGCTAATAGGAGTGATGTCTGATAACATATCAGAGGTTGTTTTATTGATTCGGAATTCAATTTTCAACTTTTTTGCAATTCAGCTTGATGAAACGATTGATGCTTCAAACTTAACTCAGTCTTGCATTTACGTACAATATGTATATGACAAGCACATGGTAGACAATATTTTGATTTACAAACTCTTAGCTGTGGAAACACTTCTTCTTCTTTGGCCACACCGTGTCCCCAAGTTGGGGGTCGGTGGCTACAATCTGTTCTCTCCATTTTTTCCTGTCTTTCAAATTTTCAAAGTTGCAGTAGAACCACTGCAAAAGAAATATTTGACAAGGTGGACAATTTTTTACAACACGTTATTAAGCCAGAACATCCACTTGGACTGTGTCCTGAGCGTGACCTACATAGATACTATGGAAAGAAATCCAGCAATTTCTACAAAGCAACCCAAACATGCATGTAGAATTTTCTGAAGTCCGTTTTCGTATATTCCTATCATTTTTGGTGAAAATATTTGAATATATGAATTCCCTTAATCTTGCGTTGGAAGGAAAAGAGATGGGAGTACAAAATTGACAGCTTTTGTAATCAATTAGCATTCTTAGAGAAAAAAAATTTCCACGATTTTCGAACATGTTCTTGAGACCGTGTAGCATATCTTAGCCTAGAAATTTATCTTTATTTTCCTAACTTACAAAAATTAGAAAAATACAATCAATTTATCAAAAACCAGCATTTATCAAATGAAAGTGGATAGTCCTATGCTGATGTTGCAGTATGGCTTTGAAAGTTCTGATATTAGAGTTACATTGGCCAAAATAGAACCAAACGTAGACAAAACGGAGTTAGACAAAGCAGATGCATCCATTTAATATTGATTGGATTATTCAGACAATTTTTGAATGAACACTGTCATTTTTTAGTACAGTGGTTTATATGTTAATTTATTTTTTGAGACCACGAGCTATTAAAAAATTATAGAGACGCGCACGGCTAAAATTTTTAAAGTTTGTGAACCACTGTTCTAGCTCAAAAAGAGAACAAATTCATTCATATATGCTAGATCGCCACTCATTGCAGCCTTTATCCCTCTTTATTGCCATTTAGCGGTTATTGAAACCGATGGTCACACTTGTCCTTTCTATCACTCTTAAAATGACCTCTTTTGTAAACTGAAACTTTAATAGAAATCCTTATAAAAGATATTCATTTAGTTTGAGTATATTTTCAAAAAAATTATATGTTCATCTAAAGAAAAAATCAAATCTTGCTATTTTAGAAGTATTCGTTTTAAGAGAACTTACAATGTTTTGATGTACGTGGCGTCCATGTTTTCAAATACAGCTCCAAAATTTGACGTTGAAGAGGGGAATGAAAGGTTTATTCGAAGATAGGTAAAGTTTCCTTCGATGGCTTGACTTATGTTCTAGTAAAAAATATGGTTTGCAAATTTTGATTTAAATTTTCCAATGCTCCATTTTTGCTAACATGAATGCATGATGAGTGGGAGTCGGTGTAGTACATTTTATATAAAAACACATTATTGCAAAGGGTAAATTCCAAATTAATATAATGCAATGCTAAATTCAAAAAACGTGATACTGCCTTTTTGAAATCTATGCATTAAATTATTCATTTAGGAAATTTAAACGGTAAAGAAACGAGAAAAGCTATTTCTAACTAAGGTTATTTATAACTTTATAAGGAGAAGCATGATCGATATTATAAACAAAGCTGGCAGAAACACTGAACTTCCCAGCTATCGGAAATTCTTCGTTGAGTGGAACAGCTTTTTCTTTTATATTTAGAAGAGGAATATAACAAGTTTCACACTTCACTGATACAAGCTGAAAAAGGACACTAGTCTGAAATAACTACTCTTGTTTCTTCAACTTTTAAATTTCCTGAACAAAGGTTTTGTGATCTTTTTGTTCTTATTTAAGGCATAAAATAAAAGTAGTTTAATGTTTATAAATACTCTGAATTAGGAGAATCCTTTCACGTTTTAATCGACATGCTCTGAAAATTGTTAATAAAAAGTATTTACTATAAATAAGCTTTTAACAATTTTTTAAAAATAATCACGTCTGATATATATAAGCACAAAAGAACCAAAAAGCATAGGTATGAGAAAGGATCCATACGGTTATAAATTGCATGTTTCAAGCTAAAAGCTAATTTTAGCTTTTTGATGAATATTTATTGTTATATTCATATAACAATAAATATTCATTATAATAGATTAGATCATTCATATATCATTATTCATTATATAGAATTGATGATGAAAGATTTGAACTAGTAAAAGCTAATTCATCGAATCGCGAACTTGAAATTTAATATTTTTAATGCAAGTATGCTTAGAAGTGATAGCAAAGACACTACTGCTCGATGCTTTTAAATGGCTGTTATATCAGTATTTCATGTAAAGTTTTACAATATGAACCATGGCTCAGATGTCAATATCAACATTTTATTTGTTTCAGGCGTGTTCATTAACAGTGTCGCAACACAGATTATGAAAGGTTATAAATGTCATTATGGTCTTCATGATCTATTGACGTTTCGTAGAATAAGTGTTTTGTAAAGAAAATAAAGGGAATTTCTTCGTTTAAATTAGTAATTATAAGAACATGAAAACATTGATTCAAAAATAAGAATCGTCTAAAATCACTAAACGACAACCGCACAATGCGAGAGATGCAGATGCACGCCAATATTAAGCGAAAAACTCCTTACACAAGCACTCAGTCTTTCCCTGGCTCCATACTCTATTTTTGAAAAGAGAAAAAACAAAGACACCGACGGGGTAAAAGGCCAAAATAGTAGACTACTGGAAATTATAAAATGTCACGAGAATGGCTCTCCATTTGCCAAATGAGCACGTAATTACGCAATAAATGAATCATTTGTGTGAACTATTATTCAGAAGAGGGAAAGGATTGAATAACATGGAGTGAGCCCCCTTCTTATATATCGATAAAAATCAGTAGAAATTTATCTTCTAAAATAGAAAATATATAACATTTTCTAATGATCTACTAGAGACAAATAATAACTCAAGAAAAGTCAACGAGCCAGTATGACAAAATACAAGAAAAAGAAAGTACAAATGCTACAACCAGTGAAACTTTGATAGCAAGACCGAGATGGTTCTACAATTTAAAAAAGGGTAATGGACTCCATACTGTAAAAATTCAATATGAAAGATTCAATAGTTATGCTGACACTAAAACTGCCCAATTATTTCCCAGTGAACTGTAGGCGCTTATTAATAAAGAAGGCTACACAAACGATCAAATCTAGCAGAGATATAAAAAACACAAGCTGCATTAAAGGTGTCAAAAGACCGATTGGCATTTTAGTAGGATCAAATGCATCAGGGTTATTTGAAATTGAGCAACAGTTACAGAGCGGAAAACTCAAGGGATTTTCGAAAAGTAATTTACCAATTTATTGGCGTTCGAATAACTGGTTTAAGTGTTTAAGTGTTTAAGGTTTATAACTTGTTTTTGCTCTGAAGTTCAAAATTATTGTAAAAATAGATATCTTCTTCAAAATTATGTTTTTATTAGACAATCCATCAGCACATCCAACTTAAATGACTGACAATGATAAAATGTCAAGATTCATCTTATCCCGCTAAAACATCAATTATGGAGACGACTTTGTATTTTCCCCAAGCTATTACTTCAACCGTAGAAAATTTTGCAACTTTGACGAATTTTGGGAAAAATGTAATGTAAAGGATGAGTTAAAAGATTTAGCTTGCCATATTCTGTTAATGGCTTTGAAGCGCACAACGAAAAAATCTGAAAAGAAATTGTGCATATCCGCAAAAATCTTGATTTTCCAAATTTAGATTTTACAAATGTGAATAAAAGTCTCGATTCACATTCAAATGAAAAAAGTAGTTAGAGCAACAACAAATTTATGAATCAGAAGAAGACACTCCCAATGATATCTTGGTTACAGAATTATCCTCAGTTGACTTTTCAAGTTTCATTTCGGTGAAGCTTCTGATTTTCTATCAAAAGCATCAAATTACGACAAAGTATTAATAATGCCAACAAATGTTATCGAGAGCTACTTGAAAAAAAGAATGATTTTATTAGGTCTATTAGAAAAATTTTTCGAGCAGAAACATATACTTATAGGCTCGAATGGGGAAAAAATTCAATGAACATTAAAAACTACTTCATTAAAAATTAAAGTAACGTAAATTGTAGCATTATTTTCTGTTTGTTTTCTTTTAAATAAATGTTATTTATATTAGCTATTTATAGAAAATACTTTTTTTTCATTTTTATACACATTTTATATCCAAAAAATTTCTGAGGAATAAACAGCAATGAATCCCATTATACAATGATGTCGAACAACGCTAATTATCCAAATATTTAAATGGGGATCAATTATCCACGTTATGCAAGATATTCCTGTACAGTGTCACTTCACGTATCAGAACAAGCCATTTGCATATTTTGAAATATAAACTTCCAATAGACGCTAGACATGGTAAATGACACTTAATTATGTAAAAAATCATATTTGGTTAAATACAATACCTCTCTAATCCAAAGTAAAACATTATAATTCTTAAAAATATGAGTGAAAATATATGTATGTGAGTCTTTGTTAACAGGATTGTGGATTCAAAAAGAAAAAATATGCGGCGCAGACTCAAAGAAATTACAAAAATATACGAATTTTACTCGAAACACCTCAAATTAGAATTAGAACATTTAAAAATAACTCTTACTTCGGTTTTCGACTAAAGATGCAACGCTACATATGCTTACAAAAATTAAGCATATTTATTTCTTTTTTAAAATACTTAAAAATTGTGACTCCATCCACTCACGAATCTGAAACCTTGTTTATTACCTTCATTTTTTTCTAGTTGCACAAATTTTGTAAACCTGATCAATGAGTCTTTCCATGATGGCTCGGTATCTAAAGGTCGGCAAAGATCGTTCTCTTAGAATTTTATAATTCAGTTATCAAAGTTTTTCAATAACTTTCCAATAATAAAAAAATACAGTGTATATCAATTCATAGATCAAATACAATTAGATTCATATTTATCCCAAAATTCAAAAAATATTTACAAGAAAAAAGGGAAAATAAAAGAAGAAAACAGATTGTGTATACAGCATCAATCTAAGGTTAGTTAGTAAAGAAAAAAAGTTTTAAAGTATATTACTTTAATTGTAGAAATGTGGAAAGGCACTGCCATTCCAAAAATGGGAATAATAATAGATTCATATTTTTTGTCTATATTAAATAGAAAAGTATAAGAACAAATATGGTTTAAAAATGGCATTTTCGATTTCGCCAACTCCCCTCTCATTTCTTAATTTTGAAGAAGCAGAAGTGTTCCAAATAAATAAAGTTTCTTTGTAATTAACTACTTTTAACATTTAGTAGAGTTATCTTTAATTTTAATTGAAAGTTCTATAATTAAATTCATAAAAAAAATTTATCAAAAGGAATTATAAGAAGCTAAACAAAATAAAGAAATTTGTGAGAGGGACGGGCGATAAAATCGAAAATTTGTATTAAAAATCTTCCTTACCAACATAAAGTTTGAGCTCTTTAACTTCAGGAACGCTAGGCAACAAGGAGCAAGATTTATAAGAATAGTTTGTTTTTTTCACGCTATAAACAAAAACACAACCGTTAATGCAATGTGAATTATAAAATGGCGCGACTATCTTACACTTCAACTTGTTTTTCGTCTGTTTTATTCATCATTCTATTCTGTGCATTATTCTGCAAATTCTTAAAGAGTTCTTGTTGCGTTGCCTTCCTCTTATCGTCTTCCCCACTTTCCGTCTATATCAAAGATATATTTCGCAATTCAAATAGGGTGAAAAAGTCTGAAAAACCAATGAGAGTATGCCTAGACCAGTGTTTCACAAACTTTTCTATTTCTTATTGTAGAAAATTTTAATGGAGCCTTATCATCACGATATAATATATGATATCTTCAATATTCATTTATCTAACAACAAGCTTGATTCTTTCATGAAAACAATCAACAACAAATACTTCTATTTTGAATATAAAATTTGGAAAAAGTGTGGGATACAAATCCAAGTGTTTCTTCATAATACAAAAGGATAATACAATCTACTTTACTTGGCAATATCAAGAATTATTATCTTTTGGATAAATTACTTAACTGAAATTCTGAGTTTCGGTATCAATGTGTTAAGCTTATATTATTTTTAAAAAAATAAAAAGAATAGTGAGTGTCTTAAGCATCCAAAATTTATGAGTCCCGTTTGAGAAACATTGGCGTAGACTAAGGCTACACAATTGTATCCGTTTATACATCATGGTCATAAGAGACTGAAAACCACAATTTGGTTGAAATGACACAAATAATATGTAAAACAATAGAACAGTTAGAGATAAGATTAAGCGAAGGAAAATATAAAAAATTGGAGTAATTCGCCAAATTTTTATATTTTTTGAAAGATTTTTGTCAGATCTCTATAGATAACTCCTTCAAGGCTAGGGCTAAAATTCTAAAAATCGGTTTTCGCCACATGGTACCTTTTTAAAGCATACTTACCCGGAGCTTATTATGTAAGAGTGCGTTTCTCGATGCTCTATTGGTAGTAGTTATTGGGATCAATTTAGATTTTGATTCGTCGCTTTCTTCATTATCATCATCTTCGCTATTTCCCTCCTCATCTTCCTCTTCCTCTTCTTCGCTCTAAAATATATAACGCGAATAAAAACTAAGATCATCGGCGTTAGTTCATTTCAAATTTATGGAGCTAGAATAAAGACATGGGCTGAGGACCTAGTTAGCATAAATTTTAACACCTGTACTGGAGCCACCTATTTTAACAAATCAGAAATGAAGTCACAAAAAAAGTTTTAGTTCCAAATCCTATTAAGTAAAAATAATGACAACACTTTTATAAATAAGTAAGCAAAAGTGTTACGAGTCAAATGAGTGTTTTCTCGTATTTTTAAAGCTTGTAAATAAATTTTAGAAATGTTGGCGCCAACAAAACAGGTGAGTTGACTTGTGAGCTTGATTTTGCTGACAGTTTCAACGTGAAGATTGCGAACACTTATTTCAAAAAAGATGTTGAGAAATTGATTACTTATGAGTCAGGATGTAATAAAACAATGATTGATTACATTTTGGCCGAAAGAGATGAAAAGATTAAAGATTTAAAAACAATTCCTAGTGTAATGATTGACGCAACACCGTATATTAGTAATGGACATGGTGCTCAAAAAAAGACATAAGACAGCAGAAGGTTGACAAAAACAGACTCAAAACATGGAGATTGATAGAAAAGAAAGTTCAGAAAGCAATCATGGAAAAAGCAGATTCAACCTATAAAGATGCAGAATGGGATAAAATTGTTACAGAATTGTCTGAAATAATGAAAGAATGTGGAATATCAAAGAGTACGGTATGAAATTAACTTGGTGGTGGAATAACGATAGTGTCAAAAAAGCAGGAAAAGAAAGAAAACTATAAAATGTGAAGAAAATAAAACTAAGAGCATGATGGTGAAGGCTATGCATGCAGAAGCTGACAAAGAAGCAAAGCAGCTGGAAAGAATGAGAGCCGAAAAGAAGATGAGATATCTTTCGTATGGCCAAAAAAAGCAAGAAAAACAAAGATGTTATTGGAAATCCGTGTATGACAGACAAAAATGAGGAGCTGAAGTTGAAGCTAGAAGAAAGATTAGAACTCTGGAAGGATCACTGTCGCAAATCTTTGAATAGAGAGAATATCTAGAATAGGAATTCAGAAGTTCTGCCAAACGATGGTCGTGTGACTGAAATTTCAAGACAAGAGGTGAATCAAGCGATGATACAGATGAAAACTAATAAAGCAGCTGATCCAAGTGGTGTGCCTATAGGAGTAATACAACTTTGTGGACTTGAGGGTTCTTTGGCAAAAATAGGAAATGAATAATGATGGGGAGAAAGATGGCAGAAAGCTGGAGGAATAGTGTTTTGTTACCTCTTTATAAAGGCAAAGGCGACTCAAAAGAATGTTCTAACTATAGAAGTATAAAGTTTCTTGAACATGTGATGAAGGTATTGGAGAGAGTTTTTGAAAAAAGAATTAGGAAACGCGTTGAGATAAATGAAATTCAAATGGGTTTCATGCCCAGTAAAAGCACTATCGATGCAATTTTTGCAGTAAGGCAATTGATTGAAAAACACAAAAAAAGTGGATAAGGACTTATACGCTATATTTGTCGACCTAAGAGAAAGCCTTGGATTGCATTCCAAGAGAAGTAATTTAGTGGGCTCTGTGAAAAAAAGGTGTGCCAGAGTATGAAATAAAAGCAATAATGGAATTGTACAGCGATGCCAAAACTGTAGTGCAAGTTGAAGGACAAATATCAGAGTGGTTCAAAGTTGAAGTCGGTGTTCATCAGGGGGATCTGTGCTTAGCCCGATACTTTTTGCAATTGCTATGGATGTAGTTTCTGATGATGTTTAAAAGTGTAAGAGAGAGTTTCTCTATGCAGATGATTTGGTGATTATTGGAAGCAGTTGGGACGACGTTGGAAAAAGATATGTTAGTTGGAAAGAAGCACTGAGTAGCAAAGGGTGGAATAAGCGTTTCAAAAACAAAAGCAATGAAATTTAAATCTAGATGTTTACATGAAGTTATTAGTAATATCGATCCATGTGCAAAATGCGGGAAAAGAGTTATGAGAAATGTCATTCAGTCTAGTTTATGCGAAATGTGGGTCCATAAAAGATGTTCAGGTGTGCGTGGTGCGCTTATAAATGTTAAAAATTTTATTTGTTGTAGTTGCAAAAAAGAAAAAATTGATGAAGAAAATGAAAATACAGTCATATTTGGAGGAGACAAAATTAATGTTGTAAAAGAATTTCTGTATTTAGGAGACGTACTTAGCAGAGATGGAGATGTTGTAAAATCTGTGACATCACGGATAAGACTCGCTTGGAAAAAAATTCAAAGACATATCTGTAGTATTTTTTAAGAAAGCGCTGTTTTTGAAGCTAAAACGAAGACTGTGCAAAGCATGTGTGAGAAGTGTTATGTGCTATGGGTGTGAATGTTGGGCAATGAAAAAATCAGATATCAGGCGTATGCAATCAACGAAAATGAGAATGTTGCGAATGATTTGTGGAAAAAGGCTCTTAGACAACGTCCGAAATGCTGTTCTCAGGAAAATGACAGAAGTTGAAGACATAAATGGATATCTCGAAGAGCAAAGACCGCGTTGGCTGGGCCAATTTGAGAGAATGGATGAGCAAAGTTTGCTGAGGAGGGTGAGAGACGAAGTTGTGACTGGAAAAGCGACGAAAGGGCGCCCCAAGAAATCATCGGAAGATGTGGTGAAAGCAGATATGGAGAAAGGGGGATTCTCTCTGGAAGATGCACAACTGAGAAAGCAATGTCAATCTTGCAAACATGTTACAATTAGAAGTGGAGACTGATGATGTGCAAGAATTAGTTGATTATGCTGAAGGGGAGTTGAGTAATGGAGATTTGTTAGAGTAAGAACAGCGAAAATTAGAGAAGTTAGTAGATGAAAATGAACAAACTGACGAAGTACAAAAGAAGTTTACTGTTAAAGGCTTAGCAAGTGCGTTTGCAAAGATAAATGGTAAGAAATAGAAGCCATGGAAGAACGCTTCATAAAATTTGAGCGAAACAAAGGAAACACTCTGATGTTATCTTGAGATCTACAATGAGAAAAAGAAACACAAAACAGAAGCATATTTTAAGTTTTTTCAGTCAGACTCCCAGCAAACGTTCAGCTACATTTACCACATCAAACTCATCCTCATCTACACCAGACTTCCCAAAACATGGACCTTCTTGTGAACGTTAAGATGTCGACGACCCTAGTGTTTTAGATGAAACTCCAGAAAGCAAGATATTTAAAGGATTTGAATTATAAATTCTTTATGCTTTTTTTCTAATTTTGAGTAATAAAATAATTTTTTTTCTAATATTTCATTCTATTTATTTGTTCTGTATAATTTGGCATTTAATTAAATAATAGCTTCTGTATATTTTGACACTTTGGGTTAATAAAAAAAAGATTTCAAGTTTGTGTTTTTATTTTTTGCTACCATGAATAAAATATCACTGTAATTTTATTTATGTACATGACATGTACATTCATTATACACAAATTTTATATCAAAATATAAAAGAAATTTGATATTTAACTGAAATCCAATAAAATCTTTATTATTACCCGCAATACGAAAAAGAGAATGAATTGCCAAAAAATATATCAAGTGAGAATGATAAAAGTACATCAAAAATAGCATGATTTAAAGGAAAAATGCAGTTTTTAAACTAAAACAAGTATTAATGTACATTCCCTGAATAACATAACTTAGCATGTAGCACTTTGCCTGCTTCCGAATCTTTGTTTATATGCTCATACATCTATGTCTCTCGATGGGTCTTCGGAACGATACTCCGTCGTTAAGCGAGAGCTGGTTTATTTAAAGGAAAACGACCAAATAAACAAGAATCCGAAAGCCACCGTCTAAAAATTACTGACGCCCTTTCATTCAATTTAGCTTCCTACCCTCCCTTGAATTTCTTTCTAAACTCATTATTATCTGTTTCAAATCGCTTTATAAATTGTTATATATATATATTGAATTAAATGTTTCGCAGTTTTCCTTCAAAAACTCGCAATCTCCGATATATCTCCATATTGTGCTAATCAAATTTTATTTCTGTAAAACAAAATGCCAGCGTATCGAAGTTGAGGTGACAGACTAAAAAATTGCAAAGTTTGAAAAGTTGAGTCAATATTTTGAGTGGGTGATGAATCAAAAAGGTTAGAAACATTCGCGAGCAAAATGAGGACTGCCGTTTTTAAGTGTGAGCCTTAAAGTGTAAATGCGAAGCAATACATTCTATTTAAATTTTAATACATAGAAAATTATTTTAAATTCGATCTGATTTCAAACCGACTTAGGAACAAATTGAACAAAGAAATAATGGTGTTAAAACAAGATACATGCATGCTTATACAAACATTTAATTGACACGATCAAAGAAAAGTAATACTTAAAGATAATACGATTAGCTAATAGCAAATACATAGCTGGGCCAGCTAATTTACTTCGAGATGAGAGAATATTTGATGCATTCAACTTTAAGTTAAGCTTCGACACAACACCAACTTCGGTAGAACTTTTTCGTTCTCTAGCAATCTTGTAGTTGAAATCACTCAATACGTTCACAGAATATTCTTTCTTTATCTCAATGCTTTCTCTTTCTTTTTATTTTGTAAATAAATCAATCATTTATATATTTAAGATAAAAAAGTAAGATGTTAAACAAATTTTATTCCTACAAACATGATCCTTATGTTATTATTATTATTAAGACAGAATGTAAACTTATACTTTACAAAAATTAACAAAATATGAAAATTAATTACCTTTATTATGACAGAAATACACTTAGCTGTTTTTTTGGAAGTAGTAAAGAGAGTTGCTTTCGTTTCCTTTAAATTAAAAACATGGAAATAAAAGTTAGAAGCAGTAAAATAAAATGGCATTTCTTAAAGTTTTACTTGTTTGTTAACTTTAACCGTATCACCGATGAACAAAGCGTACTCTCTGTCTTTTTCATTCTCAGCCTTCTCATTTACGAGATCGGAGAAGCCTACGTTAATGCAAAAAGCCATTCCTTCCTTAGCTGTCTCATTGCACTTTGAATTTATTGAGATGTTTGAGTCTCTAAATTCAATTCCAATTGCAAATCTGCAAAAACCAAAATAATATATAAATGCAAGGTGGGAAAGAAAAATATTCAGTTTTACGAACTACTAAACTTTCATCCAACTTACATTTTATTTCGAAACTATATTCGGTAGGGCTATTGTGGTTATTAATAGACGGTTTGTTTTGGCTCTATTGGTCAAACGAATAAATTATAAGTCACTTAAATATAAATGGAGCATGATATACAATGATTAGACAGAAAACAATAAATAAATATTAAACAAATAATAAGTCGAATGTAAATTTAAATATTCTAAAAGAATATATTATATAAGAATGTCAGATTGTTTTGTAAGGTAAATTAAATTTAAAAGTTTGATGTGAAAAAATAAACCTAGTTCTTTGAAAAAAAAGGAATAAAAATGTAAATACATAAACATTGTCAAAAACTGTCATTCAAAATCAAAAATTAAAATTTTTCAGAAAAATTTTGACATTATCTGTAGTTAGCCTTATAACTTAGATTCTATATTATATACTCCCTTGAAAATATTAAATTTTTTTATAATCATGGCTATTTTTTTTAGAAAATGTCAATCCTTCAAATTTTACATGAAATATATGTTTTTATACTAAATCGCCATGCTGGTTTCATTTCTGGACTCAGTTTTCGCATCTAGAATATTTTCAAAATTTCAAATATATCTGTTTTTATACTAAATTTGCTATGCTTATTTTATTTCTATACTCCATTTTGGCTAATATGGTTAAAAAATATCTGGAAGTGTCAATTAAATTAGTGATGTAGGTCTGAAAATCAATTCTCTAAAATTTTTCCAAAAAATCGTTATATATCGGTTATATAGTAAAAATAAACATTTTTTAATATATTTTGACTTATAATACTTTCTTCAATCAGGTTGATTATGAAATATTTATTTAAAATAAACAAAACGTATTATAAAATCCTTTGATTAGTGTGAGCGAAGGAAGAAACCTGGAAAATAATTTTAAAAAAGAAGTATGTATCTTCACTAAATGGAAGATCTACCATGTTTCAAAGAATTAGGAAGTGGTGCAATGATCTAATATTGTATGCTTCAAAAAAGATTTTGACCGTGAAAAAGAAGTTCCTCTATTGGAGATGAAAAATCTTTAAATTTATAGCTTATCAGCTAATATTAAAATTATCATTTCACTAAGATGGGTAGAAAATCTGAAAATTTTGAATAGCTCAGAGTTATCAAAACTATATTAGATGCCAATAGGTGGAGATTTAGTCACTATCAAAATTAAAATTGAATTTGTCGATCTTTTTCCTTTTGTGTGAAAGCAAGAGTCTGATGAAGAAGGTGGAAAACTTTTTGTAATTGAACAATGAACATCACGAATCATTTCATCAGAAAAAAACTTTTGAACTAGGATTAGTTGACAAATATTCAGGCTGAATATTTCTTCATATCACTTGATAATAAAATACACTATACTGATAAAAAGCGTAAGATCACCAAGAAGATTCTTTAATCAGAATGCTTTCAAAGCGAAAAAACTGTTCAAAATAAAACCTTAAAAAAGTTTTTTCGAACACATATTGCAGAAAATAAATGTATTATGAAAAAAGAGTTACCAAGAAAGGAACATTATACAAAGAATAGTAAAAGTACATACTGTATAAAGTATAGAAGAAATGATGTATAGACCACCGGCCAAAAACGAATGTAGCCACAACAATAGGTCTTATCGAGATACCTAATTTACTGCCAAATAAAATATTTTGACTGAATTAAACACCTATAGTTTGTTTATTAAATAAATTAAGAAAATAATTAACAGAGAAATACTGCAATAAAAAAATATTATTATTTGATCATTTAATTACGATGCAAATTGCATTTTCAATTTTTAAAAATTTTCTTCCACAAAATCAAACTTCAGAAAACTATTTCACAAAAAAGAGAGTTAGATGAATAATAGCAAAAAAGATACTGTCAAAATATTAGACTAAGAAATGATACCCTAGAGTTTTGATCAAATGACTTTTAAGTGTTTTATCTTGTTTCTCAAGTAGAGCTAATGTTGAGAAATAAATTTCATTGAGCTTAGCACCTACGAAAAGAAAGAAGGTATGATATGCAAGGGAAGATAAGAGAAAAGTTACCGTCGTAAAGATTGCAAAGAATATGTTCGTGTAATGATAGGAGGATTTCGTACTTGCTTAACACATCATCAGAGGGATTGACTATCAAAGTGCGAATGATATTTGAGCAGTAGGATTTGTAACGACACCCGAACATGCAAATAATGACACCATAATGCAAATCATTGTTATCACTTAAGATAATATAATGAAAGGAATATAAAAGCATTTTGACGGATTTAAACCTTTGTAGACGAACATTTTTGAGCTAATCGTTTGATTTCTTCAAATCAAAAAAGCTGCACTACACTTTACCTGCCGAGATGGTAATTCTTGAGGTGTATTCTTAAGCTGCACCATTTGCATTATATTGAATTAAAATGGTACAATATGAATCGGTTTGACTTTTCATGCGCTAATAGTATACGGTTGTTTTAATGTTTTGCTTTTGGACGAATTAGAGTACTATATAACTGAACTTATTTCTCTTTTCTCTTAAGTTTAACCTTACAGTCCTTCTAGTTAGGACTATAAGTGGGTAAGGTTGGTTGGATACTGGGGTTCGATAACTCAAGGTCTTGGGTTCGATCCCCCATCAAGCCTACCTCCCTCATAGTCGGATACAAGCGGCGCAATTGTGCCTTCTCGATGAAAACATCCCATGGTAACTCTACCTTATATTCCTTCTAAAACCTCTCTAAAATGAATTTTGAATAGCTTTCGCGTTTGTCTCAGTGAAGATAACAATATTCTTAAAATCTAAGAAAAATAAATAGAAATGAATGAGCATAGTCCAAAAAACAGTACATGCTCATGAAGTTGTAGGATCACTACAAACATTTACAGTTGTTGATTATAAAAATTGTAATGGTCCCGAAGAGAGTGATGCTAAACAAAATCTAGAGATTAATAAATAAACGCATTTTAAAATGAGAAAGTTTTTAGTCGCATAAGCTGCACGTCGTATTAGCTGCCGGTCAAAAACAGCCTTTTTACAAGCTGTTTATTGTATATTGTTAATACTCGACATTTTACAGTATTTAAAGGAGACCATTTTTATTTCTTACTGCATGGGTGTATTCAGGGCGGGATTAAGCCACTTAGAGGCCCAAAGCACTTAAGACTTTGCTCCCTCATATAATGTAATGCTCAAAATATAAAAATAATGAACCACACCAAATTTAATTCATCAAAATTAAGCAAAACTAACAGCAAAAAAAGACAATGTTTTAGAAGTTTCATTCTGATTTTATTAACTACAAAGTCTTTGATCAGATCCTCAAAACTGATTTTAAGTAACACACCTGCCTCTATTATACTTAAAAGATATAGGGCAAATGAGAGATTGTTAAAATATACGAAACCCAATGTTTAGATTTGGAAAGCAACGTTCAAAGTTATCACCCTACAGGTATTTTATAAAGTTCAGAATGATTAAATGCTGTTTTTACATTTTGGTTCTCGCTGCTAAAGCTCAGGTGAAAATTACTGTTGAAATCCTCCTGGTATGTATCAAATCAATAAACTTTTGACAACGATGAGAATATCTTTAAATGTTAAAAGATGAAGTGAGATTATGTTGTGGTAATACTTAAAAAAGAAAACCTCTCTGTTATTTCTCTATATATCTCTTCTTTGTTTTAAATGAGTTTGAAGTATGTCAACAAATTTATATATATCCAATCTGTATACTACGATGATTTATCTCCAACTTGTATAATACGATGGTTTCTATTCCATTTACAAATGACTAGGGAGACAATGTTAAACTTTCTGTTCATATTTTGCTAGATGTAAGATTTGATATACCTCATTCGGGGAGACGATGTTACATAAGTTATTACCTATATACCTTTATACTACGATGGCTCATCTCCAACCTGTATACTGTGATGGTTCATCTCTAACCTGACAGTTCATATTTTGCTAGATGTAAGATTTGATATACCTCATTCGGGGAGACGATGTTAAATAAGTCATTACCTATATTTTTGCAATTTTTTCACGATATTAAATAATATATTGGTCAAATAATCAAAATAAAATTTTGTAATCAAAGAATCGAAAAATATTCTTTAAAAAATCAAAAAATATGAAACTTTCTGTTAATATTTTGCTACCTCATTACAAAAGTTATTAGCTAAATTTTGCAATTTGCACGATTTTAAATCTGGTCACGATACCTACATATCGCCACATGTTTTTAAGTTCACATTCTGATTTTGGGAAGCTTGCCTTACTTTGTAAACATGTACTTTGTAATTTGTTTACAAATACAATTTGTAGTTGTTTACAAATTACACTCAAGTACAACGCCTGATGTGTTATTTCCTAAACAGTATCGCTTTTAATTCCAGAAAAGTCAAGAATCGTTCAGTAGTCTGAGCATCTAATTACAACACTTAACCCATCAACGTGTGATAGATCTACTATTGACACAACTGCCAAATTAAAATAACTATAAGATTTACTTCGTCAACAATAAGCGCATGGACCCTGTGTGCTATCATTGAACGAGTTCTTCACACGTTATTTTGAAAATTTAAGAAGGATTTCCAACACTTCTATATTTAAAAATATGGCGTGCTAAAAATGGATCAAACTGGCTTATGAGTTCAAGCAGCCCTAAAAATTTCCATTTTACAATGACCCAAACCTTTCTTCTCTTCCTCAAAAAAACAAGCAACGTTCAGCTAGCTTACAAATAACAGCTATGAAACATCCCAAGACATGAAACAAAAATTCTTATATCTACAAAAAAATATTTTTAGTGAGATTTGCTAAAAAAACATTGAAATCATGGATAAAAATTCTCATGCTAAACAAACAAAAAAACATGCTTGTATAAAGAGAATTTATTTATACTTTTAATAATGAATATGTGGTCTCTTCCTTATTGCCCTAAGCATGTGCTTTAATGGCTAATCCAGTCCTGGGTGTCACATCCGTCCTCAAAAGGTATTCAATAAAGATTAGGTTTGTGAAGTTCAGAGGGGCTAATTTGAATTACTAATCATTTTCCAATTTTCATATGATCAGAATATTAATCTAAAAGCTGAAAATTGTCAAAACTGTTTGCAAAGAATATCATCATCATCATCATCATCATCATCATCATCATCATCATCATTATCATCATCATCCATTTGTCTCCAGGAGGAGAACAATGCTGGTCGACCTTTTTAAATTTTTGCAGCGTCGTCTCCATTGCTTTCTCGATGTAAATTTTCGAGGTTATTTTTCGATGTAAACAATTTAATCTTCATTCTTCGGCAAAATTTGAAAGTAATAATGATAGCTGATTTTTTTTGTTAAATGGGATTTTGAAGTTAAATTTTGCCAAATTTAGTCAAAAAATTTATTCCGACTTCTTAGACGTACTCAATAAATCGGTGTACTCCTTATATTCTCTGACTTCGTGTATATTTTCCATCAAAGAGTTTTTGTTTGATGAAGAAACATTCCGTGTTGCTTGAATGATCTTTTAGTAAAGATTCCATATTCCAATAAAAAGGGAAGTTAGATATACACAAAAAGCAAACTATCGAATACAAAAAAGAGTGTAGTTGTGAAATAGAGATTGAATCCACAGTGATTTATCGATTGCTGATTTTCAATACTAAAAATAAAATATGCCATATATTTTTTCTTTCGCTTGAACACCAAATCATTTGTATTATTTTTCTTTTATTTAATATATGGCTATATGTGATTCGATGCATAAAATTAAGTGCCAAGTATCCAGTCACTTACGAAATATATTTGCCTTTAACTTTTAAATAAAAATATATTTTAAGTTAAATGGAAATTACCAATGTGAAATAGTGTTCTATTTTTAAAATAACAAAGTAAAACATGTCTTGTGGGTCGCTTGGGAGCCATTTTGTGCATTAGAGGGTTAAAATATCTTTCTCATAGAGCTGACAATAAAAAAAGTACGTTTCTATTTTTAATTATAAGATTTAACGTCATCTAACATTTTGAAAGCAAGGATTTAGAACTGGACGCTACGTTTTGGGGTCGAAGTGAAAAGTAAAAGAGATTTTAAAGCAAGTACTTCATAAAGTTAAATTTCAATACAAATTTGCCTCCACTCTGAATTATAGGGGTGTATGAAGTTTCCAGGAGATTTGTATCAACTCCGAGTGTGTATTCTTTTTGATTGAGAGCCGATTCTATTCCATTGGAAATGGTAGTATGCGAAACTTTCTTAAAAAAGATGGTTAAATAGAAAATAAAATAAGAAAAATTAAAATCATATAAATGACCTTTTCTTGATCAATAATTTGTAAAAGTTGATCTTTGAAGTATTTATTATAAATTTCGGATGTAATTGTACTCGCTTTCAACATTACATTTAATTCTTGTTCATCTTTTTGAGAGAACAATTTTGAGAAATAGGGTGTCACGTCAACCTATATAAAATTGAAGATTTAATATAAATATGCAGAGATGATTTCGAATGCTCGAATGAAAATAATGTAGGATATATTAGGAAGAATGCGAGCAAGCAATTCAATTAAAGTTATTGACACAATGCAAGCCAATCCAAGACTAGTTTACACTTTTTTAGATCTCGTCAGTTGGATGCAGGCTGCTACTCACATTTATGTGAAAAAATGGATTCAAAAATGGAGACCAGAAAACAATTTTCTTTTGTACGAACTGTTTCCTTGGGTAAGCGGATTTCTGTTGAACGACCACCAATCTACGCGACCAATGGTCTAAAAAATAACGTCCATTGTTGAAAATTTATTCACCAAACAGCATGCAGATAACAATTTAAAGTTGTTGAAAATAACTAGTAGGAATAACCAACATATGTTTTGTGTTGTAAGATAATATAGTAAGCTGGCAAAAAAGATAATTCCTTTATCATAATGACATGTAGAAGATATTTAATGAAAATATTTCTTATCTATATCGTATAAACTTGTAGAAATAGTTACAATGTAAGTAGTTTTGTCATTGTAATACACTATAGTTAAAATCGTCCCTTATGCGACACAATATTAGATTCTTTGTACTTGCCGGTGAATCAGCGGGTGTAAGTGAAGATGTGATAAACGATTGCTTTAAAATACATAAATTGGAATCATCATCCATTTTGCCTTCGAGGCCTGGTTATTGTTCCCAAAGAGTCAACCAGTTTCCTGCAACAACTACGCCATTTCATTCTTTCTTTAGCATCACTTCGCACAAGCTTACTTTTTTCCATATCGTGGTGAATCACTTCATACCATGCTTTCTTTCTTCATCTTTCCATCAATCAATTCATCTTTTATCTTCTTTACAACGTTCCCTTCGGACATCCTTTCGACATGACCAAATCAACGTAATCTATTCTCTTCTAAATGCACTTCTATATCCTCAATTCCAATTTTCTTTCTCAACACATCGTTGGCAATTCTATCTTTCAGCGTCTTTCCGCACATCATCCTAATCATTCTCATCTCAGTTGTTTAGCCTTCTCGTGCCAGCCTTCTTCATCACCCACCATTCAGAACCGTAACAAATCGTACTTCTAACGCAAACTTTATACAATTCTTACTGTATTGTTGGCATGTTCAGCACAAGGAGAAAAATTCAAGCCTTTGTTTATTGACTAATCGAAAAAAATTTGCTGTTTCTGTGGTTTTAATATTAAGAAATTAGCTGTATTATTTAGAAGTAACAGTAAAGCTTGGATGAGTAGTGAAAATTTTCAAGAGTGGATAAATATATTGAATAACAAAATGAGAATACAAAAAAGAAACATGTTGCTATTAATTGATCAATGCGCAGCCCATCCTCCAGTTATTTTCAAATATAAAATTAATTTTTTGATGCCAAATTCATCTAAACTGCAGGAATGTGATGCAGGAGTCATCAAAAACTTCTTACCGAAAAAGACTGCTCATTTTGATAATATAGTTTGTTAATGGAGAAAACTTTATGGGAAGATTATGTTCAATGTGATAATGATGTAGAGACTTTTTTAAACTTTCTCTTCAAAACACTTCGGATACACTTTGCTCTTCAAACTGGCCTTTTTAATTTGCTTGATGTTTAGGCAAAGACAAAAAGAGTTGATTGAAAAGAAAAAGTGGGTTAAATTAAAGCAGAATACGTTAGATAATTTTTTCAGAAAGTAAAATAAATCTTATTATTTTAATATTTGTTTGTACTTAGAATATCTTTTGTTTGGACTTACAAAGTCTGAGACGTACGACAAATTTTAGGTATGGTAGCAAGCCTCAAGTTCTATTGTATATAGATAAATGCATACGAATACATAGATATATACATTACTACATACATATTTACATTAAACACTACATAAATCTCAAAAACAGCGGTATATCGAAAATATTTAATGTTTATTAGAAAAATATAGAATCTCATAAATAGCCTGTGTTGTAATTTGTATAAATGATAAGAATTATATAGTATTTATAGGCATATAGTATATATATGTGTTCAATTTAATTTTTGAAGCAAATATGATATAAATTGGAGTTAATTGATTAGGGCAATGAATAAAAAAGGATAAATATTTTTATTAAAAAATAAACCAGGTTAATAAGTGATCAACCGCTCATAATTTTAAATCATTAACGAAAGAAATATCCTGTTAAGTCCTCTTGTTACAAATGACTCTCCTTAGTATTGTCACAATTCAATTTAAAGTGAAGAAAAACCATTCACATCAAAATTATCTATAAACATAAAAAAAATATAATACTTTATCTAGGGAAGTTTCTGTTATCATCGCGTTCCACATATCACAGAGATCGCTAACAAAGGAGTCTTTTAAAAAACACCCATAAGCGAAGACACCTTTTTGTTTCAATATTTCAAAAAGTGATGTAACAGATGACTTTCCACCATCTTGCTAAAAAAGAAAATACAATCAATAAAGGCATAAACAAAATACGTTTTCAATTTTAAAAGAAAACAGTATAATAAAATTCCACAGAATGACAGCATTAATTGACATATGTGGGATTTGCGGGAAATGCATGAATATGGCCTAGAATGCATAATTTTTGGATTATTAGTGCAAAAGATCAGGAAGAATAACCATGAAACAACGACGAATTAAAAAAAACATGATAAAATGGACGAGCCCTTTAAATTCAATCTGTAATTTTTTTACCGTCACACAAGTCATAAAAAATTAGAATGCACTTTACTTTTTGTCTTGGCAAAAATTCAAAAAAGTCCGAAGAAATATTATTCAAGATGCCATCATCGTAACGTTTGATGAAATCACCCTTTTTCTTGCTTGATATTATGATCAACTTATCTTTCAAAAAAACCAAAATAACATTGGAAATTTCATACCCAAACAACCAAATCTAGATTTAAAAATAGTCAAAAGTGTATTATTGTATTGAAAATAAAATAAAATGATGAACTTGAAGAGAAATTGACTTAGAATAGAGGATTTCTTCACTGGATCCGATAACAAATATTAAGGCTTTAAGTTCACTGAAAGTGCTCGAGGGATTCTTAAGAAAAAATGAGATATAAGAGAGAGAGAGAGCCATATATAATAGCTAAAATAACTTATTCATAGCTAAAAGCAAATGAAGATATTTATCAGCAATACTGGAACATTTAATGATTTTTAGAATACTATAGCTAAAATTTCTCAATTCTTCAACCATATAATATACAATATTCAAATCGATATCAGTTCATTATAAAGAGCTCACTCTTGATGAAGGGGAAGTCATTATAACAGACAACCGCCTGTATGGAGATGCATTGAGATATGTATTACATTTTTATAGTTCCATAGTTTTAAGCGAATGATCAGCGCAAGTCTTTTAACTTCCACGGTATTATATCGCAGAGACAGAAAAGATGTTGAAAATGAAAAGTAAGTATGATAGATTGAGCTTTTTGCTATGATATTATTATAATTTTTACATAAAATTCAATACTTAGTGTACATTTTTCCATACTAATCAATGGAGTGTAGTAATGAATTTCATGCAATAAAACAGTTTACAACAAAACACTTCCAACTTAATAGTTCATAACAAAAATTGAAGAAATAAAATAAGCATTTTCATATAGAAAAAAAATATATTTTTAAAGGATATAGTAACTATTCATTTTACTCATTAACCAACTACTCGTGAAATGATGATTTAGCTATTTTGTAATGGGCAATGTGCCTTAAATGCTTTCTAGAAGAAAACTAATGAAGTCAGGTTAGATTTTTTAAACGTAAAATGTAAAGGAAAATACGATAAAAGTTTCAACAAATAAAAAATGAGAATACCTTCCATGTATCATATAATAGGTTTAGGCGGTGCCAAAACGCTTTTTTATTAATAGCAAAATTCATTGAATACGCTAAAAAATATATAAAAAAAGTTTAAAATATTGAATATGAAAATGTGCGTCAATGGAAATAGCTAAGAGAACCGGAGAAAGTAGGAGTCCGAGATTTTAAAGTCAGAATCCGTTTCTAATAAAATTTAGGAGTTCCAAAACGTTTAAAAAAACATGGAATTCGGAAGTGGGGAATTGGCTTTAAATTTATTAGGTTTTTAAATGTTTGGAGTCGGGCTCGGATTTGTTTAAGTAAGTGGATTCTGAGAAGGAGACAAATTTTTGTAATAATTAGGAGTCAGAGTTAGATATTTTCTCTCCGACTTCACACCCCTAGTTAAGAACTAAAAAGGCGAAAAATAACAAAAAAAAATGTTACCGAAATATCAGTTAAGAGCAAAGAAAGGAAAGCGATGCAACTAGTGCAAAGTAACAAAAATTCCGCGAACTTAATTTCCAGAGTTAAAAGTTATTTTATATGAAATTTTTTTATAACTTTTAAAATGTTTCATATATAAAATTAAAATTATTACAATTTCGATATTAAGTACTCAAGTAAAAAGACTAAATATTTTAGGCTAAATATCTAAAATTTTAGAAATGTTTATTCGCTAGATAATATTTTTGCGAATTTGTTTTTGGAAAATAATTCGAAAAATTTTCTTCTCACAAGTACTTTATAGTATTTATCTTCTTTGAAAAGATATTTCATAAAATCGCATAGTAAGTTTGAATTTGGACATTTATGCATATTTATTGGATAAATTTAATGAATTTAGATTTTGAGTTCCAAAATACTAAACAAATTATTCTTAGGTATTTTTATTAAAAAACGTTTTTCAAAGTTGAAAAATTCAACCATCTTTGAATGATTAGCAGAATGTAGTGAAAATCACCATAAAAACCGTTTAAAAAGTCTTTTCGTATCTAAAAAAGGGACAGTCCAACCACAAACTAATCCAGCTGCAGCAGTCACTAATTTGACACCTAATTCACAACTGAGTGTGTAAAAAAATTGAAGAGTCGTTTCTTTCAATAAATTAGAGTTTGACTGGGGAGATTTCTGTTGTAAAAATTTATTCACTTCTGAGTTATTTTTTCAAATCAAAAAGTGTTTAAGATTATTAGCTTTTTGCCGTCAAGGATACTTTAAATCAGAGGTCTCAAAGTCACGGCCCGCGGGCCAACAGCGGCCTTCGGAATAATATTTTGTGGCCCTCAACTTGATTTCAAAGTTTAGTGTCAGTGCGGCCCGCGACGCCTGAAGATACAGAGTGAGATTATTGCAAAGGCGGGAAAGCCATTTACAGATAGTGAATTTATAATAAAAAAAAAAGTGCATGTTACAAGCTGAAAGTATAGTCTGTCCAGAAAAAAAGAGTTAGTTTAGCAATATCAGTCTTTCAGCCAACACAGTGGCAGGGCGAATTTGTGACATGTCATGTGACATATACAGCCTGCTGTGTGAGAAGGCCAAACATTTCAGTGCATACTCAGTCAGTGTTGATGAGAGCACAGATATCACTGACACTGCAAAGCTTGCAATATGAATCCGTGGTGTTGATGACAGTTTTGAAGTTACTCAAGAGTTGCTTACAGTTATGCCAATGCATGGGCAGACTACTGCTCAGGAGATATTCCGCCAGCTGTTAAATGCTATTGTGGACCCCGGATTATCATGAAAGAGGTTTACTGAAATAACAACCGACGGAGCACCATCAATGACAGGAAAGAAAAATGGACTAGTGGCACTTGTTCAAAGATAATAATTAGAAGAGGGTGTAGAGAAGGCCATTGCTCTGCATTGCATTATTCATCAACAGACCCTTTGCAGCAAGTGTTTGAAGTTTAACAATGTAATGTCTATTGTTGTGAAATGTATCAACCATATCAAATCTAGAGGTTTAAAGCACCGACAGTTTTGCACTTATTTGGAAGAAATAGGATCAGAATATAAGGATGTACTCTACTTTACTGAGATACGTTGGCTCAGTCGAGGAACCACTCTGAAGAGATTTTTTAAGTTGAGAGCCGAAGTGAAAGCCTTCATGGAGAATAATGGAAAGCTATGGAAACCATGATTTATCTAAGATTTATTAGCATCGAAAACGGTTTAGGAATTGCATCGGAACCGGCCTTAATTTGATCGGCATCGATTAAAAAAAATATGGCATCAGCACCACTATAAATCAGTTCCCATATTTTAACAAAACGCGTAATAATATATTTCGTTTGTTCTTCATTTATCAAAGATATACAACCATTCTAAAAATAAAAAAGGAGCTAGGAAAAATGTTGATGACAGCATTCTGCGTCCTTTTATGATAACAAGAATAATAATTTCAAAAGTTTCACAATTATTTGGAAGCAATTAATTATTAACATACAAATAGTCAAATATTATCGGAAGCATGGTATAAAACAATTTAGAAGTGGAATGGAAATTTTGTTGCATTCAGACTAAGAAATATTTTGAAATATATATAACACACTAAAATTTAATGCAAAAGCAGCGGGGTAAAACGATACGCCACTCTCACTAACACTTGAGCTAAAAAAATTTACCCATACTAATAGGGTTAATAAAGATGTTATACTATCCTATTATATTCCTCCTAGCAAATTTTTAGTAATTTAAGTTTATATTGTCTTTTATAATTATTAAAAATGTAAACTTTTAATTCATTTGAATCAAAAAAAAATATTTTTTCTAATCTTTAGTATAGTCTAAAAAAAGATTAAATTTATAAAACCTAATTTTTATAAAATAAAAGATAAATATAATTAAAAACCTTTAAAATAAAAATATGAAGTTAAAAATGGTAAATTTTGATCCAAAATTTAGTCTGTGAAATAGTTAGATTGAATGTTTATTACAAAGATTTAAAATCACAAATGACTCTAAAGATGGCATATGAAGAACATATTAAACATAAAATATGGAAATTTTTGTCAAAAAAATCAACTAAGAAATTATATAAAAAAAAATAAATAAATAAAACAAATGTCTAGTCCTACTCTAAGTTAGAAACAAATATATTTTTAAATAGAATTAAAATGATGAATTTCAAAATATGAAGCTTATTCCTTTGTTTAGACTTGAAGCAAAAAAATAAATAAAAAAAAAAGTAAAAAAACTCATAAAAAATAATAAATAGTTTTTGTTATATTTTTGAGAGCTGGTAATTATAAGTTTAGATCCTTAAATAATATAAAAATCATTTGACTTTTATTAGATTGCTTAAGAAGAAGAAGAAGAAGAAGAAAAAAGATTAATTGGGGTTTAAAGTATATTAATCTTACAAAATAATGTAATAGGATACGTGAGCACACTCAAGACTAATTAAAGTCGCTTATAGTGTTGCTCATCAAGTGACACTTTATTCATAAAACAAAATAATTACATAAAAATAGTACAAAATTGTACAAAAACATATAAAAAGCAAATTTATAATATAGAGAATTTTACAAATAAATGCATAGTATCTTGGCTTGGATATAATGACTCCAGAGCTTTGCCAAGCTTCTAATATATATTAGTATATAAAGCTTATTAGCAGTTGTTGCAAATATAACAATTCCTAGTATTATAAGAACAATAATATTTAAACATGTCTGTTTTTATTTTTTATAGTAATTTTGCGCTCAAAACATTAAAATGCTCTCCTATTTATATGAAGCTAACTATTCCAGTACTTTGGACATTTGTGAATAATTGCTTGTTTATATTTTCTATTTTTAGATCGAAAAACATGGAGTTTAAAGGATGTCTACTCTCGTAATTGCTAAATTTTGAGAAAAAATATTAAAAAAATTTAAAAGGATAGTGGAACTTGTTCTTTAAAATATTTAAGTGCCAGTTTTATTACCTGAAGCTTAAATATATCTTCGACATTTAAGCACTGCAATTCTCTAAACTTACTATTTGTGTGTGCGTTGTAACCCAATACAAAAATACAGCGAATGATTCTTTTCTGTATTATAAGGATGTTTCTAAGATTGACAGGCCCCTAATTAACTATTGAATATGTTATTATGGGTTAGACTAAAGATTTATATAGCATTAATTTTGCCTTAACTGGTAAAAATTTTGTTCCGCTGAATAGTGAAAGCAAAGCATTCAATTTGATCGAAACATGATTTCAATGTGACTTCTCAATTAAATTTATTGTCTATAAAGAATGGCTTAAAGGGTAGGTAGGTAGGTACGTAGGTTTGAAGATATATCTAAGCACTATCGGACTTTTGCATACGCCTGCGGAATGCTTGAAAAGAAATAAAGTTGAAATTTGAGAGAATTGTAATGGGTTGGATTGTAAGTTGATGAATGAGGGACTTTTGGGAGATAGGTTTGTTGTTTAGGGAGTTTGAAGTATAGAAAGCTAGGTTTCTTAAAGTGGTAGTTAAAGGATGATTAATTGCGCGAAGGTAGTTGGTGGATGTTAAAGAATATAGTTATTAAATATAAAAAAATTGTGTAGTTATCTGTGTAGATTTTCCTTTTATTGGTTTTTTTAAAAGTGAGTTGGTGTAGTGTGAGTAGTTGTTGGGTTCGGAAATTGCAATGATGACAATATGAAAATAATGAGAGAGTTTAGGGCATTAAGGAGGTTCGAATATAAAAGTAGTTAGTAGAAATTAGATGATGGGCGATTGAAAGTTTTGACTGATAGTGGAAGAAATGAAATACTTGTGTGGTTGTAATGGTAGAATCAAAATAGAAGATGAGGAGGTGTTTCGTGTTGATTGTTTGTGATTTTTTGATGCGGTAGAAATGGGAGTTGCAGGGGCAGTGTAAGGATAGTCATCTGATTATCGGTCGTGATGGAAAAAATTTAATTTTGAACGAAATGTCCAAAATTTAATTTTGATTGTTTATAAGTTGAAAGAAAATGGAGGGTGAGGATTGGATGATTTCTTTTCTAAGATATATAGTGTTAGATCTAAGTAGAGATGTATAAGTTTCCAGAGGAAATGACGTAACGGGGTTGTATGGAGTATTTTGAGGTACTTTTTTAGCTAGCTTTTCTACATTAGTGTTTTATAGAAAGATTGAGTGAGCTGGGAGCAAATAGAGGTGTATTTCAAATAATTTGATAAATAGTTGAGTTTAAAAACAAGAATATATGTTAAGAATGTGATGTTGTCTTTGAGGCGTAGGTCTTTGATGATGTTTTGTGAGTCTGTAAAAAGTTGTAGTGTGATGTAATGTATAAAGGAGAACTCGTTTGGGTTATGTAATCGCAAGCATGTAGGAGAGCTTAGCATTCACCACTGTATATTGGAAGAGAGGGACCGATAGCAGACTTCTTTGTGTAAAAAGGGAAAGGGCAAGAGTCTTTGAAAATTGCAAAAGCGTAGAAAGATTTTTTCATATTTTTTGAGCTGTCTAAGAAAATTGTTATTGAATTAGAACTAAAGTTCGAGTGGGTCCTAATTATAAGTTTAGCGATGGATTTGATGAAACAGTTGTGAAGAAAGGATATAATGTTAAGGAGGAGTGAAGTAAAAGTAGTGGATTGATTTTGGCCTGGATGAGAATGTTGTTGAGTAGAGACAAAAATAGTGGGAATAAAAATTCTTAGTAAATTTGAGAAGGAGTAATTCGAGGTTAATGGAAGTAGAAGGATTTAAGATACGAATTAGGTTCGATACGTGTCATGATATATTTTTTGCTAACAGTTTGTTTGAGATGAAGTATTAATGTTCGTAAAGTGTTGTAACATTCTAGATAGAAAGGTTTTTTTAGGTTCTAGTCATTTTTATAAGGCAGAGGCTGTGGATTTTATTTTGTTAAGTGAGTGATGGGGGCAGTTTAATGATAGGCCCCATTAAAGAATGCCATTTAAAAGTATAGGTAGAATGATTGATTTATAAATAAAAAAAGAGTATTTAATATTTAGACCCCATTTATAAGATATAATTTTACTAAGAGAGAGATTGAAAATAATTTGTTGTATAAGTTTTTAAAGTGGGATGTCCATTAGATGTTTGATTGAAAGGTGAGCTCTATATATTTCTTGGAGGATTGTTGGATGAGAATATCGATAGATGATAATAGTGGGAGGCATGCGAAGTGTTGATTTGGCTGCGTTAAATTTTATTTTTAATGAATCTACTTCAAATATTAGAGTGTTAAAGAGTGAGTTGATGTTCACTATGTTTTCTTTTTGAGAGTTTGAAGTAAGAATAAAGATTAGATCATCTGAATAGCATTGAAAGAAGGCTAAATTGTTATCTAATATATCTAAGAGGGGGTTTATAAGTATAATCCAGAGGATGTCAAAGAGACACCCCGCTTTTGGCGTTGAAAGTTAAAGGGAATGAATGGCAACTAGACAATTAATTTTGAATATTAGACACCGATTTGAAGGTAATTTTGAATGAATTTTATGAGATAATTCGGGTATTTTTGTTGGATCATGTTGAAAATTATTGCGGGTTTTCATGCGGGGTTTAAAGCGTTGTTGATGTCTAGAAAAGAGCAGATGATGTTAATAGATAAATTATAAGTGAATAATTTTGTTAAATGTGATGATGTGAAATCTCTAATTTAAAACTTTTTCTAAGATTTTCCCTAAAGTAGGGAGGATGGTGATTGGTCGTCAGTTGGATATGAGGCTAAAGTCTATGTTCGGTTTGGGAAGTAAAATGATCTTACCTATTTTTCAGATAGATGAAAAAAATGAGAGTTTTAGCAACTGTTATATAGTTTTAAAAGATATTGTGAATGTAAAGGGAAGTATTTTATGATAAGTATTGTACTAATAAGATCAAGGCATCGAGATGATTTACGGTTTAGACTGTTTATATCAGAGGCTTACTCAGTTACATTAATTAAAGGAAATGTTTGGGATGAGCTGGGAATGAGGAGACATAAAAAGATGGTCAAAAGCAGATGTGACAATTTGTAATGACTTTATATGTGTTTTTTGAGATTATAGTCAGATCAACTTGGGAGGACACAGTTTTGTTATTAGAAAATTTTTAAAAAGTGGGGTTTTTAGATAAAAAAAAAGATTGTGTGAGTCTAGGAAAGGGAGGAGTTGAGGGCCACGTGCATTTTCTGTGTAGTCCCACAGGAGAGAACGGGAATTGCAATCAGTACTGATCATTAAGTTATGATTTTTGTGGTAAATTTTGAGTGGCTTTAAGATGGTGAGAAAATTTAAGCCAATGGCAAGTGTGTTGGAAATGGCAGAAGTAAGTGAACAGAAAATATGGATTGAGTTTTCGATAAATATTAGTACAAATATGTATTCTTGAGTGGAGTGTTGATAAATGAAAGAAAAGTATAAAGATGATATTATGATGATACAGTCTGAATAATGGGTTACTTTAGAGTCATGTAGTACAGTGTAATTTGGAGGAATTAAAGGGAAATTCGAGTTTTTTATGTTGGGCTCGTTTATGATTATAATATCATAAGAATTAGAGTGTAGTATGTTGCGGAAATTTGGCCAAGCTGTTTTAGAGTGATTTAGATTTATGTGGAGAATGTTTAACATATAAAGGTAATGAGTAATTTTTGTGGTTTTTTTAGGTTGGTAAGGTGTTGTATTACAAATGCTAAATGTTGTAGTTTGTAATTAGGGCATCTTCGTAGAAGTTTTCTTTGAAAATACAAGAGGGAATAGAATGATCTCTGACCACAATGGAGAGAGTTTGAATTGCAATGTAAAGTTGGTAGTAAAATTTGAGGCAGGTTTCACATTGATGTGATTTGCGTTTTTTGAATTTAGCAATTGTTGAGTTACTAGGGCAAAAGGAGAGGATGTAATAATAGATACCCTCTTTTCCTTTTTTTTTTAAAGATTCAAGTATGGCAAAAGATTTAATATGGGGTTTAATTTCATAGAGTAGTTGGGGTAGAGATTCTAGGGTTATTTCTTTTGGGATTCTTGAAAGTCTCCACTGACATATTACCCACTCAGGGAAATCTATGCTATTTTATAGTGTACTGGTGAATTTAATGCAACTCTCATCATATTGTCTTTTTTTTGGTATTGAATTTATAATCAATTTAAAAAATCTAAAAATCATAAAAAGATCCAATAAATCAAAAAATAAATTTATTTATTTAATTTTTTTATTAAATTCAATTCGTTTTATTTCAAAAACTGTTTTTTAAATTAAATAAAATATCTTTTGGTAAAAGTAATTTAGGTTTATTTCTCTTTAGGTAAAATAATTAAAAGTTTGAGGAAGGGGGCGGAATCCGCCCCATGCAAAAAAAGTATAATTAAAAAGCCTGCCTCAATCTAGTAACGGCCATTTTATGCTTTTGATTTTTTAGCTTTAATAAATATATTGTTCTTGTTGTTGTCACAGATTGTAGATTTGCTGGAATCCAAAAGCTGATGCGAAGCTTCTATGTTTCTAGAGATGATGCCACTCGAAAAACATAGATCGTAGTAAGAAAAAAAAGAATGGAAAGAAAAAAAGAGTAGAGAAAGAAAAAGTTAAGGAAGAAAAGAAGAGCAGCGACATGAAATTTAGTGAAATAGGCGCATATAGTATATATTCATTACTATTGCGTTTGTTTATATATATATATATGCAGCCACGTAGTTAGCTATGGGGCACTTGGGACATGGCCCGTCCATCTAAGTTATGGGCACTATCATTAAAAAATTGAAATTTACAAATTAAAATGAAATAATGAATTTATTTTTGACAATGGGCTTATACAAGCCTATAATAAGAAAGTAAATTTACAGTAAAAAATTTCTCTTTGCTATGAGAAACCAAGATAGGAAATATTAACCATGATAAAATCTAGAACCTTAACAAAGAAATAGGACATAAGAAGAGAAAGAAGCTTATAAACACAAAGAGAAGATTTGTTATAAGCAGCATTTGATGTTTTAATTTTAGACAAAGCCTGTAGGTAAGCATGTATATTAGTTTTCTTCATAATTCAATAAAGTTTATAAAGAACTTCTGTAATATTTCATCTATTTTACTTTTAATCTCGAAATTTGTTTATACTCTACTGAAGAAGCAATATATGCTGAGAATAGTGCCCTACTTCTACTACATTGATTTGAGACCGTAACAGTACATTCAATACATAAGTAGATAATAATCATCAAAGCTAAGTGTTGACGGCTGGTTGGTTGATGCGTTTCAATACCAAAGTGAAAATGATGAGGCTTCAATACCCGAAACCGGTCTTTCACACAGTGTGCGCTTAGCGATAATGATAAAAATACAAGAGAACTTACAATTTCTAGTTAAACTATATAGTTAGAATAATCTTTGAATACCGTACATGTAACAAAGCATTTCCCAAGCTTAAAGGTTCCGCACAAATATATTAACAGGAGAATTAGTATCAAAAATACTACCTTTTAAATGCTTAATTTGGTTTTTCGTATAACAAATCATTTTTGGACTCTGGCCTGCTTGTTGGATTTATGAAATTTTGTATTTGTAAATAGCATCAATAACAATATTTGAATTTCATCAGTTATATTTTTCGAATTATTTTCCAGTGACTTAATTTTTTTACTTTCTGCTTCAAATTATATATATATATAATTTATCTTGAGGAATATGTTCTTCATTTTTTAAGGCATTCATAAAAATATTTATAGGCTAACCGTTAGCTTTAATTAATTTGTATATATATTCTTTTGTATTTTTAGATGTTCTTATATAATTTTGATAATTTAATTTAGAATTTAAATGCGCACTTTGCACATTTTCTGGATAATCACTGAAATTTTCAAAGAAACTTTTTCTTGCAAAGTTTTTAAAATAGGTGACACGGCGCTTAAAACTTGAGAATCTTTGAAATTTACTATAATATCTACTGATAATAATTATTTTTTCTCGAGTTGGCTGTTCATTGAGCTTCCTAATGTTATTTTTAACCATTTTACCACCTTGGGAATTTTTAATTAAATTTTCTACCATCTGATACTCTATCATACACAACATCTATTTTGTCAAAAACTTATTAAATTTCTGAAAAATTCATAAACTTATTGTATATTCTGTTTTTAGAAACATTTTCTGTTTTATGTTTATCTTGATAATTTTCAAATCTATACATTTAAAAAAAATATTTCCTTAGTTAAAAGGTCTTTGAAACTAGCCATTCGAGCTAAAAATTGACTAAAATGGAAGCTTCCTTTATTAGAGTTATATGACTGGAAGACATATCCAACTTGTGAGAAAAGATCAAGCAAACAACGTTTAGTTTCAGACATAAAAAAATGGAAATATGTGTTGCATTCCAAACAATGTGTGAAAAATGTTCCATGATTCTTACTACATATTTTACAATATTAGCTTGGATTCCTTATTAAATTATTAAAAAAGTAAAGAGAATAAATATTATTTATGTATATGAGAAAATCTTCTTGAAACCCCAAGGTTGAAGTAAAGGGAAGAAAATAAGAAAATTTTTAATTTTATTTTAAGCTCTCGACTGAAGAAATTATTGAAAAAGCCAACGATGTTCAAAAAGCATATCCTAAAGATATTGATGCTAGTCTGTCTGATGACTACAGTTTTCAGCTTTCCTCAATATAGGCTTTGCAAAAGAAACTCTAGAAGCTCCAAAAGTTTCAAATGCTTTCAATATTAGATCTTCAGATTCTAATAGTGTAAATGACAAAGAAGATTATCATGATAGAGAAGTCAACGTGAATTCATTGGAATTATTCATGTACCAGCTTCTTGTCAGAAATAATCTTGAAACAGTATTTCCAAATACAATTATTTTGCTTCGTATATATCTAACCTTGATGATTTTTAACTGTTCAGGAGAACAGTTACATTTAATATGTAGCTAAATAGAACAATTAAAGACTTTCAGATTATACAGATTTTTTAACGCGAAAAATTTAAAATTAAAAAAAAATACACCAAAACTCAGTATTTTTCAACAATTAAAAAATAATAATATAATATAACCGATTCTATATCCTTTCATAAAAAATTTTCTAAAATAAATTTTAATTTTTGAGTAAAATTTAATAGAAAATATTATAAATTGGGATTTCTAAAGACCGATTCTGAAAAATTTGAAAATATTTCAGGAAATTTTTGAGAATTATTATTGGCCTAACTTATTCAATTTGAAAATAGAAGAGCAGTATGCCAAAAATTGTTTATAATTAAAGAATAATATAACCAATAAAAAAAAATATTCCTCACATAAATCCAAATGAAATACCAATATATATGTGGATATCTAAGTTATCTGTTTATAGCAATAATAAGGAAATTGAAAACACTGTTAAAGATTTGCATTCAGTAGAAAAAGTTTTCATATCTTGTATATATTTACGAATAAAAAATAAGATTAGTGGGATCCTAATATGAGAAGCTTTCAGTTAGTGTCCAACCTTATGCATATGCTTCCTATATAAAACATTGTATTGAAGGCTTTCACAAACCCATATATTTTAAGTATAATGACAAAAATAAATTAATTATCAAAAAGATCATAAAAACACAAGTAATTTTTTTAACCGATATAAAAGATCAAAAATATAAAAAAATTGTTCATAAAATACGCGAACATAAGCGAACAATATTAAAATCCACCATTTTTCAATTATAATAATTATAAAAAACATATACAGTGGACTCTCCCAAAACCGGACTCTCTTCGGACCGAAAAAATTTTCCTATATTTCGAAATTCCGGTTTCTAGAAACGGCCATTTTTTTATACTAAAAACTTATTCTATAAAGAAAGCCTATTACACTCTTTTAAGGTTTTCTACAAACTAAAGTCTAAGTTATAAAATTTTATAAATAAAAAAAAATTTATTTTTTTATTAGCCGTTGATCTAAATTTATTTGTTTTAAATTTTTTTTTCCCATTAAAATTTCTCTCTCAATTTCTTCCGTAAGGTTTTGAAGTTTTTCATTCAGCTTTTTGTAGTTAGAGGCTTTTATTAAACAGCATTTTTTGATCTGATTTATCATAGATACCATTTCCTTAAAAGTCAAATTCTGATCATCATGATCTTTTTCATCATCTTCTTCCTCAACCGCAACTTCAAAATTTTCTTCCTCTTTACTCGATTGATTTTTAGAGTAGATTTCAATTAAAGCATTCTCCCAATCATTTCCAACTTCTTCCACTGGAACTAGCTCATCTATTTTTTTTATAATTATCTAAAGCTGCGAGATCATTAACTTCACTAACCAAATCCTTTAAATACTCTTCATCTTTATCTTCAAATTCTCCTTCATTATCATCACTAAGTCTTTTTAATTAAAATCCACATCTTTTAAAGCACTTGGAAATCATACTATCATTCGTTTCTTTCCATGCTTGGGAAGACCAATTTACAGCGTCTAGAACACTAATTCGTTTGACGATATCGCTCCCTGTATTCACATCATCAATTTTGGAAAGCACACTGCGTAACAATTTCACCCTATACTTGTTCTTGAAAATTTTAATTATGCCTTGATCCAACGGTTGTAATACGGATGTTGTATTTGCTGGAAGAAAAGCAAGCTTCACGTGGCTTTTTTCAAAATGAACGTGTGAAGAGGCATTATCAAGAAATAATAAAATTTTCGTTTTTGAAATCTCATTTTGGAGTTAAGTTCATCAAGATATTCCTCAAATAAGGAACCAGTCATCCACGCTTTCCTGTTGAATTTCCATGTAACATGGGAATGTAAACATGTCCACTAAATTATAAAAAACAAATTTGATTTAAAATTAGAAAAAATATTCAAAAAAATTTGTTTTACCTTTTCTCCAATCATGCTACAAGTCAACATTATTGTTATTCTCTCCTTAGAAAACTTGAGTCCTTTGACATCATCATTTTTGAAGGACAAAGTTTTGTCCGGCAAAGCTCGAAAAAATAAACCAGTCTCATCACAATTAAAAATATTTTCCGGCTTATACCCTTCGCATAAGTGATGAATACTCTTTTTCCAATCATTAACAACTTCCATATTTACATCTCCCCTTTCTCCACAAACTGTAAGTTGCTTTATATCGTGTCTTTTTTTCCATTTGCTAAGCCAACCTTCTGAAGCTTTAAAGTTTTCAATATCCATTTTTTCAGCAAATTGTTCGGCCTTAGCTCTTATTAATGTCCAGAAACAGGAATATTCTTGTCGCGTGCAGTTTTGAACCAGCTAAGCATTAATTCATCAATATCAGTAAACTTTGTTTTAATCACTCTAAATTTTGATGCACATGATGCTTTGCTTGAATTTTATATTTATCCTTAGCCTTCAAAATATCATAGATGGTTGACTTGCCTAATAAGTATTTTATTGTTGCCTTGGCTACGCTCAACCCTTTTTCAACATCATTTATCAAACTCATTTTTGAATTTAAGTCAAGCTCATTTCTTTTTCTTTTAGGCATTTTGTTTTTTCAAACCAATGAAGAAAAGGTGCAGAAAAATTCAATTAATTTATCTACAAATAAAAAAACGTTCAAATATAATGCGAATTTTTCAAGTTTAAGATAAAGTAAATTACCATTTTAGTTTTATGCAACGTAAAAAGTATAAAAATAATAATGGACTCTTAAAAAAGCAAGAAATAACATGAATTTAAGCGCAAATTCCGGTTTAAAGAACAATATTTTGTCTGTTCGGACTAAATTTTTTTTACGGTTTCCAGAATTTCGAATTCCGGTTTATTTTAGTTAGCATAACGTATTAAATATAGGCAAATTTTTTAAATTTTTTTATTAAAAAACTGAGTAATATACGTATCAATTTACTCGAGTTTGAATGAATTTGGGTAAAATGTCAGACCCGACAATTAATGAAAAACGTCTTCAAAATCGGGACACATACTTTAAATTACAATACTTTATAGCAATAGGGCTCAAACCAAGGACCGAGAACAAAAGTTCTCCTCCGTTATGTATGATTTTGCCCGCAAAGCTGTTTTAACAATTTCATAAAAAAGGAATTTAGAACGTTTGTTTTACTTTTTTTAGCAAATGATTTTCCCAAAAACTAGCTAAATTTTTACAAATCCAAGAATGGCCTTTCGCATTAAAGTATTATCAAAAACGATATAAAAGCATTTATTTATTTACACATTTAAAATTTTTCTGCGCTTTGATATTATTCATATTTATATATTTTTCAAATAATTAATTTATTATAAGACCTGTTATACATGAAGTATTCAAGGCAATTCTCACTCACATCTTCGACAAAAACACTCATTTCGAAAATTTCTAACTATGAAGAAAATTCAAATATTTTGGTCAAAACACCACTTTTATCTCACTTACCAATTAATAAGATGAATTTCCGGCCATTATTTCTGCAAAAGTTATTCTTACCATGTTAAAATTTCCAACAATAAAATCTTCTGTTTAGGTTTCTTACTTATCAAAATCTCTTATCACTTGGACTTCATATGATAATTTTTTATCCCGCAAAGACACAACCTCATTAACTCATACGTCAGTCTATTTTGCTAATAATTTCAACGAGTTATTTCTCATTCTAACTTTCTGAATATTTTTAACTTTTTAATTTGCAAAATCTAACTAGAATATTAAAATTAGTTTAAGTATTTTTCGTGAATAAAATGATTTTTTCAGAAAGATTAAATAAAAAAGTGCATTCTTAATTAGTTTTGGTAATAATTTTAAGGGGACAATTAGCTTTTTTAATAAATTGTATAATTTCTACCAATTAGCGAGGCTAATTGGGGTCAAAATTCTCTTTTAGTATTTTTTTATCAGAAAAAAACTTTTCTGTCTATTTAGTTAACTCTATTACTTTTTTCTATCTCCATTATGATAACCCCAAATTTGCGCATATTTAATTTGATACTTAAATTAATAAGACCTGAAATACTTTATATTAGATTGCAGAAAACCAAGCATTTAAGCTCAGCGGTTGATGAGAATATTGGTAAGGTGGCGTAAATGATTAAAAGTTTGTAGATTTTTATATAAAATGCTTCTTTGCATATTTTCAAAGCTGTAATTGAATCGTGTGAAATATCAGGAGTTGACTTGCAAAAAAGTTGCCAAGTTCGGAACTCCAATTCTAGATATTCCAAGCTGCAATTCACTATTCCACAGTAAACATCAAATCCTTTTCTAACATCATTAAAGTTAATTTTTTAGCAAACTGTGGTAATAGACCACAAAGAAGACTAACAGTTACGTTGTGTTTTTCAAATCGATCAACAATTTGCCAAATAATACCATCCAAGAAAGGCAAAAAATGGAACGGATGTAAAACTCCATTGGAGAGGCAGCTGGAATATTAGTCCTATTTGTCATTCTCTTAACTATCCTTGGAATAATCAAAGGCTCTTCCTCATACAATTTTTGAGCTTTTTCAAAAATTTTCTCAAACTAAGTTTCGTTGTTTCTCCATTCTTCGAGCTGCTGTTTTATGATTGAGACTTGTTTTATAGCAGTGAAAATATCATTCGAACTAGATTGTTAAAAAGAGCTAATATTTTGGTTAGAGTCATTACCTCATTCATCGAAACCAGCCCAACAACAAACTCGGCTTAGAGTTGACTAAGCAATTAGCCTCTGAAAAGGAAGAAGATTTATCCCTGCTTATGTTATGATGTACATCAATCACTACAGAATACAAAAAGTATGCTGTGTGAATAGCCTCGTGTTTTTCCACCCAACGAGTTTGACATGGAACTTTGAGCCTGTATTTAGATGTCTTATCTGTTGATTCATTTACAGTTTCTTCTAATTTTCTATTTCTAACACACTTGAATTGAACATTTTTGCTAAACTGCTAACAATATCAAAGGTGTTTCGAATCTCTGGAACTTCACTAGTTTTAACTTGAGTCATATTCAAAGAATGAGCTGCACATTGTAACATATATTGCTTGGTTTCCACAAAGACACCGTACCTCTGTTTGTACCCCATTAAAAGATCCACTCATCGCTGCTGCGCCATCATAACCTTGCCCAACTTAGTATTCGGGAACCAAACCAGTCCGTTTTAACAGATTCAAAATTTCATTTGCGAGATCTACTCTACATAATCACTCTGGGTTCACAAACTCTAAGAAATGTTCCATTATATAATGATCTCTCATATATCTCACGCTAACTGAAAGCTGAGTTTTATCAGAAAAATCTAATAGCTCATCGGCAATAAAAGAATAAAACATTGCTTTTTGAACTTCATCAGAGATCTTTCTACGAATCACAGTTGAAATGCATGCTATAATTTTATTTTATGTAGTTTGGGATAGGTAGGAGGCATTCAAAGCTGATTTTGAGAGATGATTGAACAAACTCAAGTTAGATGGGGAATAAAGCAGTATCATCGAGCGAAAACAACCTTAATTTGGTATTTTTTCATGATTTATGTGGCCGTCATCTCTATGTCCTCGAAATGGCAAACCAATTTTACAACATAAAAGAACAACTTAGATTATGCTTTAAATAATGTTTCGATTTTCTTCTTTCATTTTCTAAAGAGTAGAATTTAACTGAATGTAAACTGAGAGTTCTTGGTGAAAAATTGTATTCGAAAATCGTAAGCAGCAAGTTTTGTTGTTTCGTGATAAAATGCCTCGTTGTGCTCATATAGGTATCCGTTTTGACCTGTTAATTTAGCAAAGCGTCTGTAAGGCAAAATCACCAATTATTTAGCTGAGGTTTTGGACGTCCCAACAGTGTGAGGTGCAAAAAAACAAAATCGACAAAAAAGCCCATCGAAATATTTAGAGTATGTCAGCCAAGGATATTTTTCGAAACAAAAAGGCGTAACTCGTCTTGTTTTACCACTTTTTTCAGTTTCACTGGGCCAGGTTGATGGAACACCTGTTGACTAGACCACTTTACCACACAAAAACATTATTAAAAAAGACAAATAAAAAATTAAATGAAACTTTTCCAAGTTACGATGTTATCAAATTTCAAAATTGAGGTTGTCAGTTGTATATGATATAAATTAATGAAAACATGGAAAATTTTAAAGTTAAAATTTAAGAACACATTTAGAAAAAATGTAGCCCTTAAAATCTTGAATTTGCTTGTCCATTTGAATGTGATTATTTTAATAAAAATTCTTAATAAATATACAATTATAGTAAAAATTTTGATTACTTACAATTAGAAGGAAAAAGAAAGCGAATAAGTAGGTAACAAGAGATGAATATAACAGCAGTGAATGAAAATATTCAATGAAGAGGCAGTCTGCGAATAAGAGAGAGAGCAGAGTATAGAAAAGTGATGAGGAAATTTGTTATTATTATATGTGTATGTAGTGAGATAGAAGAGCAGCGGTAAGCTTAAAACGACAGGGAAAGAGTTTATTAATCATGGCTGTCAACTTGGAAGCACACTGAGTGCAACCATTGTCCAATTCGCCAGTTAAAAATTATTGGTTAATCACTGTGTGATATTATTGATAATATATTATCAATATTTTCACTACTCAAATTGTTTAAACAGGATAATATTTTGACATGTCATATCGTTGATATAAACGTAATCAACTACCGACAAGTATTGATGTTTTAGGAAAAAGCAAAATTTGTAAAGGTAATTTTCGAAGCCATCTTTCATAAGGGGTGGGGCTATGTCCATGAGGCCCCCCTTTGTTATCCGCCACTGATTTAAGCTTAGTCAGAAGCAAATTATGTGATATGCTGTCAAAGATTTTTTAAGTTCATTGTACTTTTCCAATTGGTGTTGAATTTTTTCTAATAGAAATGGCTGTAATTATTCTGTATTATAACTTTTTCTAAAACGGAAGAGTTATTTATAAAATAGGTTTTGTTCATTTAAGTTTTTATTTAATTCACTTTTAAAAATTGCTTTCATTCATGACTCATTCAATTTTTTAATGGTTCTGCTTTAAGATGTTTGGAAATAAACCTTTTGGAGCTTCTTCTCCTTTTTCCTCAAGTATATTTCTATTTAACCTATATGTTAAAATTCTTCTTTTTAATTTATAAACTTTTTGTTTTTATAAATATAGAATAATATTTTTTACATTATTCAATTTCCGTATTTTCAAATTTATCAAATAATATTAAATTAAATAATTTTAAATTTATCTAATATCATTTACAATTTTGATTAGCTATAAATACATAAGGCTTTTTTACGATAAATAAAAATTGTAACTAATTGATCGTAATTTAATTTGATCAAATTAGTCTTTATACCGCGCTATCTTTATCTATCAGATCACAAATCTATCTTTTCAATTTTAACTTTTTTTTGATTAGCTCAAAATATATTTAACTTGAATTTATTTTAAATGTTCTTTAACAATAATATATTATTTTTTAGAAAAGTAAACTAAATTGGAAATAAAATTCACTCTAATTAGAATAACTTCATTCTTTATTTTTATATATTTTTAGTTCAGTTTTCATGTAAATAGATAAATGATTTATGAATGTATACATGTGTTTCATGGCTGTTTATTACCTATGATCATCAAAAAATTATGATTAACATTTTATAAAGCTATATTCTATATAATATAACCAACGTCTTTCTTCAGACTATTATGGTTATAAATAAGGTAACATCAATATGAACTTATTTGTTAGCTAAAAATTACAGCTTTTTTGTATTTAAAATAATAGGAAAAATTAATTTGAAAAACCTATATATATGTTTTTGATAAAATGTATTGTATGCAAGAATTTTATACAAAAATATAAAAATCAATGAGACGACTGTTATTGTTTTATCATCCATTTGTCTCCAGGAAGAGAACAAGGTCTTATATCCCGTCTAGCCAGTGTCGACCATTTTCATTTTTTGCAGCGTCCACTCTTGCTTTCTCAGTTGTGTATCTTTCAGATAGAGTCTCCCTTTTCCCATATGTGCTTTCACCACCTCTTTCCATGATTACTTGGGGCTCCCTTTCTTCGCTTTTCTAATCACAACTTCGTCTCTAACGCTCCTAAGAAAACTTTGTTTATCCATTCTCTCAAAATTGGCCAACCAACGCAGTCTTTTTTATATATCTTGAATACTTTATTCATATCGTGAAGCAATTGTTATTGTTTCCTATGAAGAAATGAATACATGGGAGTAGAAAGCAGAATAATACCATTCAGATGGCAATCCTAATATTGAGAGCGAAGGAGATACTTCGTCTATTTTATTTTGGAGAATATCTACTCGGAACTGTAGGCACTGCCAAACATGACAACGATTCTTACAACATGCGCATTGTATTTTTGACAATTATTGGAAGAGAGGACTAGGTCGCACAAAAAGACTGCACTGCAGCTGCACTCCGTCTGCAAAAAGAAAATTGCCTCGTTTACGGGAAAGTCAAAAGATGTGATGAAAAGCTTGAAGACCTCAGCTAGCGCCTTGAATCCTACAAAATGGGAGACAAATTCCTCTTTCAAAGAGGTGATGATGCTTGCACAAGTTTCCATGTCTGTTTTCAAGGGCACAAACAGCATTGTGAGAAGACTGCACAAATTGGCCATTAGTTAACTGAAGCTTCCACAAATGCAGCTTCTTTTCAAATGTGGTGATGTGGGTATTCATATCTGTCACTAGCCTTTCCTTCTTTTTTTTACAGTTTTAAGTTCAGGTAGTTTAGGTGCATAGTTGTGTCTCTGGGCAAGGCCAGTTATGCCAATTTGGAGAAGTGTTTATCGTTTGGAATATTTTTTTCAAGAAGTAAGCTTGTGATTTCTTGCTGTAGGTTGAAGACACTGGACAGTATTGACTCACGACTTGGGCATCTGACCTCACAGAAGAAGAGTAGGTCTTTGTAATGTTAGTTCATTTCGTTCACATTGTACATTCACCAAGAGGGACTCTTGGTGGATGATGCTGTGCACCTTTTGGATGGGCTGAGTTAGCAGCTCTCTTTTTCCTCTGCCATTGTTGACGCACTATCGGTTGTCACGCACACAAGATACGAGAGGTCCATCGAGTGCTGGGCTTCGTCATTTGTATCGATGGTCTCCTTAAAAGCAATGGAGAAGGCAACATCAGGGAGTCTTCAGTGGGTCGTACACGTTGTCCGACCACTCTTCGACAGGACGACAAACAGTGCTCGAATAAAGGCTGATGGCCTCAAATGTAGAATATGGCCTTGGAAAGATTAGTTCGTCACCTTAACAAGTCACTCCTTGTTGAAGTCTCCATCAACGAATGGCTTCATCCTGTGAGCAAGGTAATGTGAGACCACATAACTTCCGCACGTTACCTTATCCGCCTTAACCCATTTAAGACCAAGCAAAGCAGACGATATCTAAAAAAACGCAGACGATTTATATTCAAAGTCATTGAAAAAAGCAGACGAAGATGAAATTACTTATGTTCCAAAATAGGAACATTGGTCGTTAATGGGTTAACAGTTATCCGAAAAAACGAACTTGTTTTTTTGCAGGCTACTTGATTGTCTAACAACGGGGTCTTTTTTCTCAGCAACAGACACCGAAGCAAACTGTGATGATCCGTTTTCTGTCTTGGTAGCTACTAGTGATTGGACGATACCAAAATTAATAACGATTCCGATACGATTCCGATAATATACCTGTTCCCGATACGATTCCCGATACAATTCCGATTCTAAAATATTACAACTTTAAATAACTTTTTAATATTATTTTGAACTTCAATTAATTTCTATCACTTTTTGCGAATAAATATCCTCAATATGAAAGCAAAATTATATAAATAATCCACTTTTGAAAATTTTGAGTATAAATTTTGAAAATTAAAAAAACTATAGTCATAATTTTCAGCAGTGAGAAGCATATTCAGCTTATAATGATAGAATAAAATTTTATTAATATTACATAGAGATCTTTTGAATCAATCGTAATTAAATTGGAGCTTTCATAAATTATAGTGCAAAAACAAGCATTTCTCCTGTTTTTGTTTCTAAGCGATTTCTTTTTGGAGAATAAATATTTCCTCCAATACTAAAAACTCTTTCACTTTCAACTGAAGAAGGCGGAGCACATAAATACTTTTTTGAAAGAAAAAAAACGCCAATATTGGAAGGTCTTCTTTGTTAGCTTTCCACCATTCAAACGGAGTTGAGTTTTTTCTATTAATTTATATTTTAAATATTTCGTAATTTCAGTCTCCAGTTTTCGAGTTGTTGTTATATATAAAATTGATGACTTTTTTCTTGTTTTCTTTCTCATTTTGAATTTTTCTTTATTTAATCTCAGTAAAACATTTTTCAAAACTGAAATTTAATTCAACGCTTCGCTCATTATCACTTCGAGTTAAGAAAAGTTTCTACAATGTTATTAGTTCTTAAATGCGATGGGGACCAGTATCATCTTCGATTTAAGCGAATGATCGACACATCCGACTTACACAATGAGATTTTACAATTTTTTAATTTATTATTTAAATAAAATTTATTTGAACTAATGTTTTTTATATAAAATTATAACGCAAAATTTACAAAAAAAAGTAGCTTAAACATAATAATGCACAATTAACACAAAAAAATGTTAAATTTTTTTATAATTAAATAATTTTGTCGAATCAAGTGATTCTACACAATAAGTAGTAAAATCATTTATACAATAAAATCCAAAGTAAAGGAAATCAATGTAACGTATTAACTTGGAATCGTTTTGGTATCGGAGCGAGTTGAAATATTTCCACTCCGATTCCGATTTCCGATGCTAGAGAAAATTTCCGATTATTCCGATACGATTCCGATTAATCGTCCCATCACTAGTAGCTACCCATGAGATTAAGTCTGAAAACAAATAGCTTTTAATTTGCGTTACTTATTATAATACATAAAATATTTTAATTTTTAAAGTAAAATTAAGTTTTGTCTCTATTTTATAGCAACTTAAAATTGGTTTATTTTTGTTCTTGTTAACTTTTATACGATTGTATTGTTGGTCTGTTCGATTAAATAATTATGCATACAAGAAATTTCACTCTACTGCCGATTTTGACTATTCAAATTTTTTTCTTGATTTTCATAATAGTTCTGATGTGCTCAACCAATTTCTAAAAGGGCCGTGTAAAATTTTTGAAACCTATTCTTGGGGTTAGAATTAGAGTAGAATTAGCATTAGTATTATAGTTAGTATTCGAGTTAGTGTTAGGGTTGAGGTTAGGTTTCGTGTTTACATGTGCATTTATTGATATTCTTGACAAAACTTTCCTTTTTATTTGTATTAACCCATTTAAGGCCAAGCAAAGCAGACGATATCTAAAAAAACGCAGACGATTTATATTCAAAGTCATTGAAAAAAGCAGACGAAGATGAAATTACTTATGTTCCAAAATAGGAACCATGGCCCTAAATGGGTTAATACACGTCTGACACAAAAAACATCTAGACATACATTAGGGTGCTTCAAAAAAATGAAGAAAATTATATTAAATAAATATAATTAAGAGAATTCAACATTATTGATAGGGGACGGGGCGGCAAAAGGCCTTTTCGACCCGCACTCCCACGGATGTGCGCCCCTTATTTAGAACTAAAATATATAATAGTTGACAAGTGCTCAACCGATTTCTAAAAGGGCATTAATGTAAAATAAAATAAAAATATTCTTATAATAAAATGTGTTCACAGTACTATGGCGGTTAAGTTTTTGTTTCTATTTTAATATTTATTTTTTTCTTTTGTTTAAGATTTGTTCGGTACTCAAACAACGCAGCAGTCTTCTATTTTTCAAACAAATCCACTTTCTTCATCATCAAGTTTATTTGGTGCAACAAATTCTAGCAATGCTAACAAAAATCTCTTTGGGACTACCAACCAAAGTTTTGGATCTTCTCTTTTCAGTAAAAAATATTTATCCTTTAACACTAGAAGGGCCAAAAAAAAATTCACCATAAAGGTCCGAATACGTCAATTGACGCTTATATACCAAATATCAAAATTATCTTGAATTTCTTCAAATAAAAATTAAAAAAATAATGAAAAAATTTATTTAAGTTAAAAAACAAATATTAAATGCAAGTTTTGCATTTTTTTACCCCACATGTACCACAAATTGGCTTTTTACAGCCACAACATAAATCTGTAGTTCTATTCTTGCAATTTTTGTTGGAACAAGTTCTACGCTTTTGTGGTAAGCATCTTTCGATAGTTTTTGAAAATTCTTTCTCCTCATGAATTTTATATTCAGTCAATTGTTCACTAAGTTGTTGGAAAAATTTCAACCTTGATAAATTCAAATTATTAACTTTATTGTAAAGTATCCAACTATTTATTGAGGCCATGTCCAAGATATTGTAAAAAACTTGTACGGGCCATCTTCTACTTGCTGCTTTTGTTGAATACAATCTTATCATTTGGTCAAACACATCGACACCTGATTTTGTCTGATTATAAAAAAGAACAGTTTCCGATTTTTCTTCTGGTTGTTCTCAGTTGGTACTTGAACATCCTGGTGCATGCTGCTGAGAATGATGACAGATTTGGACTTCTTGCATTGGTACTTCGTAAGAGTGAGGAATCGATGTTCTTCTGATTTCAAGGCTAAAGTATGATAAAGCGCGTGCTTTTCTTTCAAAATCAAAGGTATTTCTTTCCTTGTGTTGCGAATGGTACCAATCAAGCTACACTTTTTTTGATGGAGTTGTACAGCCAAGTTGAGTGATGTGAAGTAGTTGTCGCAAGTAATGTTGTACCCTCTGTTATAATAAGGCTTGATCAATTTCATAACAGCATCAGTTGGAGAGCTTGCACTATTTTGAGTGGTGATGTCTTTGCCAAGGTAAGGAAAACCATTCACCAAATATTTTGTGTCTAGATCAACAGCAAGCCAAAACTTTATGCCGTATTTATCAGGCTTGTTAGACATGAATTGAATAAACTTGCATCTAGACTTGCACGGCATAAGTTGTTCGTCTACAGTGATAAATGCGCCTGGAACAAAGCATTTTTGGCTGTTTTGTATAAATTCATTCCACACTGAAGAAATCAAGCAAAATTTATCTTGGACAAATCGAATTTTCCTTTCACTTTTATAGTCAAAACGAAGAAACTTCATTATTTCTAAAAACCGTGTACGTGCCATAGTACTGGGAAAAATTTCACAACCCCATGCTTTACGCCACATACTTTTTATAGGTAAGTTTTTTGCACCAATAACTCCTCTAGTGAATATCAAGCCTATGAACTTTTCTAATTCTTCTAAAGAAACATTCCAATCCGAATTTTTTGTTACTCTTTTAGCTTCTGCAATTGTACACTGCTGAATGAATCGAAGCATTTTTCAGAAAAAAGAAGTCGAAAGGAAGAAAGAGGACTGTTTTTTTCTGTATGAGTGATAGCATAAATTGTTGGACCTGGCGAAAATCTTGTTATGTTTTGTTGTTGAACGCGTCCTCTCTTCAATTCATTTTTGAGATTTTTGTCCAAATTGATTTGTCTTTACTGATAAAGATGTCTGAATTTTTCTGATCCTCGCTATCTTCGCTTTCATCTTCAACTTCTTCACTATCACAAGAGAAAGGAATATCACTAGAATTGCAAAAACTCTGCTCAAAAAGAAAGATTCCATTCTCATCATCCAAAAAATCACTGCCAGATTTATCTTCTCCACTTGAAAAAAGCATATCCATGATGATCGAAAAGAATTGTAAGACAAAGAAATGAGTGAGAAGCTAAGAATAAAGCAAAAAAACAATAATATACTTATTCGTATATGTGTATGAATGAATATAAAAGTTAGACGTCAATTGACGCAGATGGTCCTTTATGTCAAAAATGACACATCATCTTGAAGTTGAATTCTTCAAAGATAAAATAACACATATGTCAAATGAAACATTAATTAAAACATTGTCACGTAGTATGATGGTATAGTCACACATGCTATAGTGATAAATCCAATATCAAAGTATAGTTTACGTCAATTGACGTCTTTGGTCCTTCTAGTGTTAAAATTTATTTCCCTCTATCAAGAATTTTTAATGTACTATTATTTTTTTGGATAGTTAAAAATTTAACATATTTCTATCAATTTAAAATTTTTGTTTATAAGCTGCTATTAATACTCTTTCATAAAAATTATTTTTATTTTATTATATCATAATAAGTTTAATTTTTTTTTGTAATATGAAAGATGATACAGTTAATAATATGATATAGATAAAGAACCCTAATTTATTAAACCTCTTGAATGAAGATAGCAACAATTTCCTTAAATTAATCTTCTCTAAAAGTTCAAAGTTTGCTGGTAAGCGGCTAGTCGTTGTTGCGGTATCACCAAAAGTTTATAATCTTATCAAATTTAATAATTTTTATATTTACTTTAATTTTAATTTGGTAAGATGTTATAACTATTTTCAGTTAAATTTTGCACGAATTGTCATTATGGGCATACCTTAAAGTTTTGTAAGAATCGCATAAATTGTAAATATTGTGCAAATAGTTACAAGTCTGGTGATTGTTCTTTGAAGGAGGCTTTTGATAAGCCTGTCTGTTATAATTGCAAAAGTAATGGTCATGAATTAGTTAATTATTGTGCTGGAAGTGTTAATTGTATTTGTTACAAAAATGATCTCGATTTTGTTAAAAGATTCAAAGAATTTTATGGATGAGCCCTCAAAATATGAAACCTTCGCATAATAGTTTAACAATTTCTGATAAAATATTGGATGTTTAAAATTTTAAATTTTTTGAAAATAACATGATTTTGGGAACTAATGTTTCTTCTAGTGTTGCTAATCATATAGATGCTTTGAAATTTCAGTATACTACCCATTTACGACCGACAATAAATTTTATTTTTTTGCTATACAAAAGTGATAGAAACATTCTAAACATCCAACAATTATACCTAAAGATATTTTATTTAATTAAAAAAAGCAGTTTTTGAAAAAAAACGTATGCTTCCAATGGGAACAGTGAGCATATAAACAGATTAGTTGTGATAACTGTTAAAACAAGAAAAATTTTCGTGCAAACTGAACATATTTTTCTAGTATTTTTTCAACAAACTCCCTTTACTTGAAGACGATGGAGCATTGCGAACGAATTCTTCTACAATTTTTATCAAAATTTCTACTTGTGATGTATTTCCATGCAATTAGCAATATGTTCTAAAGAAGCAACTTGAAGGAGTCTGAAAATGTTAATGAGAGGCATCCAGTACCACCAACATTTGCCATGTAGGAGTGTAAGAGATCAACACCTCCCATATTTGAATTATAATCTTTTATAATTGCAGGCTCTTGAACCAGTACTTTTTTAGAATTGCCTTTCATTCGTCTGTTAGCAAAATTAGTCGCTTCACTTTTCATAAAATTTGTTGTCATTGTGAGAACACTATTATCTTTATATCGACAAACGCATAATTCGCTTGTATAAACGCTTTCATAATAGCCTCTTTGTTCATTTTTCATTATAACAGCTGATTCATTCAAAGGACAATTTTGAATTCTCTTGGATCGAAGAGTTCCAGTTACCTTGATTTTCAAATTTTTGCATTACTCCAAAAGAGGCAAAGAAGTAAAAAGATTATCACAGTAGAAAATGTATTTTTGCGGATCTTCGATTGTTTCTATCATTTGATAGACTACGCTTGTTCCTAAAGGAACAGTTCGTTTATTTATGCTTTTACCTTGATATGGAATAAAATGAAGAGGGTACCAATCTGAAGAAGTTAAAATTCAAAACTGGAAACACAAACCTCAAATAGTGATCTATTTTGAACTGATTTCATTACACGCTAAAGTAAAAACCAAAACAACCCGTTTTATTCTACCTCTATGAGATTTTTACTACACACTTTAGACAAAGTTTTCTTACATTATACATTATGATTTATTTCGAAATTCTATTCTGACTCCTTAGAAAAGGCAACAACGGCAAAATATTTTAAAATCTTCGATCTATCTATTTGAAGCGTGGGGTAAAGTTTTGCAAAATTAACGAAATAATACGACAAAATTTTAATAGACTTCCTATATTTTTATCAATAGGTTTGGCTTTGTAAATTAGTATAATACAAAGCTTTTGAGAAATTCTATATCAACAAAATTGATAGTATAACGTGATTGATACCCTGATACATCTATATCCAAATCAGTATTAAGTTTGATTTGTATTTGTATTGTTTTAGACTTTGGCAGTAACACTCAACAATCTGCTACTACTCAATCCAGTTTTTTCGGAACGCCTGCTGCTACAACGAAGAGTATTTTTTCATCTACTCCTGGAAGCATTTTTGGAGCTTCAACTAATCAAGCTTCTGGTTTAATTTTTTACACTTCCTTCTTTCCAAACTCAATACTATTATTCACGGGGATTCTTCCTATTCATAAACTTGGTTTGCGATGGAATTTAATATAAATGATTTCTTAACATTAATTCTTCGACTAATTTGAGTTTAAAACCTACGCATTTTTTTTTACCTATTTGATATGCATTATGGTTTTTTAAGAGTAATGTTATATTAACCTGTCTACAGGTGCGTATTTAAATTTTTATAGAAGGGTGGTAAAATTCAGTACATCCTCATTCATACTGTACTGATGTTCTTGTCGGCCAATGTTTATATTTGTTTTTGCTTGGTTGAATAGCTACATTAATTTTGTTGTAGCACTTTCATTTGTTATGTTTAATTTTTTTTGATTTATCATCTATTTTAGTCTTTTTAACCATGATTAAATGTTTTGTATTTTTTTCAGGATCACTATTTGGGGCTCCTCAAGCCGCTCCAATACTTGGCACGTCTGTTAAATTTAAGTGTGTAACGACTTCTGATACAATGATGAAGAATAGTATTGCTACGAATATCAGTATTTCATATCAAACAATAACTTTTATGAAAGAATACGAATCCAAGAGTATTGAGGTATACACAATTTTGAAGAATATTTAACTATTAATTTTAAAGGAAGTTTAACTATCGAATAAACTTTCCATCTAATATGTTTAAGATTTATAATTTCAAATATCTAATTTAGACATATTTTTAAAGATGATTCTTTGAAATTAGGATAGGATATTATTCCTAACAAAGGGTATCCATATGATAATTTGGTAAAATTTGGCTCTAACATTTTTTTTCGAGTTGTCCAAAATTTTTCAACTCGTTTAGGTAATTTGAAGATTCTGATTAACCTGTGACACTAGTTTTCCCAAATTTGCTATACGATCTTGAAATTATGGGAATTTTATCCCAATATCACAACTAATTTTAATGTACTTCAAGCATGTTCACATCTAATTTTAGCTTTTTTATTATTAGCATGTATTTACATTTTTTTTATCTTCTATTTTGTAGATTAATATGAGTTTTTCGAGAATAAAATGAATAATATGAGCTGTGCAAATGATCTTAGCGAATTCTGTTATGTTTGCAGTGAATATGTTTTGCATTGTCAAAGAAGGAGGAGTGAAGATTGGAGATTAAGACATGCGTGCTCCTTATAAAACTTTGTAAAAGTTAGCGCTCAATGAAGTAGACAAAAGGGGAAAGAAAGGTCTCCTCTTTGGCGTTCCAATTAGTTGGCTAAACTCTTAAGACTATCACGATGTTATTTTTGTTGTGTCGATGTGATAAGATTCAAGTGTTATAAGAAACATACTTGGGAGTAACCGGATTTGTAGTCAGCCACCGACCGTTGTCTCATAGTGATAGTGTTCCTTTACCAAACTGTACAACAATGATAGTTTTCATTTCCTGAGTTTCGTTTGTCAGATAGAAAAGACGTCCGGAGCTTGCGTTGCATAGATAGCAGTAATAACATCAAATATGAACAAAGATTTTTAAAATCTAAGAAGTTGCACAAAGGAAAGTTTAGTGATCATGAAAAAATTGGGATTTTAACATTCAGGCATAAAGATAACTGTTTGAAACTAGATGCCTAAATAATGTCATCCCACCAGAGAAGCTAACTTACTTCCTTACCTCAGTTGGGACTGGTTTTCTCTAATAATGTTTAGGGGCTTCTTCTGAAGATGAGAAAATTGGAATATCAACAAAAAGATGTTCATCTCTCTATCAACAGTTCTTACAAGACTAAAGTGTGTCGAACCTAAGATAGTGAACATTTTTCCTGTGAGGCGAAGTGAATTCACGGGTTCCTTGGTTTACTTTGCCTATAGGACAACTGGGTAAAGAAAGATTACTAGAAATGAACAGTATGACCCTCAATGGACAATGACGATGTGTAAAGCTAACATCATAATTGAAACCGTTGTTGACCCAAAAAATCATCCTCCACCGTTGCCTGTCAAAGAAGAATTGGTTGTCTAAAATGTATTTTTAACCCATATTAATGAAACAGTTTTTAAAGATAATTGTTTTGCATACATTTGCAAGATTCTACACTAAGTATTGAAGACCCAGAAGCTTATACATTCGATAGTCCTCAAATTCGAAAGTTCATTTTAAGATGCGATTTTCATAGTTTCTATGTGTAAGGCTGAACCTGTGTGCAACTATGTCTTAGTTATTAAGAACTTGAGTAACTACAAAGCAGACAACTATGAAGATTTGTTGCAAGATATGATTCACCGTTTTCATAACCTGGGGCCCACATGAGTTTAAAGCTACACTATCTTCATGACCACATGTACTGATTTGATTGCAGGACAGTGACAAAGGTTCTATCAAGAATTTAGAATAATGGAAAAAAGATATCAGTGCAGGTGCGAGAAGCATATTATGCTCAAATACGGCTTGCTCGGAAAAGTCACATTAGGGAATTTCATACAAACATTGTATTGATGCATTCTTTGTTGTGTTTCTATTTTGTTATTTTTTATTTTCCAAAGTAACATTTGTTTTCAATTCGAACCTCGTACATTACCAACAAATAAATTCGGACGGACATAACTCTTGCTTATTCACGTGCTCTAGGTTGTCTAAAATGTATTTTTCGTCATACCTATTGGCCAAAACGTGAAAAATAATAAAGGCAATATCAATAAATTTACGCATGTTTATTACTTTTTTGAAATAAAAGTATTGGATATCTCAAAAACTAAAATTAATTTCAAAAAAGAAGTTCGTTTTTGGATTCAGCGACATCAAAATACCCTAGAATTTTTTTGACACATATATGTTTGTAAAGTTGTGTGATATTCAAATAATAAGTTATCTTTTTAGATTGTTGATTACTTAATTAATCAGTTAGATTAAGTTTTCACTTTTTTGAAACTTTTGACATATAAATTCATACATAGGAAAATGGAATTTTTTTTCTATAAAGAGACCTATTTTAAAATTGCTTGTATCCTAAAGATAATGTTTAATGATGTAATTGTAATTTAAAAGTAAGTCCCCTTTAAACATTTTAACTCGAGTTGGAACAAATAAGTCAGTAAAAACGGTATTACAACTTCAAAATTTTAATACCTTTATAACTTCATAACTTAAAAAATCTCTTATCAGTTGATTAACATTTTGTCATCATCTTGATTTAAAAATAATTTTTATGTACGATTAATTATTTAAAAAATTTATAATTAATTTTCACTCATAAAAATGAAACATGTACACCCCATGTCTATAGTATGCATATTTTATGATATTTAATGTATTTAACTATAAAACGGATAAAGTTTTAATCATTTTTGAAATATCTATCACTAAGTTTTTATTTTACGTTTTAAAGAACATGTGATCCTAGAAAGTGTTAATCGATAACTACGTACTTATTTTCGGTAAGGAACTTCTACGCTGTAGTTATTTTAAGTAATATCTTAATAATTCAAATTAGCATCTTATATTTGGAATCAATGTTCATAGCGATAGGCTTTTTATAGGGTTGCCAATTTATTATACCCTTTCGTGATCAGTGTTTCATATATGATACATAAACAATTTTACCTTCGTCTTCTTTTTTAAATAGCTCTCTATATGAATCTACTTTTTAATAATATCGTTTGATTTTTCTTGGCACGAAAGGGTTAAGCTACTATTTGTCATTTTATTATGCCGCTTTTAAAATCTACATTATCTTTATATTGTTTTTTATCAGGAGCTGAGACTAGAAGACTATAAAGCCAATCAAAAAGTTGCTACAGCATCCAATACTTTGTTCGGAAATCAAAGTTTAGTTCCAACTTCTAACGTTTTTGGCAAACCTATGATGAGTACTTTTGGAGCAACAGGTCTTTTTACATTACTCATTTTATTGAAAAAGGTTTTTTTTAATCATTTTTGATTTCTTCCTAGAATTTATATTTTGTCTCAGTTTATTCTATTATATATTTTAAAAAGTGAACAATCGAATTCCTATATTAAGCTACTTTTTTACAACTAAAAATGGTAAAAGGGTGTCTAAAATTCGTTGAAATTGATATATTTTATCAAAAAAGCAGTGTGTTATTAGGTTAAACAGATGATATTTTTTCATCTAAGCAAATGGCTGAGAATTTGTTTATATTTATTTTCACTTCATCATCCTACTCTGTTATACCTTCCACCCAGAACTTTTTTTTGTCTTAAGCCGTAGCCAACGCGACTACTTATCTTAATAAGCTTTTATAATCTTACTAAATCTTGAAAGTAAAGTTGGCATGGATTTGTTTTTTCTAATATTCAAATCATTTATTTAATCTAACAAAGCCAAATGAAAAAAGTAAGCTGAAATACTATTTTTGACTACTGTACACACCAGTTAGCAGCATCAGACTAGGAATAACTGAAAGTGTTCTCCCGATTTTGTAAGAGCAGAGAAAGATTTTGTTTACCGGCTGAAGATTGAGTTTTCTGTAGTCAAGTATACTCTTTTTCTGTCTTATTTTTTTTAAATCAATTGTATTTTTCTTTTTATTCTTTTCTAAAATTATTTTGTGTGTTTTCAAATCTAAAATGGAGAAGTTTGAGCGAAAACTTTTTTCTTGAAAAAATTTTTTTAAGAAACGTTTTATGGAAAAGTTATTGACAATATTTATACCAAAAAGGTAAGTTATAACAGGGAGTTTTAGCATAGAAGCAGGATTAATGGTTTGATGATATTATTTTGCTACCTTATTAGAGGACTAGCTAATCAGTAGCCCAACATTTTTGATAGCGTAGCACGTAACAATATAAATATTTTTTCTCAACTAAACTTTTTGATACTTGGAAATTCGGATAAAGAAGAATATAAAATATTTAAAAATAACATTTTATTTCAAAAATTCGTAAATTGTATATAACCTTAATTTTGGTCATGACTATTTTAAAATTATTTTATCTTGCTTTTGAAGTAATTAGGATATACCTTTATTTCTTTTATTCAAATTAAATAAAGGAAGCTCCTTATTCGGCAATACTTCTTCAAACATATTTGGCTCATCTTCAAATACAATTTTTGGTTCAAATGTTTCTGCAACTTCTACTACTTCAGCATCACTCTTCGGAAACACTTCAGGATCTCTGTTTGGACAAGTTAAATCCACTATAGTATGCAAAGTTTCTGTAAATTGAATCTTGTTAAATCATTAAATTTTTCAAAAGTTCTTTTTTATTAATTAGTTTTAAAATTTTATCCAAATATTTTTTTAATTTTGTTGGATGAAATTTATTGTATCCATTACCAATAGATTGATGCCGTTCAAATTTTCAATTTATGATATTGAAAACAGGAATTTTTATTTCTTGTCATTAACTCATTTAGTTTAACAATATCGATCAACATTTCATTATTATAAAGGCCTTTTTTAACTTGTAATTTTTTGTATATTTATAGTTGAAAAGAGTAAATAGCAAAAATGATTGATATCGTATTTTTTAATTTTCTTTATCAGAGCTAATATATATATTTCAGTAAAATAAATTTTAACGTCTAAAAATTGTGTATTTTATTACTTTTTTCAAAATGAAATGTTTCGCGTTTACTAGACTGACAAAAACTATATAGCGGACATCCTTTTTTATTCATCTCTGAGTAAAGCTATTTTGAAGTAGAAAACTGTTATGGCGTAAGGAGTAGTGAAAATAGACTTTATTGAAAGAACAGTAACACGCAAAAGGGTAACAATTACGTTACAAAGATAACATATAAATGTGAACTATATATTTATACAAAAACATTTAGTGGTGCTTCAGGATGTATTTACAAAGTATGTGAAAACATGCTAAACAGTCAGTGATATTCAAGGGTAATTGTAACTTGTGAAAACACTTATTACAAAAACAAAATAGTATAATTGACCTACAATATTTGATTAAGTCCATAATTTCTGAAATCCACACTAGTAACATAATAGTTTTATGTAGTGAAAATATAGCAGCCGTATTACTATTACCCCACTTCGTAACCTGATAAAATAAAATTGTGCCTTTTTGTAACAAATCCACGCATAGCAAACTGTTATTCCCTGAAAGATTATTAGAAATATCTAGTGAATACGCGTTGGAAGCATTGATCAAAAAATAATTTTCTTATATATAAACATTTGGTGAGAATCAGGGTTGGAGGGAAAATATCTTACTCCGAATCTAAGTATTTACAAAAATTTGATCCGATTTTCACTCCAAATACTTAAAAACCTACTATTTAAAGCATACTCTTAATTCTGACTCTGAGTAAAGAAGGGCCTCTCCTTATGCTAACAAAAATTTCTTTATTTTTTTCCCTAAAAGTATTAAAAAATTTACTCCTTTAATCTCTGACTCCCTTAAAATCTTCTTCCCAAATGACTCTACTCTGACTTCGTAACTAGGATAATGTTCTTTCACTGAGGAGAAACTATATTGGTCTTTGTCTCTATCGACAGTAGGCGCAATAATTCGGACAAGCTAGGCCTTAATGCGAATCACTTATAATGGGGACTAGTGCTTTGGACTTCAATGACCACATTATAACGGTTCTTTATTGTATATTTGTCCTATTCCAAATGGAATGGATCCTTCACCACGCTATTCCTGTGTATAAAATATAAAATTACGTTATTTCATTTTCCATTAAAAAGATATTAATTTTTCCATGATTTTTAGATTTATTTTTTAGTAATTAATATTTTTATGTGTATGATAACGGTAAAGAATTTTGTTTTCAATAATTTATTAAGCCTTCCATTTTTGGTCAAACAAATCAACAACCAGCTGGCACATCCAGTATTTTCGGAAATCCTTTATCCGCTTCTTCTTCTTCTTCATTGTTCGGTGCATCGAAACCGTTCGGCTCTGTTACTCCTTTTGGATCAACTTTATCTACCACAACATCTATTTTCAATCTCGCTAACAAGCCATTTTCTTCCTTTGGAACGCCTGCTAAAACAACAGCGTCGTTGTTTGGATTCAATCCCTCATTTGGGCAAACAACTTCTAGCTTGTTTTTTAAACCCGCAGCTGCGACTGTGGCTCAGTCGTCATTTTCTTTTGGAAACCCTTCACGCTCAAGTCTGTTCGCCAATACAACTGCTTCTTCTTTTAGTTTTGGTACAAATTTCTCTCTTATTTTTTGTCTCTCATTTGTTCAAGTATTTTTGATGTTTTAAGTAACAGAAATTAATTAATATTTCAGGAAGAAGTGCTCTTTAAGTGTGAACTTAAAAAAAAGTATATTTTCAAAAGTCTCGACAAGATTGACGAGTTATGAGGCACAATTTTTCAGACTATATTTTAATCGATCTTGAGCAATAAATGTTTTGAATTCTCATTAAATTGTTGATCTGAATCAAAGAGATAATGAACGTGTGTCGGTATATGTCCTTTTTAGATGTAGATGGAGAGGTTTTTGTGATTGTCTATTCTCTCATGGGAAACTTGAGATTTTCATATCCACAATTATGAATTTGTATTTAACAATATGAGCTCTATTTATAATATTTACTCATATATCTTAATTAACGACCATAACGATTGGAAATATATCTGTTAATTTGTGATTACTTTTTAGATTTTGTGTCATTAATATTCCTTATTTTGTGCCTTGCTTTCATATGTTTTAGCGTATCTATCATGTATATGTTTAGTATCACAAATGAAATACAGTTCTTTCAAACCACTATTTTCAAATTTTGTTTTTTGTATTTCATTTAAATAATTTTTATCCCTTCTATTTTCTTTCATACAAGGTGCTTCTACTAATCCACTTTTTGGATCTCAAGTGTCATCCACTGGACTCTTTGGTCAGCCTGTTTCTTCTTCCCTCTCCTTTAATTTTAGCTCGAATCCTGCATCCAGTTTTTCATTTGGCTCAAACAACCCAGCAACAACAGCATCGCTCTTTGGATCTTCTCTCTTTGGTGCTCCCGCAACATCTAGTTTTTCATTTGGCCTAAAAACTCCTGCAACTACAAGTAAAAACTTACTTATATTTTGATTACCTTAAGTATAATATAATTTAAAAGCACATAAAGAAGCTATAATTTAAAATTTTAGGCTCTCTTTTTTCAAATACTCCTCAGCTGTTTTCTAACCCGTCTTTAAATTCAAGTTTTGGTTTGGGGAGTACAAACTTTGGTTCAAATATTCCCAACCAATCTTTCCTTTCAGCTTCTACTAACACTATTAATCCTTCGGCACAACAGAATGATCAGCTTAATCTTCAATTTATAAATATGATCAACAAACATCCTTACTCTGATCTACCTTTCCTTGGAAACTATGAAACTGTAAGTTATACTCTCTTTTCTTCAATTAATCCTTGTCGAATGAAACTCATTGCGCAGATGGTTTTTATGACCCAGGTTGTTATTTTTAGAGAATGTTTTTGCTATGACATTTTTAGCTTTAATGTTTTTACATTACTGTAGGATTTCAATGAATACAATTTTTTTAAAACTCAAGATATGTTGCCTTTGAAATATCTTGATAAATTTCAATATGCAATATAGTAATTTATTTTTATAAATAACATTAAATAAAACTTTAGTTATAAATAATAATCAAATGACTAAGTGAATATCTAATTTCGACTTTTTAGTCAGTTAAATAGATTGTCGCTTCCTATAGGGCCTGAGCGGCCTTGCACTATTTTGACTCAAAATTTTTATAAAAACGAAGCAAAAATTACTAAAAAGAAATTACCTGTCTACCTTAATATAATATCATAAAAAGTTAGAATTTTGAAAAGGTTTTAACATAAATCATGAAAAATAGGGATTTAACGCCGTCTATAAAATTCTTAATATTTTAATAATATGACTTTTTATAAATCTTGTAAATTTATTTTAAAAAAAATGAAAATCTAAACATGTTTTTCCATAAAACGTAGTTTTTTTTGCAACTGTTGAGTGTTTGGCTTTATTTTGAAGAAATGAAGAAGGAAAAATAATATTTATATGTAAAAGCAAACAAAGATAAAATTTATATATCACTGAAACAATTTTCACATAAAATTCTCTTGGAGAAATTAAATAAAATGTTTATTGAAAAACTAAGGACACATAAGCATTGCCCACAATTATGCCAAGCTTGGGAGCTCACGCAAACCCAGACTGAAGGGTTCTTGGGGGTATATACTAAAAAAAAAAGAAAAGTTATCCTAGGTGACTATTAGACATAATTTAGGATTGGCACAAGGTATAAGTCCCCAAACAGATTCATGGTACGAGCTAGGTTAGGCATAGTCGGTAATCTGGCCTCTGCAAGAGTCTGCTTGTAGGACTGTTTATATATTCCTATCGTAAATTTAAGTCTTTTATTTAAGAACACGCTTCATTCCGTGGTGCCGGTTTTTTATCCTGGTTTTCTTCCTCCGAAGAATTCAAAGGTTTTTACGGTTAAGTAGTGCTCTGGCGACCCGACTCTAACCTTGTTAGTAATCAAGCTATCACTAGACATTAATATTGTTTCCCAAATTGGGAGCGTTCGTGTTAGGATTGTATCGTTCAGTCAGCTGTATTTATATATTTGTAAAATACATTCTTGTAAAATAACATATATAATAAGATATACCTAAGTAACAAGGGCCGGTAGGCGTTTTGTGGTATTGAAAGTCCAGGTAGACCTGGATTCAGCATTTCAGGCGGGCCACGATATTCGAAAGGATGGGTGCGAACGTCACAAACAAAATTTAACTTAATTCTCTTGTATTGATCATAACAATTTAGACCACGAGTAGCATCTTTTGAAAACTCTCTTGTTTTCTTTACATATTTAACATTGGCCCCTATTTTGATAGGCGAAACAACAATGCTTTCCGACTTACAAATCCAATAAGATTTTAGAATTAATCTTACACCAGAAGAGACGTTTTTGCTTTGAACATGTATTTTCATAGAAGTTTCAGCCATAAGAAAACATAGTTGCGAAAGTACTGTTCTCCTGCCACTAATTTTTTTTAAAATGTTGAAGTACTAGCTAATGATGAAGATTGGGTTTTTAAATTATTTTCTAAAATGATATAAGTATTCAAAGCTAAATAATTCGACCAAATAACCATCGGCTAACGCTTAGATGTTCTATATGTTGTTTGTGTATTTTCTTAAAATTTGATTTGATTTATACACACCTGCCTCTATCCTATTATACATGTCTAAATCTTTTTGATCCTATAAGTTGCAATTCTCTAGAAAATTTTGAATATATAATCCTAGACTCACATTCTTGCAAATGCAAAGATTTCAAGTGTTTTTTTTTGAAAATGCCTGGAACGTATATTTTTCTATAATTCAATGGACGGTAAATTTTTATTTTTGGTCCATTCACATGATTTATGATCCTTAAAATATCTATCAACGCATATTCTAATACCTTGAGGTAAATTAGCTTTTTCTACTAACCCTTTAACAATCACTTCACTAAAATATTCTTTATTTTCTAATCTACTTACCAGAGTACGACGGAGAGGTTAAATTTTTTTCGGGGCGGTGATCGGGACGAGGTAACACTCTCCCCGCGGGGATCGGGGCGGGGCGGGGAATTATTTTACATAAAAAATTTTTATTAAAAAACATTGAAAATATGGGATAATTTTAAGTATATTATATATTTATTATCATAAAAAATTGACAAATAATTTTAAATTTTCATGTTTTTCTTAACAAAAATAAGTTCTTCAACTTTTTCAGGATTGAGTCTATTTCTTTTTCCTTTTACAATATTTGAAAAATATTTAATTGGTTATTGGAAGAATTTAAAAGTCTTCTATTTAAAATCTTCGTGTTTTAAAAAAATATCTAATTTTATATAAACAAAAAATGAAGAAGAACCTTGCTGAAAAAGTTAAGAAAAAAAATAATGAGATTGAAATTTCAATTTTTTTTTTGTATTTGATGAATTCGAAAAATCAAAAAGTATAAAATTGCCAGAAATTGAAAAAATAAAAGAGTTTGGAAGAATCAATAAAAAGTAATGAAAATATAATTTTTTTTATTATTTGCATATTTAGAAGTACTTAAACAGAAAAAATATTTAACAACACTAAATATTATCTAAAGTAAACAATGCGAATAGTTGAATAATTTTAAAAACTATTACCCCGAGGGGAACGGGGAGCATGTATCCCCGCGGGGAAAGGGGAAGTTTGGGGTCCCCGTCCTTCTCTGCTACTTACATATATTTTAGGGACCATAATATAAAAATTTCTTGAAACTTTAAGTGGTGCATTTTAATACCCCATTTCCCCGTAGGTTCATAAATTTTAATAGGGCACCCTCCTCTGAATCCAGTCAGCTGTTCATCAACAGTAACGTAATCTGAAGGTGTCCAATACCTTAAAAAAACAAAATAAATATTCTATCAATAAAAATACTTAAAAATACATTCTAAAGATGGCATAACATTGATCATTGAGCAAACGCACAGCTTTGGTCTTATCCAAACTTCTACTTTCATATAGATTGTTAAATCGCAAAATTTTATAATAAACTTTAGATCATTTCTTCCCATTACAGCTTTCAAAAATGACCTCTGCGACTTTTAAAAAGATCATTAAGATGAATACATTGATCTCTCCTTCAATTCCTAGCATGTACAAAGTTTTCTACAGCCTTTTTTGTTAAATTGAAAATTTCCAAGAGGAAACAGGAGGCAGAAACAAATTCCATACAGATAATGCACCTGTTTGCTGGCATGTTCTTTAGGACAAGAAGGTTTAGTGATGTCAAAGTCATATTTTCTCAACTTGAATCTTCAATAGAATCAGAACTATTCATTTTGCGAAATGAATAAGGGCTTTTTATAATAGAGCAGATAACAATACTTTCTTACAACTTATTAATTATGAACAAGTAAAAGAATATGTGAGAATAAATTATAGAATATAAGAGAAATCAATTAACACAATAACGAATTGTCTAATAGATATGCACATCATATTTCATGTGAATAAAGCTTTACTCTTTCTTTATCAATTTTTTGCCAATAATAATGTTTCTATATAGAATAATTTGATAAAGTAAAATTTGTTTTTGATTTTTTATGGGTTAGCTTTTTCATAAAGGAGTAATAGTAAAGTATTATCGATTTATACAACATTTAGAGAGAGAGAGAAAGAGAGAAAAATAGTATATCAACGAACTATAAATGATTTTTCCTAATTAAATACCGGAAATTTAATGAAGTTTAAAAATGACCTCTTGAGGCCCTTTAAGCAATGCGAGTAGCTCATTAATTTTTAGTAGAAAGATTAGAAAATAAATTTTAAGTTTTAAAATGGCGTTAAGTAAATCTTTGATTTATTTTTAGATAACGTTAACAAAAATTTATTTTTTTTCCAAAAATTCTCACGTTTTTCATCACTCAAAAGTGTTTCATTAATTATTATTTGAATTGAGACATTAATTAAAATTAATTTATAATGAAGAAATAAATTTTTGGATTGTATTGAATTTCAACATTTTAAGTAAAGAGAAACTATCAAAATGGCCTCTAGCGGCCATCAGAGCTAGTAAAAAATTGGAGCCATGTGAGAGTTTAGTTTTTTTATTAATTAATTTTTATAATATTAAGTACAAAGGTATGTTAACTAGATAAAAAATTGAATTGTATCCCCAAGTTTACAATTAATTTGTTGCATATTTTATTATTATATGAATATTTTTTAATATAGACTTCTCAAGCAAAGACTAGTGATTCTACGGATTGTGGTGTCGACGCTGTTTCCAAATCTTTGCCATTATCGAATGTCTATTCGCCTTCTAATGTTAATTTGCTTTTTAAAACTCGACCACTATCTCATATTAAGCCAATTTTAAAGCCTACCAATTATGTTGATAATTTAGTATTATTTATTTTTTTTTATTTGATGAGTATATACATATATTTTTTTAAATAGAAGTCGTTATTTGCAGATTATAAAAATGAAGAAAATGTTTTCGTTCCTCGCACAAACATTAAAACTCTTAAACTAACAGAATCAAATGATTTAGATAAGGCAGATAACGATAACTACAAAGTAGCTACTGCATCTCCAATGACGTCCATTCTATCTAATAACAAAATTAAAACGTAAAATTAAACTTTTTTTAAATTTAATTCCTTTATTTTCTTTTTAATACTTAGTCTTGATCTAACTTTTAAAAGTAGCTATGATTCCTTGGACAACAAATCAGGTAGCGAGTCTCCTATGGTTTTCAAAGTCAAAACCTTGCAATCAGAAGAAAAGTATATTTAATATATTAGTATATTTAACACGTAAATACTAGTTTTTCAAATGTAAGATATTTAGGTGTAATATAATTACTTCCAAAATCTTAAAGGTTTTTATATTTAAAAATAGCTTTACATTTTTATCAAATAATTCGAAAATTTAAATTATCTGTGAAGAATAGCGAGGGTATTTTTATTTGTTGCCTTACATAATACAGAATTAATTCTGAAAATCGGTTAAAATGAACAAACGCTCCTTTTTAATTTTTTTCCCACTTTTCTTCTTTACTTTTTATTAAAAATATTTAATGGAGCCAACAATTTTAAAAACCAAAGTATTCTTTGAACATAGTGATCGAAATGCCAAAAATTAGTTCTTTACCTTGTAGTTAAGAGGAAACTAAGTTATTATAATGGAATAAAAGCTTCATTTAATGATATAGTCAAAGCATTTTTGGTAGTTAGTGGAATTGAAGTTTCTCTTTAAATCGAACTATTTTTCAAAATAGTTCAAATTTTATTTTTCAAAAAAGTTTGAAAAAGTTTTCAAGTTTTAAGTTGTTTTAATTTTAGGTTCGACTTGAAAACGAATTTTTATTGAGTTTGAAAATATTGGATTTTTTGTTGAGAGAAGATATATATTCAATTGCACATCTTTTACAAATAAGTGTTCTAAAATAAAAATTTAGAACTTTAAACTCAATTTTTAAAACTATTTTAGCTTCAAGCAAAAAATAAAAATGCTAACAAAAAATTTATTTTATAAAAATATTTATTCCGATCTAAAAAAAATAAAAGTTTATTTTGATAAGCACATTTATTATTATTCTAAATTTTGAGCAAGCTTTTTTTAAAATAAAGTTATCAGCGCGAAGAAAATTTTCAGAAAATTCTGATATGGATTTGGTGATTGCATGAAAAGTAGAATAAATCAAATTAACCGATTGGATTTTTAAGCTCAATAAAAAATTAGTTTTCAAGTCGAACCTAAAAATAAAACTTGTAATGCTATAAATGAATACCAGGTCATATTTTTTATAGCTGAGTCTGTAGGATAAATATTCGTATGTATGTTAAGAAACTAAAAGCCTTAAGAGCAAAGCGGTTACATTTATTGCTTTTCTAGAAGTTTTAATTAACTGACTTAGATTATCAGAGTCTTTCAGAATGTTTTGCATCTTTACTATACCTTTTGAAGTTCAAATTATTGAGAATAAGAAAATTCAAATGAGAACACCGTATACACTCGCTTATCATACAACTCTTTCAAAACTAATTAATTTAAAGATAAATATAAAAACTTTTTGATAATAAAAACAAACATATCTGAAATGTAACTCGTTATACTTGGATTATATGATGAAGTTGTTCTTTAAGGCTTAGTTTAAAAAAAAATTCGTTATACAAAATGTTTTTATAAATTTCGTAACAACATATTTTATAAATTATTTGCTTAGCGAACTTTACTTTGAATTTTGCAAATGAATTGACACAGTATTAGTCTGTCTATCTGTCATTTAAAAGGCTAGTCAAACTTGAAGAAAGCTGCGATTTGACTTTTTATTTTTGACCATATTGATTCAATGGCTAATTATTATTGGACTGTAAGGTTATAAATGATGTAATTGATATTCTTTAAGTTCGTTTTCTAAGCCATAGCGACAAGGAACATTATCAACAACAAGAACAATATTATTTCCATGTTTCAAAACTGGCTGTCTTAAACAATTTCTAACACATTCCATAGCATAATCTTTTTTAAATGAACGATATTCTGCTTTATAATATAGTAATCCAAGATGAAATTTGTTTCATTCAAAAAAACTAGAATTAATTTGAATTTGAAAATATAGAATTTTTTCAACTAATATTTCTCTTTTATTTTTAGCTGTGTTTGCATTTTCTGGTTATTGTCTAACTTTTTTAACTAATATAATTTGACGTCTAAGTTATTGGAAATGTCCTTTTGTTGAGATAAAGATTAAACGTTGTCTTTATTTCTACCATTTCTTTTAATGTAATTCTAAGCTTTTTTCACTGAATTCAATTATATAATTTCATGTCTTTAGTTTCTTTTAACATTTTCATGTCAACCATAAGAAGTTGACATGAAAATTTAATTCTTTATCCATATGATGACAATCACCGTTACTTCTACAAATTGCTAAAACTTTTGTTTTTTTATTAATCCATTCTTTTCTATCTTTAAGAGTTTTTTTGGCATTTTATAATTAAAGATAGTAACAAGCAAAGAGCAGATGATAAAGTGTAACAAAAATGTTGAAGCTAAAAATATTTGAATAAAAATATGCTTAAATTTTTAATCTGTTTTATTGAATTTTTTCTTTATGTTCTCTGTTTTGAATTTTCTTATTCTCATTATGAACTTCACAAGGTATAAATCTTGATACGAATATATACCCATTGCTCATTCATGTTAATCGAGTATTATTCATTCATACTAAAAACTTTTCCTGGATATCTGGTTTATTTAAAAATAAAATATACCTATCTGTCATTGCGTTGTCGCTATAACACATTATAAAAGCTCCATCTTTATTACAACGCTATAACGAATTCCAATGCAGTTTAAAATACAATATTTAGCTCCATAATAAAATAATATAGGCCAATTTCACTTGCAAATCCTATATAAATATGCCCAACAACCTATTCATATTCCATATCAAATATACTAACTTATATACTCATTTTTCAAACAGCTTATGAATTCAAAGGATGCATATACAATATCTTCCCAGTGATGACTTTGTCAATGTTGATTTTAAGATTTTTGCCTAAAATGCGGCCATCAAATGTGAAATGAAATTAAGTTATAGCAGGAGTTAACTGATGTATAATTTGATTCCACTCTACATAACAATTGATACGATTACTTGTAATAGACAAAATATTTAAGAATTTAAAACTCCCCATTTTACATTACAATTACCTGCTGGTAAGCGAATTTTTAGTTTCTTTATTTTCCTTTTTTTCCCCACTTAGTATATTATTATATGCATGATTGATCTATTTATTGCAGAAATAAAACATTTAAATATTCTATACGTATTGATCTTGATATACTATGCATTTTTTCCGTTTGTAACACTCTTTTTGCTAACAATATTTGGAAGAGATACACTGTAAGAATAATAATGTTAAACTTTATATTTTACCTTTACTATGTTCCATATTTTATAGTAATCGTTTCGAATTAAAAGATATATTAAACATGAAATATGTTGAAAATTAGATGTTTTACTCCGAAATAAATGATGGGCTTTTTTCAAATGTGAATAACTACTAATGTATTCACCACGAAATTTTAGTATGAAATAAATTTAAATGGCCTAACCTTTTGTTAGTGATGACTATGGTTCAAGTTAAGATGCCTAAGTCTTTACCATCAACATAGAATTTGTCCTATCTCGTTATTATTATAGGTTCTTTCTTGCATTTAAAATTAAGACTGAGTTCTAAAATTAAGACAATGATACATGATTTTAGAGAAATATTGGTATTTTTTGTATAATCACCAAACTATTTTGAAATTTTATGTGTTTACTAAAATTTATACTAATCTTTTCTTTGTGAAATAAAGCATTAATTAATGTTTTAACTTTTCAGGGAAAAATCCACATCTCCAAATCGTGCTTTTCGTAAAGACTCAATTGAAAATATATTGACCTCTTCGAACAAGTTCAATCAAGACTTAAGTGATGAGAGTAATTTTAACGCCGTCTTCAGTGATATTCCTGTCACGCGGCATTCGTCCTTAGCTCCTAAATCTGAGCTCCTAATTTCAGAACCCGTTTTCATTTCTACTAGAAAAGAGTATTTTAATTTTATTCTTCATTTCTTCACTCTTTATTTACGAAACCTTAGAAAATTAACAACACATTGTACGCTGTAAGTGTTTTTGTAAAAAGTCTCGCTTCACTTACGTCCTTTTTCAAGAATAAATCCCTTTACTATTCCAATATTTTTTTAATAAATATTTATGAGCTATGAACATTTTATAATAGCCGTTTAAAAATTTTGAGAAATTTTATTATGAAATTGTAATTTCAGTTTTATCTGTGAAAATGTATAACCCTTTCCCGTTTTTAATGGTGTGTACTTGTTGAAATTGATTCATTTTTAGCATCTCTACGGATGAATACGGTATTCTCATTTACCGTTGGATGTTTGAAATTTTTTGATATAAACAAAAATATGTTCGAAATATCAAATTATAAAAAAAAATTATGAAAAATAAAATTTAAAAGGAAAATGAGTTTTGTTAGATGAATTCTGTGCAAAAATAATTAAGTTTTATTTTTCTGGTATATTAGCTTGTATTTGTTTTTTTAATTTTGTAAAAAGGTATATTTGGATTCAGTCATTTTCTACTTTCGGTTTTTTAAATAAACAATTATAATCATGTTTTCTTTGACAGAAAATGATTTAATAACATTAAAAAGTTTTAAACGGGTGTACTATATATCTTTTAAGTTACTTTACAATTCCTGATGTTTTGGAACTGAGGCGTGATGAATTTGGAGATTGTATCGTTTCAGACTTCATCGTTGGAAGGAATGGAGTTGGCGAAATTATGTTTTCTGGAAGAACCAATGTTGCTGACTTGAATATTGATGAATTAGGTATACCCTTTTATAAATAGTGTTTAAACATTGTTCTTTTTTTCTAACACGTATTATTTAAAGTTTTTGTATTTTTAAAAGAATTTTTTAGTAGGATTTAATGACTTTTTTTGAAAAATATTTTATTTAATATATTATAGTGAAAATATATAAAAATCGTAAGCATTATTTGCCATCAAATTTCACCTTAACTTGTATTTATATAATTATGGACTGCATTTTTTCAATTTTCTTGTATAAGGATATTTTCTTGAAAGCTGATAGCATTATACTCCGCTCTTTTATATGCTTAATTTAACATTTGATACAATAGGAAAAATTAGTATATCCTGCTACCTTCAGCCTTTCGAAGCATTTTTTAAATCTAAAATTTCTACTCAATCTTGATTGATCAAAGTATATTATGAAAATCTTTTCTATTTTACCTCATAAATATGAATGCTGTTGTAGGAGTTTTATATTGTATATTGTACATGTATTTATCAGTTGGAGCTGATTCGTTTCCCCTAACAGCGTTAGTTTTTTGAATTAAATTTATTTGATTTTCACTTTTAGTTGTGATCAATAACAAGGAAGTTGAAGTCTATCCTGATGACAAATTCAAACCTGCAATAGGTTCAGAATTGAATAAACCTTCGAGAATCACTCTTTATAAAGTTTGGCCATATGATCCATTGACTAATAGTTTGATGACGGTAACGTTTCCATTTCTTTGCCTTTAGATTACATTTTCGCATATCTTCTCTTTAAGAATCCTGAAAAGCTTAAGATGAAAAAATATAAAGAAAAACTGATGAGAGCAAATATCAAGTTAAACAGTGATTTCATTGATTATAAGCCTGAAACAGGAACATGGATCTTTTCGGTAATTTTGAATGATGCATCATTTTCATATTGTATGTAATATCGTTAATTATTGGCGAGTTAAGATTTCTTTCTCGGCATCCTCACGTATCGTAGATAAAAGCTTGTTCATATAAAATGAACTATTCAATACGTTTCAAGCAGCTGTTTTTTGTTTTCTATTCCCTTGAATGTAGTGTAGTTACATATTATAGCTCAAGTCTCTATTTTTGTTACCTATACACCGAAGTATACGGTATACATTTTTTGCTGTAACTTTGACTGAATCATTTACAGATTATGCAGGTAAATTACTATTTTTATCAGCGTACTTAAAAAGTTTTAATAAAACTGTAAATAGTAGAAAATAAAAAAGTTTTTCTTTATATTTAACCTAAAATTTCACTTCAAACGATATTATGAATACTGAGCCCCCTGTAAAAGAAACTATTAAAAATTGAAGATTAAATATTAACTCTTAGATGGCTTTTCCAATTTTGCCATTTTAAATACCACCCAACACCACAATATCATTTCATAATTGTTATATGCATTTTAAAACTCGAACACTCACTAATATTCTTTTTTAGGTGCCTCATTTTACCAGATATTCACTGATGGATTGTGAAGATGAACCTGACGAAGTTGTTTTAGATCCTCTTAAACCTTTTGATGAAACTGAAGAAGTATGCCTTTTTGAGTTACAATTTCTCAGTGCTATATTTTTCATGAAATGCAGTCATATGAAATAATGGCGGAAGATAGAGATGATTCTTATATTTTGGACAATGTTAGTGAGTCTAAAGAATCAACAGTGATGCCTACTAATTTAATATCTCCATACGCCAAAAGAGTTTTTATCAAAGAATCCAGGAGCGGCAGCGTGGAATTGGATTTTTCCTTTCTCTCGCCTAGTGAAAAAATGCAGAAATTAATGAAAGAGTCTCTTTTTGAAGACGCTGGCAAGGAAAACGATGCCTTTTTCAAGACACTCCATACTTTGAATTCTTCTTCACGTATTTCGTTCTTTTTAAAAATTTCTATCTCTAATTTTGCTATTTTAGGGAATTTATGTTAGTAACTCGTTTGAAATCAAATCATATACTCCATTTCGAAATTAAATGAATTTGTATATAAGAAACAAATTTTTGGATACCCCCTGCCTTGTATTTTGTAAACCCGCACTTGAGGTGTTAAAACATTTTTCCACCTGACCGGATTATATAATCCCGCACACATTATAATTAGCTACCGACAATCCGCCCCATTCTCTATTCTTAAAAATAGAATTCTACTCTTGACTAACCCTTAAATATACAATTCACCATTCAACAATATTTCAGTATAAAGATATTCATTACAATTAGTTTATTAGATTCATAATAAATATTGTACACAAAATAGGAAAGCCTTTTACTCATATATTATGAAGTTAAAAAAAAAGTATATTCTTCGCCTAAAACTTGGAAATTTGCCTTAAAAGTGAAAGATAGCATTGCCGTTATATGCTACTCTGTTCTAGGGTGCCAAAAGTAGTATGAAAATTTTAAAATAATTGATACCGAGAAATTCTGTCTGTGTATCTTATGTTGACCATCAAAACATATGTAATTGGAGTGGTACTTAAATCAAGTTGTAAGTCAAATATAGGAAAAATAATTCCTTGATTTCAACATTGTAATGCACTGTGAGAATAAGCTTGTGTCGTTTGTTTATTTAGAGTTTAAACCCTCAGTTCAGTGTCGATCATAAAATTTTCAACGATAAAGATTCAACCTGCAACAGCCCCTTTTCCGCATGTATGTAGATTGTTCACATTCATGTATAAGCCGCACCCAACTTAACTCGCAAAATCTTTGCTGCTTATAACCTTTTTCAGCACCGTTGAGCGGGTCCCGCATACTCTCACGGATTTGTTCACGCCTCATAAGGTTTTTTAAAGGCTAAAGGAGATAAATGCATATTTCAAAGGAAGTGCTAAAAACTATAATACTGTAAGCTATATAAATTTGAATTTAAAAATGTAAATTATATATTACTGATGAAGTTGACACTACAAAGTTTTAACTATTATAAATAACTTTGAATGGTTAATTATTCCTGCAATAATTAAGTTTGTATTTTTTTGATGTTATTTTCATTTATTATAAAAATCCAATTCTTCAGTCATTTTTATGATAAATAAGATCATAAATAACATTGATACGATTAGTAGAAAGCTATTTAGATCCATATTATTATTACCCTAAGAAATCCTATACTCGGAAATTGATTACATACAAATTTGGGTTGAGAAATGTTTTTGTTATTTAACTTTTTGTATGAACTTATTTATGAATCCATTTTAGATAGTTCATCTTCTAAAAAAGAATCAAAGTTTCAAAATTCAGAATCAGTAGAAAAACTTGCAAATAATTTTTTGGCATCATGTTTACAATCTTCGCCTAATCAAAAGCCTCGTGTTATGAAAAAAGTTGTTAGCCCTCGTTCCTTTTCTCCCATCTCTTTGTCAAATATTGAAATTAACCAGCTCTTCAAAAATACTTCATATTGCTTATCATGGGCTAATGCTTTTCACGGAACTACGCTGGGAGTTACTTGGGGACCTGATTACACTTTTTTAAAATGCCATAACTCCAACAAAAACAAAACTCAATATTCTACCCTCGGTATAACTTTCATTTTTTGATATATTTATTTTTATAAAATTTAATGTACTATTAAACATTGTAGTGTTTTATCTGAATAGCATTTTTATTATCAAGGGTATCAAAATTTCATTACATTTTTTGTAGTCTACCAAATATTACCAATGTAAAGCGTATGCCGATTTTTTTTAGTTTTGTAAAATTGTAAAAATTAAATATTAAAAAATTGTAAAAAAATTTCATTGTCTTGGCGGAATCTACTAATTTTTCATAAGTATACTACTATCTTTATTCTAAAGTTTTCTTCAGTCATTTATTTATATTCATTTGTAAGTTATTTGTGAACACTGGTTATCCTCCCTCAAGACTTACTTGGGAGATTCCTTTTGCTCGTTTTATTATTAGGGATGCAGTGGAACATCGGTTTACAAATACCTCGACCTAGGAACAAATCCGTTAATGTACAATTTTGAATCAGCTTTGAAATGTTTCTCCTATCACTTACTCGAAAATTGGACCTTTAATGACCTTTAATAAATATATGTAATGGTTGTTTCTTTCCTTATTTTCTATCTGGTTAATAGGTACATGTATCAAGTTAGTAATTTGCTTATTATATTAATACAATTTACACTAAAATGAGAAAAACCTCTCGAGTTACAAATATTTTGGCTAAGGCGAGGCTTGATTGTTTCTCATTCTTTTGTTTGTAATGCTTTGTATAATTCTAAACAGAAAATAATATCGTAAATATATATAGTCTTTGGAAAAAATATACTTTTAAAGGACTCAAGTATTTTGAATATATGTCTTATATAACAATTGTATTAAACTCTGTTATTTATTTTTAAGCCACTTACAAAAGTAATTCAATCAAATGTATGAAGATTAATTTGGATGATAGTGAAGAAACCCAAGGTATTTTTTCTTTAATATTTGAACCAATCTTGTTTCATTTATTTTGACTATGTTTGATAAAAATGATCAATCACTGTAATGCTAGCAATAAATTTGTAATGTCATTTTTTTGATTTGGTTTGAATAAAGTTTTTAATTTATGTAATTCAAATATAAGTAAAGTTAATAGACAAATCTTTTGTCTGACCTTGTAATTTACTTTAAAAATCTTACATTTATATAATAGAGTTGTACAATTTTTTCTAGAATTGTATAAAAACTGCTTGGAAGTTTTTTTAAATAACTCTTCTTCATTTGCTTTTCCTACTGCCTCCGAACTCCAAACGACAGATATTCAAAACATAAATTCGTTACTCAGATCTTTGAAAGCGATTCACTTTCTTCCTCCCAAATTTGTTGAAGTTTTCGATCTTTTTGATTGTTTATGGGGTGAAATTCCTGAGCAACTTTACAAAAACTTTAAGTCTAACGATGGTATTTTGATTTTTTTAAATAATTCATGATGAAAAGCTTATAAATGAACATATATGTAGCAACGACTAAAAACATAAGATAACATTTTTATATCTTCAATTTATAGTTTTAAGTATTCAATTGCTGCATCCATGGATGAAAGGGTTAATTTTTTCCATTACTAATGTTATAATAAAGATAACGTTTATAAGATTATAAGAAAAATAGAGAATACGAAATCTCAGTTGTACAAAACGCGTTTAGTCACGAACTCATTCATGCAGAATTTTGACCTTAAAAATATTAATAAATATCATCACTTTTCGAAGCAAAAACTAAGAAATAAACACATTTTCACAGAGTAGGTAGTTGACTTTACAAATTTACCAAAGTTAGCTTACATAGGATACTGATAGATGCTTTACGCGTTCCAACTTCCCATCAGGTTATTTGTTTATAGAGTTGTAAGTGTATTTTAATTTAAAACAAAAAATACATTTATCATCTTCTTACTCGAGAGGTTTTCTAATGAAACATAGCAATCTTAACACCACTCTTCACATTTTGTTTGACCATTTTTAGATAAGTATCGTGTTCAACAATGTCGCAAAACTCTTTTGATGAACTGGCTCAAAGCTTCAATCCTTCGTGATTCTAAAGTCCATCCTTCAAAGCTTAAAGACCTCAGTGAATCTATAGAAATAGAAAATACTGCCGATTGTGAGGATGAGGTAATTTAACATAACTTTCTCTATCTAAGGATATATAGATTTTGTAATTATGAAGAAAAAAATTAAAAATAAAGCTTAGGAGAAATTTTTTTACAAAAATTTCGTCAAAAAATTAATTTTAAATTTTAACATATTACTATTGAACATTTAAAATACACTAAATTGTAATTCGTATTTTTGTAATAAGTACATGCAGGTCTGTCGATAGACTCAATCAATACAAGGAGGGGAAGGTGAGAGGCGTTAGTCTCTTTACTCTTATTCACCGGTCTGAGAACATTTATTAAAAAGTATTTCAAAAAATAGCTTTGTTCATTAAAATAGAACTATATAGGTTAAGTATTATAATTGGGCGCTAAAAGAAACTAATAAACGAAAACTACTAACAAATGAAATAAGAATTTTGAGAATGATTTGTGGACTAACTTTGAAAGATAAAGTAAGTAATGAAAAAGTTACAAATCTTGGAGGCGTGATTGATATCAATAAAGTTATAAAAAGGCAGACTCGGATGGTTTGGGCATGTTTCCAGAAGAAATAGTGTAGATTTTAATTGTCATCTTTGCTGATCCGCTCACCCCAGCTTGCTGGGATTAATCATGCCCGTTAAAATGGAATGATGAAGATATAGGTTCATTATTATTGGCTATTTTCCTTAATATGTTCCTAGTAATCCATTTGCCACTCTAGTTTTTTTATAATTTTTTCATATCAATATCCGTATAGATGATTATTTGATTCCTTTTTCCAAATTCATAAAAAAAATTTTTATATAGAGTTATTTAGATACGCTAATGGAGCATCTTTGCAACTTTGACATGGTTTCTGCCTGCCTCATTGCTCATAAACATAAAGATTATAATCTTTCTGTTATGCTCGCATCATCTACTAATCCTACCACTCGCAAAATTTTATCGCAGCAAATCGCTATTTGGAAACTTCAGAGAATTGATCAGTTAATGAGTCCTAAACGTTTATGCATTTTCATCTTGATAGCCGCGCAAATATCATTTCAAACTTCGTCAAAAATAGAAATCAAACCATTAGCCCAACTGTCATCCTGGAAAAAGTCTTTTTCCCTCATGTCGCAATTTATTTGCTTTTACGAAGACTCCATATCTTCTACTTTTAATCTTTTTGAAAGCTGCCTTAAAGATACAAAAGTATTTTTTTATTTTTGATACTTTTTTACAAGTTTGATTATGAGATGGAGAGATTAATATTGAAAAACTTTTGGTAAAAAAGTATTTATTGAGTTACAAACAGACACGACAATGCACTTAAACATCGAACTGTCTCCCTTAGTTTGACTAGTATTGCTAATTTTTTTCAAAAGTAAATGACACGCAATTTTTTTTAAATTTCTTATGTGTAAACATTTTTTAGGCCCTCCATTTTATAATACCTTGCTAATATAGCAATAATTTTTTCATAGATTGATACGCGATACTAACTTTTATATCTAAAAATTTGAAACGCATTGCCGAATGATCTATACCATTTTAATGAATTCTTTTCTATATATGTGCAACATATATAGAAAAGAATGTTAAAGACATTAAAAATGATTTATATTATTTTATTCAACTCCTTTTCTATGATTATATTTCACCTTAAATGCGAACTTTCTCTATTTTGTTGTAAAATGTTTTAGGTTGGATATCACGATAAATCTGGTACTGTAGTGTATCCATTTCCTGATCACTTTCAGATTGAACATCAAAAGAAAGAGCTCTCTGTTGATGTGTCTTATCAGTTGATCAAGATGTACTCTGATTCAACGAATAATGCAAAGATTATTTTCTCTCCTGAAACATACTCTATCTATCCATGCGATTATAGCTTAAGGTAAAACTCCTCTATTTATTGAATAAATCAAAAAATCTCTATTGTTACATTCTGTTTATAACCTGTTACTTTTCAACCTTTTAAGCAAAAATTTTCTTCTAAAGATTAAAAGGGGTATTTTAATCTCTAAAATACTTTACAAATTACCTTGATTTGAAGGCACTACTAGAATAAAAATAGTTTAACACAATAATACAAAAATTGTCGTGCAGGAAATTATTTATGTTTACAATTTGTCGCTTTTCAAACTTGAGAAAAATTTTATATTTACAAATCTCCCTTTTGAGCTTGAAAATAATTGTAGAAGCACACTTTTCTGTTATCCTGGTAAATTGCGATAGTAAGACAACAATTGTCAAAAAAGTAAGCTTCCTCCCTCTAAAGTAATTCACACCAGATATTTTTTTTATCAATTTATTTCTTCATGCCGATTTGTCTGATCTTATCAGGTGAGGATTCTGTATAAATAGGAAATTAAAGGTTGAATAATGAGATTATATAACTTTCAGACATCTAAGAAAATTTAGAGTAGAGATTGATAGTAGATGTGCCTACCAGATCTTTTTGAAAGCTTTCACAAGCAGATGTGAAGAATCTTGGAATAATAGTGTTTTCTGTTTATCACATTTATTGGAAAAATAGGTATGTCGAAATCGCAACGCACACAACTTTTAAATTCATACAGATGTTATGTGAAATTGTCTAAAGTTTAAAAAAAATTCGAATATTTTATTTTTAAAACCTGCCACGCGATACCTACGAACAAAAGTAATCCTTATTTTAATACAAATGAGTTTAGTCAAGAAATATTTTGATTAATACTTCATCATGAATGTACTCATATTTTTTTTCTATATTTCCTAGCTGGATCATTTCTCAGCTGTTGTTAACTGTCAATCAATCTATAATTTCGAATGAATTCAACGTTTTCGTATCCTATTCCTTCTCATCCCAATTACTAAGCATTAAAAGTGACACTCTTTGGCACTGGGCTATCTACACCTTAGCTCAGGCCAATCGTAGGGGTGGATTTTTGCCACTCATTAAAGATATACTGCTTCGTAACGTGTCCACGGAGCCTTCTTTCAATCCTGGTGAACTATTCTGCATTGATGAGTTACACATTGATTCAAAACTTATTTACTCTATGAAGGTATATTGTATATTCAAATTATTTATAGAATTGTCTTTATGTTTATTATTTTTATAGGCAATTAAATGTCGTAATTTGGAGTATAAAAATTTACATTTTGAAAATTTGGTTTACTCTGAAGATTTCCTTAAAGCACACGATCTCTTTATTGGTGAAGTTGCACCTCAATTAGTAGTGGACGGTAAACAGACATTCTCACATACGTTGTTTCTATTACGCACACATTAATGAGTTATTTGTTGATAGTATAGCGAAAGCAATTATAAAGTTTAAATATTATGTAGGTATATACTAGAGTACTGCGTGGGACGAGTATCTCTGGGGCCACTCACATACAATTTTCTCGGGGGCGGGTGTGGAAACATTGTATGCTATAAAATATTTTGTTTTATAGTTAACTTTGATATTAAGTGTAGAACCTAGATTTAAACTAGTAGACTTAAGTGTATTGAAAATATAAAGTAACTTGTGATATACTTTTAAATTTAGCCTTAATTACATTTTCTTCAAAAAGATTTTGCATCATGGTTACCCGTCTGGTCAGTTAAAGAAATTTTAGTTCACCTGGTGAAATGAAAGATAAGCAGCACTCTTATCATCTCCAGTGGGCAATATTTTATTTTTGGGGCGTGAGTATGGTTGGTTAGATGCTGGATTCGATAACTCAAGGTCTTGGGTTCGATCCTAGATCAAGCTTGCTTTCCTCATAGTTCAATACAAGCGGCGCAATTGTGCCTTTTTGATGAAAACACCCTACGGTACCATTACCATTTATTGATGAATTTTTAATTAACCCTTTCGTGACCAGAAAAATCAGACGATATTTATTAAAAAGCAGATTCATAAAACTATTCGAAAAAACAGACGAAGGTAAAATTGTTTATGTATCATATATGATACACTGCTCACAAAAGGATAAATAAAGGATGATATTAGAAAATAAATTAAAAGTCTGCTTATATTTTTATTCACTATTGAAATTTCGAATTAAATTTCAATCACTGAAAGCGATAATAAATAACTTAACTTGTACATAATTAACCCTTTGAAGACCAAAATTTTGAAAACGATTCGTCTGCTTTCTTTTTCAATGGAATTTTATATAATCAAAGCAAACGATTTTCATTTCTTGGGACGCTGGTGTCTCACTGGTCCTCAAAGGCTTAAGCTACATGGTTATTTTATTATTAACAAACAATTAAAACTAATATTAATCTTAAAATGATAAATGTTGGATAAGTTTGCGCGGTAAAAATTAATGGAAGTTGTAGCGGGCACTCGCATAAATAAAAAATAAAGCGGTAAAGAATTTCTTTCTCTTGTATATACATTACAGTTTAATGTCAAAAATATATATGACTACTAGTATGATGGTACTGTCATGCTGTCTTCTTTTTTTTTTTATCAAATATTCATCTATTTTATATTTAAGGACTTGCAGAGAAGTTGCGAGAGTATCTAGCCTTATTGAAAGTATCAAGCCCAGCAATCTTTGATTACGAGACCGGTGCACAAATTTTCGATAATTATCTCGAAGTATTCAATACTTCGGAAAATTTTCAGGTTTCTTTAAGGATTATTTAATAACCTTTTCAAGAAATTAAACCGAATTTATCTTTAGATTTTAAACGACCAAGTCGGTGATGATAATTCAAAAATGGCTCAACTCTGTAATAGAGCTATCTCTACATACACCAGCATCGCTAAAAATCTGCCTAACAAAACTCCTATACAAACGTAAGGTTTTATCTCAAAAATTTTGTGTTTTAGCCAAATAATTTTAACTACTTCCAAGATTTTCTTGGAAAAAACATTTCTTCAAAAATAAAAGAATCACACAATAAAGAGCCCCAGTAACTTGAAATAAATTTAAAAATATTTATAAAAACATATTTATTCTTTCTTTGGTAAGTGTTTTTATGTCGACTTTTCCAAGAAAAATAAGAGCTATTTAGAAAGACTCTGCATTTCTTCCAAAAATAAGTTCTTCATTATTTGTCTTTAAAATGATGTGTTATCAAGATATTTGCCCAGATTATGTGTTGTAAGATTTCTATGTTCAGTTTTACATTCAAATATAACTTATTTATAGAAACTAAAAATTGATGTGTTTAATCTATTTCTATTATAATTCAAAACTTTTTCAGCAAATCAACATTCGTCATCTAAGTTTTTTATAAGGAATAGTTTTATTACATCATAATCTATCCTCCCGATTATAACAAAACTTACACGCGCTTATCAACTTTTTGGCAGTAGACCAATCCGCTTAAAAGTTTATTTAGATATTGTGTAAACGAATTCCTAAAGCATATGATGTTGATGTTTTGGGGTGAAGATAGATATCCGATACTCATAAATCCCAAAATCTTCTTTCAACATCTCATTTCCATGGACACGTATTTAGATTAGTGTCCGGCGAATTGATCTTAAGGAGTGAATTTGTATAAATATATTTAACTAGCTTAATAATTTTCATAAGTTTGTTTATTTAGAATAGATGTAATTTGATTTATTTACCGTTAATCCGATTGCTTTTAGGACACTTCACTGCGAACCATTTATATTAGAAGACCTAGCCTTATAAGACAAAGTACTGTCTAAGGCCTTCAATTAAGATAAATAAAATGGATTTTCAACTTTTTCCTTATTTTGTTTTAGATTATGCAAAATCGAAATGTGTAAGAGGATATCTGACTTACTTTTTGGTTGTTTTGAAGAGTTTTACAGTGTCAGTTCAAATTCATTCAAATCGCGTGCTTTAAACTTATGCTTCAACTCCAAATCCAAACTACAAAGCATCCTTCGCTGTCTCACTCCTAACTTTTTCAACGAAGATTTTGTCCTTAATGAGAAATTGCGGTATAAACTAATCGAAGAAACTATTTTTGCTTAATCCAATCTAACGGCTACCCTGAAAAGACCACTTCATCCTTCTTTTTTATTTTATAATACTTTACAAACTAAAACTTGAAATGTAAATTTGTTTTAAAGTATTTTTATAGTAAAAGAAAAACATTTTTAAATAAATAATAATTATTCTTTTAAAAACAAATATATTTTGTTTTATTTTTTTCCCTTTTAGATTATTATTGATTCATGAAACAAGTTTTATTTTTTTCTTAATTAAACTTTGATTTTATTCCATTAGCCATCTTGGCTTATGAGATTTAAAAAAATGAAAATTACCAGGATAATATATTTTATCTTTCAAAATATTAATTGTGATGCTTCTTTGTCTAACCTTAGTCTATACCAGAAATTGACATACTTTTTTCCAGAAGTCCTCCTTTTATTTTTTAAATTTCTTTCATCATTCCATTTTAACATCCTTGAATAGTCACAGCATGCTTGAGTATACCAAGTCACTATTAAAGATAAATAAACAAGATGAATCAAGCTAGCTCAATTTTCTGTCTCGAGTACAACCTGTCTTTTTGATCACCCAATCTAAACCATAAACTTTCCATTTCTAGATTAATTTCCTTCTATCCTAACTTAATTTAAAAGCGTCTTTTTAACTATTTATATCAATATAGTTTTCTGACTTTCAATTAATTGCACTGCTGACTCTTGAACGGCTATATATACCAGGGCTACTCAACTATTATAAGCAAAGGTCCAGTTAGACAAGTTCCAATGTGTGCATAGGTCCAAAAATTTTTATTACATGAAATAAAGAAAATAAAATATTCACTGTTTATATTATTTTAGAAAACGTGGAAATGATAAAAATATTGAATTTTGTAGCTAAAATATAACAAGACTAGGATTTACGATTGAAGACTTTACAATGAAAAAATCAACACTCAAGACTTTAGTGAGAAAAATGACACTTCTTGTTAGCTCCCTAAATTTTGGTACTAATTTAGTAACAGTGGTGGAGGTGTTCACTGGCCATACATGAGGCAAACTTGTTCTTCACAAAGTTCATGGTAGAGAAAGCAGACTCGCAGTAGTAAGTGGAGCCAAACATTGTGAGAATTTGTACTACTAGTCTGTGAAGAGTAGGAAAATTAGCAGAGAATCCTTTCTTTGTCCAAAATGTTTCTGGTGCACAATCATAGAGTACTTGTTTCAGCCCTCATTCTCTTGAAAGTCAATTAGTTCCAGATGGATTTTTGCAGCATCTACCCATTTGCAGGTGAGTTTTGCTTCGACTGAAAATTCTGTGATATCTGTCACCAGAAAAGGGTTTTGAATGAACAGCAGCAGCTGTTCTTACGGACTTCAGCTCTGCTTTGCTATCCATCACTTCGCAGCTGCGAAGGATGGACACCCGGTTCACGGCTTTGGAGGGACAGCTAGTGTCCTCTCGCTCCGTGACACCGGGTACGGCCTCGTCTCCCACAGCCTCCGTCATCTCATCCGCGATACCTTCTTCGGCTATGTTACCCGCTGTTTCTCATACCGTAAGCGCCTTTTCCACGGTATCGAACCCATCGCTCCCCTCGGTGCCGACCTTCCCGTCGGCCCAGGGTGTTTCCCCAACTTTGGGGTATGTTCCTGGTCGCCTCCCTGGTGCCCTTCCGGCCGGCTATGCCACAGCCGACCATGTGGACCCCAGTATCTATTCCACCCCTCCCGACGTCCTTGCGGACCGTCGAGTCCGGGTTATCTTGGAACTCTCTAGGGCGAAGGAGTTAAACATAAAAGATGAGGTTCTCATCTTCTATTTGGAGACCCTTCGTTCCTTCATCCCGCTCTTGCCATCCGAGGTCCTCGCCAATCTGAACGGAATGCTCCGCACGCATGTCATTGCGGCGCACTCCACGTGGACAAATGTCCACCACCAGGCCCCGTCCCTTCTATCCATAGCGGGGATAACTGGAGTGGATCTCTCCAGGCCGAGTGCTGGCGCACGAGAAGCTCCCGCCACCCGTGGTCGAGGGCGATTTCGGCCTTCCACTTCCGCGGCCCGTAAAAAGTAGAGGGACTAACAGCTTGAGGTTCCGCCTTACCTCGCTGTTTTGCTGTGGTGCACAGCCTTCCCCTCCTTCATCAGTCTATTCTGATTCAGAATCTCCCGGGTCCGCTCTCCCGCCCGTCGGGCGTACTAGGAGACCGGATTCCGGCTCAACCTCGCGGTCCGCGAGAGGTAACAGGGCCAACAACAGGCGATATCGCCTCACCTCCATGTTTTGCTGCGGTCCGCAGCCCTCCACTCCCTCTCCCTCACAATCTGATCCAGATTCACCCATGACCACTCTCCCGCCAGATTGGCGTATAGGGAGATCGGATTCCGATTTCCCCATTGGTTATGGGCCGCCCAGCGCGACTTCTCCTCCCCTGGGTTCCAGGCACAGAAGGCTAGCCTCACCACCTCCTGTGGCTGAGACGTTGCCCCAGCCACCCGGCTCGGAGCTCCCTGCGGAGTCCTGGGCGCCTGGGAGGCTGTCAGTTCATTTCCCCCATGGGTACGGGTCAGAGGAGTCGCCCAGGCAGCATCGCGCCTTGGGCTCTCCCCCACCACTCATCTCGGGAAGACTCCCCCCAGACTCGAGGATTCCTCCTGTCTCTCCCGCGGGGTACCCGCATGGCTACGAGCCTTTTATCCCGCCTAGCCCAGAGCCCCCTTCTCCAGAACCTCTGCCTCTGGACAGTCTGCTTGCCGCACCTATAGACAGCCCATCCTTCAGGGTCCCTGAAGGCGGTTTTCTCCATGACCTAGGGATTCCCGCGGGCTCATCCGTTCCCATTCCGGAGATTCCCCCACCCGTTCCGGCGTCACCAAGACTGATTCAGTCTTTTATCACGATCTCCGACGGTCAGCCCTCTATCACCCGGGAACCACCCCCCGCCTCCTCGTCTCCCCCCCAGCCCGTGGCGACCCATCCGCCAGGGCTGATTCAGACGAGGATTAGGATCGTCGATGGCAAGCCAGTACTGGTTAGGGGAGACACGGAGCAGACGCCCACGCTGCCCCCCCTTAACATCCTCCTACCAGTCCCCATCGACCCGGCGGTCGCACCCTCCTTCACGTTTCAGTCGGACGGGTCCATCGCGGTTTGCATTGGGGATCAAAGGTTCTTTATCCCCGCGCACCCAGGAGCCCTTCTGGACTTCTACAACGCTCACAAGACCCTGTTCCCTCCCAGATTCTGGAAGAACATCTTCTCACAGGTGATGTCCTTCGATCCGGAGGACAACCCATGCCCGGACCCGGATGAGGACCAAATTCAATCAATAATCGACATGTCTTCATGCAAGAACCTCCTTAGGTCCTACTCAGCATCCGCAAGAATGTCGGAATTGCCCGCCAACGCCTCATTCCGGGTCTCGGCCCCTCTATTCAGGCCCCCGTCCGACCTTAAGCACGTCGGGATCCTCAACATCCTCAAGCGGGGTTACAGACCCAAGCTCATCTCGAACGAGCCGTTCCACTCCTTCTCGAGATTCTCGAAGCCACCCACATGCCAGAGATCTTTCCTGGTTCAGCAGGTCCTGCCGAAACTTGTGGAACATGGCATTCTGGAGGTGGCTAGGAACCCCAGGATCATCTCCCCTTGTTTCTTGGTTCCCAAGGCCAACGGGAAGACACGTCTGGTCGCGGACTTCGGGTTCTCCAGAGAACTGTTCGCTACGCCCCCAATTCGCCTCACGGCACCTTTCCAGCTTAGGTACATCCCGGAGAACCTAGTTTGGGCAACTAGGCTCGACCTGTCGGACGCCTTTTACGGAATCCGTATACAAGCAGCCTGGCGAAACTGCTTTTGCGTTAAATTAGGCGGCAAAATCTGGCAATTCACCAGGCTCCCGATGGGAGCTTGCTTCAGCCCAGCAGTCCTCCAGAACACGATGCGCCGACTAGTTGGCACTTTCAAGGCTCGCTTGCCACCACAGTGCGCGCTAGCGGTCAAGATCATCGTGTACCTGGACGACTTCCTCATCCTGGCGGATTCCCAGGATCGCACGGACTGGGTCACCAAGCGCTTCACCCTCTTCTTGCAAGAGGAATGCGGAATCCGCATAAACACGGAGAAATCCATTCTCCGGCCCACACAGGCCCTCGAGTTCCTCGGGGCCCGCCTCGATCTAGGTACTAGGACGATGGGTGTCCCGGATACCAAGAAAGAGGCCCTCCTTCGGGCACTGTGCGCCTTTTTGTTGGCACAGAACTGCCCGGAGGTGCCACTCAAATGGAGGCAGAAGATCATGGGCATCTTGAACTACTATGCAGCAACGCTCCCTGGTAAGTTCAGGATCATCTCCAACCTATATCATTGGGAAGATCTCGCCTCCTACGGCCAACTGGTTCAGCTGGCTTTCCCTTACGTGATGGATACCATCCTCGTTCCCTGGAGCTTGGCAAGACCCAGGCAGCTTGATGGCACTGTCTATGTAGACGCGTCCCTGATGGCTCTGGGTTTCTACACCGAAGAAGGCTCCTGGTGCTTTCCAATCCGGGCTCCCGACTGGAACATAACCGACTTGGAGCTTCTCGCCATCATCCTAGCCCACTTTACCTGGCCATCCCGGAAGATTCTTTCGGACTCAATGGCCGCAATTGGATGCATTCGCAAACTGGGCAGCAGCTCCTGGCGCCAAGGCATCCTGCTTCTATGGCTAGAAGCCTCCAGTACCTGGATTGACGCCTTGCGCACCTCTATCGAGCACATCAGATCGGAAGATAACCCGGCGGACGAACCGTCCCGGCGCCAATCTTCCGCGAAAGAACACACGCTCGACATCTGGGATTCCCAGATATCTTTGGATTCCAAAGATTGGAGAGACTTCTTCGACAAAATCCTCACTACCTTCAAGTGGATCACTGAAGAAAGGATGAAGAAGTTCTCTCCCATGTGGCCTGTGCAATGATCCCACAATGCCATGAAGATAGACCCTATCGACTGCCCACTTGGCGCCAAGACGACAACAGAAGATTCTTCTCATTGGTCAATAAAGCTTGGCAAAAGGACGGGCTACGCCCCCTTGCTAACAGCCTGTTAACAAGTGGAGATGCTAACTACCCGTCCAATAGCAAGCCAGCCCGGGCTTCCGCTGCTCTCCTTGGTATAAAAGCAGCCGCGCACAGGCCCATTTCACTTCTTTTGCTCTCGTTTTTCACTCTATTCCCACCCTCCACTCCCTTGATGCTACGAAAGCCAAAGATCCTTTGGTTATTTCCAGTCCCTAGCGGAGCTGCCTAATGGACAAATGGGGAGACAACAACAGATCTGGATTCCAGCTCAACTCACACAGAAACCCGCAAGATTCTTGACGGCACACAGCAGGATTCCTCGCTCTATCATTATTTTGTGCCTTACCTGCAGCGTTAAACAAACACGATTTATAAGTATCGGATACCTTATCTTCAACCCACAAACAAGAACAACATCATATGCTTTAAAAATCAATTAGGCGTTGAGTAGTTTACTATAGCTAAGATGTCTAACTTAAAATGTTCTATTGAAATAATATATTTTTGGCTGGTTTTTGAACTCTTGTTAAAAAATGGTTCTTTATTTTTATTTTCTGAAATTTTCATAAAATCTAGATTACTTACAAAAAATGAACTATTAAAAAAGTTAACTTTTGTTGACCTAATAATAAGATTTGAAGAATTATTTTTTGAAGTGTTATTAGAAAATAAAGGTTGTCTTTTAGTGCCCTATTTATTATGGTGGCGTTATCAGTGCAGTGGTGAAAGGGAAAATAGACAATAGCAAGAGATAAATTCTGTGCCAGACTCAAATTATTATGGAAGAGACTGTGCGTCGCCAACTAGATGTGCACCTATGTACTATATATATATATATTTAAAATAGTTGCCTTAGTTGAAGTTTAAGACAGGGTTGGGGCCTGGGGGAATAATACTCAAGGGAATATAAAAGAAAATACTTTATTCAAATTTATAACATACTTTTTTATCTATATTCTATAAATCACGTATAGATGAATTTCTTTGCAAGCCAAGTAACTTTTCGATCTTTTCATAACGCCAAGAAGTTTTATCTAGATCTGCTATAACTTTATCTAATTCTCGCATTCTCTCTTTGTGATTTACTATCATTAAAAAAAATATAAAGCGCATTTTTATTAAGTTTATAAAATAATTAATACATTTGGAACTTGTACTTGAAAACGGTTCTTTGTTTAACGCTGCAGAGGGCAGATTCAAAAATCCATCATCTAAAATAAACATATGGAAATACAAACTCGCAAAACATGAGATACACATAACGTAAAAACGCTGGCTCTCAAACTTAGGTTTTACGACAGGATTTTACTTCTTAAAAACACTGAAGCCCTAAAAGCAAATAATTAAAATGTATGAAGTTATTTATTATAATAATTATGCATACCGGAATATCCGAATTTAAAATATTTCAACCCAAAACTTACTGCAACTATGATGCATACACAAAAATACATTTCAGAATGAAAAAGGAGTAAGATACTATATAATCATATTTACAAAATCGATAAAATTTAAGTTCAATAGTCTCGGGAGTTTTTTTCTATGCAATTTCATATTGAGTTATATTTTCTTCTGGTAAAGAGACAGCTAGTTGATGTGAGGTGAAGAAATTATTTGTAATGATATCTCTACCTGTGTTGAAAAACGGCTCAGCTAACTATCACCACATCTTTGGAAAGGCCTCTGTGAACATTATTGCCTCTTTTTTCCAGTATAAACAATTTGTCCGCTCAAGTGCTGGGGGCGTAAAGTGCTCCCCCCCCCTATTTTTTTCAGATATTAATAAGTTTTTATAAATATTTTTAATGTTACATATATATTTCAACTATGCTGAATTCAGTAGTGATGTCCATTTTTTATCAAACCTATCAAAAAATTGATTTATATTTGACAGGTCATCTCAAAAAGGAACTTTTTATTTAAATAATTATATAAAGTTTTTTACACATGTATACCCATTTTCAAATATGCTAAATTCTGTGGTGATATTCATTTTTTATAAAAATCAATCAAACCTCTCAAAAAATTGATTTATATTTGACACCTCATCTCAAAAAAAGAACTTTTTATCTAAATAATTATATAAAGTTTTTTACACATGTATACCCATTTTCAAATATGCTGAATTCAGTGGTGATATTCATTTTTTATAAAAATCAATCAAACTGTCAAAAAATTGATCTAAATTTGACAGCTCATCTCAAAAAGCTTTTTATCTAAATAATTATATAATGTTTTTTTTACACATATACACTGCTCCTTCGCTTTACCGCCAACCCCGCATACCGCCATACAATTATGTAGACCCGATTTCTCTCCATTATAATTCCTCCGATTTAACGCCCCTCGCTATCCGCCAATAACATTGATAGAACAAGCACACTTTACTTCATTGAAATAACCCTTGATTTAACACCATGCGTTGTTGATGCAATTTTAGCTGTGATTAATGAGTTGTTTGATCCCTCGCACAAACGCCACCCCGTTTCAATGCCTCCCGCGTAATGCCATAAAATTATATAGATCAAATTTTTCTCTTTTATAACTCCCCCAATATAACGCCACTGTTGTCAGCATAGCATTTTATATCATGTATTGCTGTTAACTATAATAATATTTACTTTTATTTATTCAAAAATAATAGCCTTTGCCATAATTTTCCTTCTATTTATGTTTTAGTGACACTTTTGTACTCATTAGGCATTTTTAGTTACTATTAAGGAAATTCACATAAGAAAATATTTCTGGCTACTAGTAACAAATCTAGAGTGATATTATAATAAGAAAAACGCTCAAATGAGGTTTCGAACTCAAAGTGTAAAGAAAAAGCAATGCTGGATTTTAACTAACTCAATTATTTCATTAAGTAATTTGTACAGCAAATTTTTTTTATTTATCACTTTTTTTTGTTTATACGCATCTTTTTGCAAATATATCTTTCTTTCTTTCTATTGCTTTCTTTTTATCTTAGATCCCCTGGGATAAGTCTCTTGGCTGTAAATTTACCAACTTGGGCGCTTAGGGGGAATCTCTATCTGGCGTCTATCTCGTACACCGTGTAGCAGTGTTACAATGTCTAGGCACAGTCCAGCTCTATTGTATTCCTCATTATTCACTGTCTCAGGGCATTTTCACTTTATCAGTTCATGTCACAAAATTTCAAGGTAAGCAAGTTCATTGTTGGTTCGATCAGCACCTTATTATTGACGGATTCATTGAATACAGCAAATTTATGACGTTTTTAGAAGCTTAAAGATGTGTATTTTCGATATGTCTTTGTCCAAGTTTGTTAAAACTATTCCGATGACATCAGTAGAGTTTGGCTCACCATCAGATCTTGAAAAGATTAATGAAAAATCTGTACAACCACGGCGCAGTTCTTATGCTCCGGCTAAGTTTGGAACGAAGCAACGTGACTTTCAGGTTTCGTTGTATAATGGTAGGGACTGGCTGGAATTTTCGATGGAAAAGAAAGCAGCGTATTGTTACTGCTGACGACATTTTTCAAAACATAGTGCAGATAAACAGTTCAGTCAGCGGCTATACCAACTGGCGACACGCTTTGGAAGATAAACGTGTGTCAACGCTGGTTGAAACGCAGCTCGACAAAAACAGGTATTACTTGAGATCCATTGCTCAAGTTATCCAGTTTTTGTGCATTAATGAACTTCCTCTGAGGGGCGACAAACACAGTGGTATGGATACTCTGGATCAAGAAAGCATGGATGAGCCTTCTGGTCTGTTTCTTAGACTCTTTGAGTATACCATGCAAAAAGACGAAAAGCTCCGAAACATATTTAAGACTGTGCCAAAGAATGCCAGCTATACGTCTGCTATGGTGCAGAATGAACTGATTGCGATCATGAAGAATGTTGGGCTGAGAAAAGTTGCTGCCGATGTTAAATCAGCTGATATTCCGTGGTACACGCTAAAATCCGATGGAACTCGTGATCCTACCAACACTGAAAATATTTCAGTAGTTGTTCGATTTGTCAAAGAAGGGAAGGTACACGAAACTTTGGTGGCCATGCCTACTTCTGAACAACTGGATGCAGATTCGCCAAAGTCTTGAAGGCTGCGGATTGGAAACTGCTTGTATACTTTCCCAATGTTATGACGGTGCCTCAGTGATGTGCGGGAAAAATGGTGGAGTACAGAAGAAGGTCCAGGAACGTTTAGGAAGAGATGTTCCCTACGTTCACTGCTTCAACCACCAGCTGCACCTGGTTGTTGTGCATGCAGTTGGAGAGCACAAAGAAGTAGAGAAGTTTTTTTCAACATGTGGTGCCTTGTATAATTTTGTTCGTCGCCCCAAGCTTGACCGGTTATATGACGGTACCAAGTTAAAGCGGCTTCTTGAGCAACGCTGGACCGGTCATCTAGCAACGACGTCAGCCATCCTGGATAACCACCAGCATCTGGTTGACCTCTGGGAGACGTGTGAAGAAGCAGGATGTGATGCTGCTGTGTGTATCGAAGCTGCCGGTCTGCTGAAACAGCTGCACAGTGAGCAATTCATGTTTATTGCACACTGTGTATACAAACTGCTCACCATTCTGCAGCCTGTCGACAAGCTTTTGCAGTGCCGCGATTGTGACTTAACAGCAGGCATTCGCTTGATCAACAGTACATTAGAAACCATCAAGAAAATGCGTGAAGATGCAGATGAAACATGCGAGTCAATAAAAGAGGAACTCAAAAAGTTTGATCTTGTAGTCGCAACCCACCCGAAACTTAAAGATGCAGTCGTGCTTTCTGTTGTTGGATACACGTCTGAAGATCATGATTCGAATGAGGCAGCAATGCAGAAGCGCATTTTGGTTGAAATGCTTGACAGTTGCATGGTGGAACTAAGTACACGGTTTTCGGAACGAAACTGTGCTCTCTCCACGTCCTTTTCCAACCTCTGGCCCGAAAACGAAGGCTTTCTTGATGTTGATAAAGTTCAAAAACTTGCAGAGCTTATTAAATTAGATCCACAGTCATCTTTGTTTGCAGCGGAATGCTTGGTGGCCAAAAATCTGATCCATGTCAGTATATGTCCAACAGCCATACTTGATCAATTCGTATAATCGCCATATGGGAGGTGTAGATCTCTTAGATCAAGCAGTAGGATGCTACCGTCCAAATATATCTTGGAAAAAGTGGTATGGATCGTTGATCATAAATTGCTTTTCGATAATGAGAATAGCTTCATGGAAAGTTCATCGAGCAACTGGTGGCAAAATGGATCAATTAGAGTTTACAAGATCAATTGTTTTAAGTCTGATCAAAAACCCAAGATCAGTAGAAAGAATGGACCTCTTGGTAAAAGAGTAAAAATAGTAGCACAATCTCATTATCTGCAAAAAAGCAAAAATCAGGGAAGGTGTAGAGTCTGTAAAAAAATGCAAGATTGGAATGTGCCGTGTGCAAAGAACGTTTGCATAATCTTTGTTATTCTGTTTATCATTCAAAACAATAGAGCTACCGATTTTCATATGAAAGAAAATATATGCTTAACCCCATTGTTCCCAAATGGGAACAGTCAAGTTTGATAAGATGGCATATTATTTTTTGAATTTTTTTTTTATTCTAATAAATATAATAAATTTATATTTTTGTCAAATATTTTGAAATATAAAGGGTCTTGGGGTTTAATGGCGTACCTCCCCCCCCCCCCCCCAAAATGGGGCACGAAAAAACGGCACTCAAAACTACTATTACAACAAGGCAATTAAAAAAGTTGGAACAACCATAACAATACATTTGATCAGACATTTTATTGCTTTTTTTTTTAATTTTGGTTTGATTTTGAATTTCCTCAAGTTTTCAATGGCTTCTTTTTAATTTTCCATTCCATCAATAAAAGAAATGTAAAAAGCATCTAACTCAATTATTTCATTAAGTAATTTGTACAGCAAATTTTTTTTATTTATCACTTTTTTTGTTTATACGCATCTTTTTGCAAATATATCTTTCTTTCTTTCTATTGCTTTCTTTTTATCTTAGATCCCCTGGGATAAGTCTCTTGGCTGTAAATTTACCAACTTGGGCGCTTAGGGGGGAATCTCTGTCTGGCGTCTATCTCGTACACCGTGTAGCAGTGTTACAATGTCTAGGCACAGTCCAGCTCTATTGTATTCCTCATTATTCACTGTCTCAGGGCATTTTCACTTTATCAGTTCATGTCACAAAATTTCAAGGTAAGCAAGTTCATTGTTGGTTCGATCAGCACCTTATTATTGACGGATTCATTGAATACAGCAAATTTATGACGTTTTTAGAAGCTTAAAGATGTGTATTTTCGATATGTCTTTGTCCAAGTTTGTTAAAACTATTCCGATGACATCAGTAGAGTTTGGCTCACCATCAGATCTTGAAAAGATTAATGAAAAATCTGTACAACCACGGCGCAGTTCTTATGCTCCGGCTAAGTTTGGAACGAAGCAACGTGACTTTCAGGTTTCGTTGTATAATGGTAGGGACTGGCTGGAATTTTCGATGGAAAAGAAAGCAGCGTATTGTTACTGCTGTCGACATTTTTCAAAACATAGTGCAGATAAACAGTTCAGTCAGCGGCTATACCAACTGGCGACACGCTTTGGAAGATAAACGTGTGTCAACGCTGGTTGAAACGCAGCTCGACAAAAACAGGTATTACTTGAGATCCATTGCTCAAGTTATCCAGTTTTTGTGCATTAATGAACTTCCTCTGAGGGGCGACAAACACAGTGGTATGGATACTCTGGATCAAGAAAGCATGGATGAGCCTTCTGGTCTGTTTCTTAGACTCTTTGAGTATACCATGCAAAAAGACGAAAAGCTCCGAAACATATTTAAGACTGTGCCAAAGAATGCCAGCTATACGTCTGCTATGGTGCAGAATGAACTGATTGCGATCATGAAGAATGTTGGGCTGAGAAAAGTTGCTGCCGATGTTAAATCAGCTGATATTCCGTGGTACACGCTAAAATCCGATGGAACTCGTGATCCTACCAACACTGAAAATATTTCAGTAGTTGTTCGATTTGTCAAAGAAGGGAAGGTACACGAAACTTTGGTGGCCATGCCTACTTCTGAACAACTGGATGCAGATTCGCCAAAGTCTTGAAGGCTGCGGATTGGAAACTGCTTGTATACTTTCCCAATGTTATGACGGTGCCTCAGTGATGTGCGGGAAAAATGGTGGAGTACAGAAGAAGGTCCAGGAACGTTTAGGAAGAGATGTTCCCTACGTTCACTGCTTCAACCACCAGCTGCACCTGGTTGTTGTGCATGCAGTTGGAGAGCACAAAGAAGTAGAGAAGTTTTTTTCAACATGTGGTGCCTTGTATAATTTTGTTCGTCGCCCCAAGCTTGACCGGTTATATGACGGTACCAAGTTAAAGCGGCTTCTTGAGCAACGCTGGACCGGTCATCTAGCAACGACGTCAGCCATCCTGGATAACCACCAGCATCTGGTTGACCTCTGGGAGACGTGTGAAGAAGCAGGATGTGATGCTGCTGTGTGTATCGAAGCTGCCGGTCTGCTGAAACAGCTGCACAGTGAGCAATTCATGTTTATTGCACACTGTGTATACAAACTGCTCACCATTCTGCAGCCTGTCGACAAGCTTTTGCAGTGCCGCGATTGTGACTTAACAGCAGGCATTCGCTTGATCAACAGTACATTAGAAACCATCAAGAAAATGCGTGAAGATGCAGATGAAACATGCGAGTCAATAAAAGAGGAACTCAAAAAGTTTGATCTTGTAGTCGCAACCCACCCGAAACTTAAAGATGCAGTCGTGCTTTCTGTTGTTGGATACACGTCTGAAGATCATGATTCGAATGAGGCAGCAATGCAGAAGCGCATTTTGGTTGAAATGCTTGACAGTTGCATGGTGGAACTAAGTACACGGTTTTCGGAACGAAACTGTGCTCTCTCCACGTCCTTTTCCAACCTCTGGCCCGAAAACGAAGGCTTTCTTGATGTTGATAAAGTTCAAAAACTTGCAGAGCTTATTAAATTAGATCCACAGTCATCTTTGTTTGCAGCGGAATGCTTGGTGACCAAAAATCTGATCCATGTCAGTATATGTCCAACAGCCATACTTGATCAATTCGTATAATCGCCATATGGGAGGTGTAGATCTCTTAGATCAAGCAGTAGGATGCTACCGTCCAAATATATCTTGGAAAAAGTGGTATGGATCGTTGATCATAAATTGCTTTTCGATAATGAGAATAGCTTCATGGAAAGTTCATCGAGCAACTGGTGGCAAAATGGATCAATTAGAGTTTACAAGATCAATTGTTTTAAGTCTGATCAAAAACCCAAGATCAGTAGAAAGAATGGACCTCTTGGTAAAAGAGTAAAAATAGTAGCACAATCTCATTATCTGCAAAAAAGCAAAAATCAGGGAAGGTGTAGAGTCTGTAAAAAAATGCAAGATTGGAATGTGCCGTGTGCAAAGAACGTTTGCATAATCTTTGTTATTCTGTTTATCATTCAAAACAATAGAGCTACCGATTTTCATATGAAAGAAAATATATGCTTAACCCCATTGTTCCCAAATGGGAACAGTCAAGTTTGATAAGATGGCATATTATTTTTTGAATTTTTTTTTTTATTCTAATAAATATAATAAATTTATATTTTTGTCAAATATTTTGAAATATAAAGGGTCTTGGGGTTTAATGGCGTACCTCCCCCCCCCCCCCCCCCAAAAATGGGGCACGAAAAAACGGCACTCAAAACTACTATTACAACAAGGCAATTAAAAAAGTTGGAACAACCATAACAATACATTTGATCAGACATTTTATTGCTTTTTTTTGGTTTGATTTTGAATTTCCTCAAGTTTTCAATGGCTTCTTTTTAATTTTCCATTCCATCAATAAAAGAAATGTAAAAAGCATCTAACTCAATTATTTCATTAAGTAATTTGTACAGCAAATTTTTTTTTATTTATCACTTTTTTTGTTTATACGCATCTTTTTGCAAATATATCTTTCTTTCTTTCTATTGCTTTCTTTTTATCTTAGATCCCCTGGGATAAGTCTCTTGGCTGTAAATTTACCAACTTGGGCGCTTAGGGGGGAATCTCTGTCTGGCGTCTATCTCGTACACCGTGTAGCAGTGTTACAATGTCTAGGCACAGTCCAGCTCTATTGTATTCCTCATTATTCACTGTCTCAGGGCATTTTCACTTTATCAGTTCATGTCACAAAATTTCAAGGTAAGCAAGTTCATTGTTGGTTCGATCAGCACCTTATTATTGACGGATTCATTGAATACAGCAAATTTATGACGTTTTTAGAAGCTTAAAGATGTGTATTTTCGATATGTCTTTGTCCAAGTTTGTTAAAACTATTCCGATGACATCAGTAGAGTTTGGCTCACCATCAGATCTTGAAAAGATTAATGAAAAATCTGTACAACCACGGCGCAGTTCTTATGCTCCGGCTAAGTTTGGAACGAAGCAACGTGACTTTCAGGTTTCGTTGTATAATGGTAGGGACTGGCTGGAATTTTCGATGGAAACAAAAGCAGCGTATTGTTACTGCTGTCGACATTTTTCAAAACATAGTGCAGATAAACAGTTCAGTCAGCGGCTATACCAACTGGCGACACGCTTTGGAAGATAAACGTGTGTCAACGCTGGTTGAAACGCAGCTCGACAAAAACAGGTATTACTTGAGATCCATTGCTCAAGTTATCCAGTTTTTGTGCATTAATGAACTTCCTCTGAGGGGCGACAAACACAGTGGTATGGATACTCTGGATCAAGAAAGCATGGATGAGCCTTCTGGTCTGTTTCTTAGACTCTTTGAGTATACCATGCAAAAAGACGAAAAGCTCCGAAACATATTTAAGACTGTGCCAAAGAATGCCAGCTATACGTCTGCTATGGTGCAGAATGAACTGATTGCGATCATGAAGAATGTTGGGCTGAGAAAAGTTGCTGCCGATGTTAAATCAGCTGATATTCCGTGGTACACGCTAAAATCCGATGGAACTCGTGATCCTACCAACACTGAAAATATTTCAGTAGTTGTTCGATTTGTCAAAGAAGGGAAGGTACACGAAACTTTGGTGGCCATGCCTACTTCTGAACAACTGGATGCAGATTCGCCAAAGTCTTGAAGGCTGCGGATTGGAAACTGCTTGTATACTTTCCCAATGTTATGACGGTGCCTCAGTGATGTGCGGGAAAAATGGTGGAGTACAGAAGAAGGTCCAGGAACGTTTAGGAAGAGATGTTCCCTACGTTCACTGCTTCAACCACCAGCTGCACCTGGTTGTTGTGCATGCAGTTGGAGAGCACAAAGAAGTAGAGAAGTTTTTTTCAACATGTGGTGCCTTGTATAATTTTGTTCGTCGCCCCAAGCTTGACCGGTTATATGACGGTACCAAGTTAAAGCGGCTTCTTGAGCAACGCTGGACCGGTCATCTAGCAACGACGTCAGCCATCCTGGATAACCACCAGCATCTGGTTGACCTCTGGGAGACGTGTGAAGAAGCAGGATGTGATGCTGCTGTGTGTATCGAAGCTGCCGGTCTGCTGAAACAGCTGCACAGTGAGCAATTCATGTTTATTGCACACTGTGTATACAAACTGCTCACCATTCTGCAGCCTGTCGACAAGCTTTTGCAGTGCCGCGATTGTGACTTAACAGCAGGCATTCGCTTGATCAACAGTACATTAGAAACCATCAAGAAAATGCGTGAAGATGCAGATGAAACATGCGAGTCAATAAAAGAGGAACTCAAAAAGTTTGATCTTGTAGTCGCAACCCACCCGAAACTTAAAGATGCAGTCGTGCTTTCTGTTGTTGGATACACGTCTGAAGATCATGATTCGAATGAGGCAGCAATGCAGAAGCGCATTTTGGTTGAAATGCTTGACAGTTGCATGGTGGAACTAAGTACACGGTTTTCGGAACGAAACTGTGCTCTCTCCACGTCCTTTTCCAACCTCTGGCCCGAAAACGAAGGCTTTCTTGATGTTGATAAAGTTCAAAAACTTGCAGAGCTTATTAAATTAGATCCACAGTCATCTTTGTTTGCAGCGGAATGCTTGGTGGCCAAAAATCTGATCCATGTCAGTATATGTCCAACAGCCATACTTGATCAATTCGTATAATCGCCATATGGGAGGTGTAGATCTCTTAGATCAAGCAGTAGGATGCTACCGTCCAAATATATCTTGGAAAAAGTGGTATGGATCGTTGATCATAAATTGCTTTTCGATAATGAGAATAGCTTCATGGAAAGTTCATCGAGCAACTGGTGGCAAAATGGATCAATTAGAGTTTACAAGATCAATTGTTTTAAGTCTGATCAAAAACCCAAGATCAGTAGAAAGAATGGACCTCTTGGTAAAAGAGTAAAAATAGTAGCACAATCTCATTATCTGCAAAAAAGCAAAAATCAGGGAAGGTGTAGAGTCTGTAAAAAAATGCAAGATTGGAATGTGCCGTGTGCAAAGAACGTTTGCATAATCTTTGTTATTCTGTTTATCATTCAAAACAATAGAGCTACCGATTTTCATATGAAAGAAAATATATGCTTAACCCCATTGTTCCCAAATGGGAACAGTCAAGTTTGATAAGATGGCATATTATTTTTTGAATTTTTTTTTTATTTTAATAAATAAAATAAATTTATATTTTTGTCAAATATTTTGAAATATAAAGGGTCTTGGGGTTTAATGGCGTACCTCCCCCCCCCCCCCCCCAAAATGGGGCACGAAAAAACGGCACTCAAAACTACTATTACAACAAGGCAATTAAAAAAGTTGGAACAACCATAACAATACATTTGATCAGACATTTTATTGCTTTTTTTTTAATTTTGGTTTGATTTTGAATTTCCTCAAGTTTTCAATGGCTTCTTTTTAATTTTCCATTCCATCAATAAAAGAAATGTAAAAAGCATCTAACTCAATTATTTCATTAAGTAATTTGTACAGCAAATTTTTTTTATTTATCACTTTTTTTGTTTATACGCATCTTTTTGCAAATATATCTTTCTTTCTTTCTATTGCTTTCTTTTTATCTTAGATCCCCTGGGATAAGTCTCTTGGCTGTAAATTTACCAACTTGGGCGCTTAGGGGGGAATCTCTGTCTGGCGTCTATCTCGTACACCGTGTAGCAGTGTTACAATGTCTAGGCACAGTCCAGCTCTATTGTATTCCTCATTATTCACTGTCTCAGGGCATTTTCACTTTATCAGTTCATGTCACAAAATTTCAAGGTAAGCAAGTTCATTGTTGGTTCGATCAGCACCTTATTATTGACGGATTCATTGAATACAGCAAATTTATGACGTTTTTAGAAGCTTAAAGATGTGTATTTTCGATATGTCTTTGTCCAAGTTTGTTAAAACTATTCCGATGACATCAGTAGAGTTTGGCTCACCATCAGATCTTGAAAAGATTAATGAAAAATCTGTACAACCACGGCGCAGTTCTTATGCTCCGGCTAAGTTTGGAACGAAGCAACGTGACTTTCAGGTTTCGTTGTATAATGGTAGGGACTGGCTGGAATTTTCGATGGAAAAGAAAGCAGCGTATTGTTACTGCTGTCGACATTTTTCAAAACATAGTGCAGATAAACAGTTCAGTCAGCGGCTATACCAACTGGCGACACGCTTTGGAAGATAAACGTGTGTCAACGCTGGTTGAAACGCAGCTCGACAAAAACAGGTATTACTTGAGATCCATTGCTCAAGTTATCCAGTTTTTGTGCATTAATGAACTTCCTCTGAGGGGCGACAAACACAGTGGTATGGATACTCTGGATCAAGAAAGCATGGATGAGCCTTCTGGTCTGTTTCTTAGACTCTTTGAGTATACCATGCAAAAAGACGAAAAGCTCCGAAACATATTTAAGACTGTGCCAAAGAATGCCAGCTATACGTCTGCTATGGTGCAGAATGAACTGATTGCGATCATGAAGAATGTTGGGCTGAGAAAAGTTGCTGCCGATGTTAAATCAGCTGATATTCCGTGGTACACGCTAAAATCCGATGGAACTCGTGATCCTACCAACACTGAAAATATTTCAGTAGTTGTTCGATTTGTCAAAGAAGGGAAGGTACACGAAACTTTGGTGGCCATGCCTACTTCTGAACAACTGGATGCAGATTCGCCAAAGTCTTGAAGGCTGCGGATTGGAAACTGCTTGTATACTTTCCCAATGTTATGACGGTGCCTCAGTGATGTGCGGGAAAAATGGTGGAGTACAGAAGAAGGTCCAGGAACGTTTAGGAAGAGATGTTCCCTACGTTCACTGCTTCAACCACCAGCTGCACCTGGTTGTTGTGCATGCAGTTGGAGAGCACAAAGAAGTAGAGAAGTTTTTTTCAACATGTGGTGCCTTGTATAATTTTGTTCGTCGCCCCAAGCTTGACCGGTTATATGACGGTACCAAGTTAAAGCGGCTTCTTGAGCAACGCTGGACCGGTCATCTAGCAACGACGTCAGCCATCCTGGATAACCACCAGCATCTGGTTGACCTCTGGGAGACGTGTGAAGAAGCAGGATGTGATGCTGCTGTGTGTATCGAAGCTGCCGGTCTGCTGAAACAGCTGCACAGTGAGCAATTCATGTTTATTGCACACTGTGTATACAAACTGCTCACCATTCTGCAGCCTGTCGACAAGCTTTTGCAGTGCCGCGATTGTGACTTAACAGCAGGCATTCGCTTGATCAACAGTACATTAGAAACCATCAAGAAAATGCGTGAAGATGCAGATGAAACATGCGAGTCAATAAAAGAGGAACTCAAAAAGTTTGATCTTGTAGTCGCAACCCACCCGAAACTTAAAGATGCAGTCGTGCTTTCTGTTGTTGGATACACGTCTGAAGATCATGATTCGAATGAGGCAGCAATGCAGAAGCGCATTTTGGTTGAAATGCTTGACAGTTGCATGGTGGAACTAAGTACACGGTTTTCGGAACGAAACTGTGCTCTCTCCACGTCCTTTTCCAACCTCTGGCCCGAAAACGAAGGCTTTCTTGATGTTGATAAAGTTCAAAAACTTGCAGAGCTTATTAAATTAGATCCACAGTCATCTTTGTTTGCAGCGGAATGCTTGGTGGCCAAAAATCTGATCCATGTCAGTATATGTCCAACAGCCATACTTGATCAATTCGTATAATCGCCATATGGGAGGTGTAGATCTCTTAGATCAAGCAGTAGGATGCTACCGTCCAAATATATCTTGGAAAAAGTGGTATGGATCGTTGATCATAAATTGCTTTTCGATAATGAGAATAGCTTCATGGAAAGTTCATCGAGCAACTGGTGGCAAAATGGATCAATTAGAGTTTACAAGATCAATTGTTTTAAGTCTGATCAAAAACCCAAGATCAGTAGAAAGAATGGACCTCTTGGTAAAAGAGTAAAAATAGTAGCACAATCTCATTATCTGCAAAAAAGCAAAAATCAGGGAAGGTGTAGAGTCTGTAAAAAAATGCAAGATTGGAATGTGCCGTGTGCAAAGAACGTTTGCATAATCTTTGTTATTCTGTTTATCATTCAAAACAATAGAGCTACCGATTTTCATATGAAAGAAAATATATGCTTAACCCCATTGTTCCCAAATGGGAACAGTCAAGTTTGATAAGATGGCATATTATTTTTTGAATTTTTTTTTTATTCTAATAAATAAAATAAATTTATATTTTTGTCAAATATTTTGAAATATAAAGGGTCTTGGGGTTTAATGGCGTACCCCCCCCCCCCCCCCCCCCCCCCAAAATGGGGCACGAAAAAACGGCACTCAAAACTACTATTACAACAAGGCAATTAAAAAAGTTGGAACAACCATAACAATACATTTGATCAGACATTTTATTGCTTTTTTTTTTAATTTTGGTTTGATTTTGAATTTCCTCAAGTTTTCAATGGCTTCTTTTTAATTTTCCATTCCATCAATAAAAGAAATGTAAAAAGCATCTAACTCAATTATTTCATTAAGTAATTTGTACAGCAAATTTTTTTTATTTATCACTTTTTTTGTTTATACGCATCTTTTTGCAAATATATCTTTCTTTCTTTCTATTGCTTTCTTTTTATCTTAGATCCCCTGGGATAAGTCTCTTGGCTGTAAATTTACCAACTTGGGCGCTTAGGGGGGAATCTCTGTCTGGCGTCTATCTCGTACACCGTGTAGCAGTGTTACAATGTCTAGGCACAGTCCAGCTCTATTGTATTCCTCATTATTCACTGTCTCAGGGCATTTTCACTTTATCAGTTCATGTCACAAAATTTCAAGGTAAGCAAGTTCATTGTTGGTTCGATCAGCACCTTATTATTGACGGATTCATTGAATACAGCAAATTTATGACGTTTTTAGAAGCTTAAAGATGTGTATTTTCGATATGTCTTTGTCCAAGTTTGTTAAAACTATTCCGATGACATCAGTAGAGTTTGGCTCACCATCAGATCTTGAAAAGATTAATGAAAAATCTGTACAACCACGGCGCAGTTCTTATGCTCCGGCTAAGTTTGGAACGAAGCAACGTGACTTTCAGGTTTCGTTGTATAATGGTAGGGACTGGCTGGAATTTTCGATGGAAAAGAAAGCAGCGTATTGTTACTGCTGTCGACATTTTTCAAAACATAGTGCAGATAAACAGTTCAGTCAGCGGCTATACCAACTGGCGACACGCTTTGGAAGATAAAAGTGTGTCAACGCTGGTTGAAACGCAGCTCGACAAAAACAGGTATTACTTGAGATCCATTGCTCAAGTTATCCAGTTTTTGTGCATTAATGAACTTCCTCTGAGGGGCGACAAACACAGTGGTATGGATACTCTGGATCAAGAAAGCATGGATGAGCCTTCTGGTCTGTTTCTTAGACTCTTTGAGTATACCATGCAAAAAGACGAAAAGCTCCGAAACATATTTAAGACTGTGCCAAAGAATGCCAGCTATACGTCTGCTATGGTGCAGAATGAACTGATTGCGATCATGAAGAATGTTGGGCTGAGAAAAGTTGCTGCCGATGTTAAATCAGCTGATATTCCGTGGTACACGCTAAAATCCGATGGAACTCGTGATCCTACCAACACTGAAAATATTTCAGTAGTTGTTCGATTTGTCAAAGAAGGGAAGGTACACGAAACTTTGGTGGCCATGCCTACTTCTGAACAACTGGATGCAGATTCGCCAAAGTCTTGAAGGCTGCGGATTGGAAACTGCTTGTATACTTTCCCAATGTTATGACGGTGCCTCAGTGATGTGCGGGAAAAATGGTGGAGTACAGAAGAAGGTCCAGGAACGTTTAGGAAGAGATGTTCCCTACGTTCACTGCTTCAACCACCAGCTGCACCTGGTTGTTGTGCATGCAGTTGGAGAGCACAAAGAAGTAGAGAAGTTTTTTTCAACATGTGGTGCCTTGTATAATTTTGTTCGTCGCCCCAAGCTTGACCGGTTATATGACGGTACCAAGTTAAAGCGGCTTCTTGAGCAACGCTGGACCGGTCATCTAGCAACGACGTCAGCCATCCTGGATAACCACCAGCATCTGGTTGACCTCTGGGAGACGTGTGAAGAAGCAGGATGTGATGCTGCTGTGTGTATCGAAGCTGCCGGTCTGCTGAAACAGCTGCACAGTGAGCAATTCATGTTTATTGCACACTGTATATACAAACTGCTCACCATTCTGCAGCCTGTCGACAAGCTTTTGCAGTGCCGCGATTGTGACTTAACAGCAGGCATTCGCTTGATCAACAGTACATTAGAAACCATCAAGAAAATGCGTGAAGATGCAGATGAAACATGCGAGTCAATAAAAGAGGAACTCAAAAAGTTTGATCTTGTAGTCGCAACCCACCCGAAACTTAAAGATGCAGTCGTGCTTTCTGTTGTTGGATACACGTCTGAAGATCATGATTCGAATGAGGCAGCAATGCAGAAGCGCATTTTGGTTGAAATGCTTGACAGTTGCATGGTGGAACTAAGTACACGGTTTTCGGAACGAAACTGTGCTCTCTCCACGTCCTTTTCCAACCTCTGGCCCGAAAACGAAGGCTTTCTTGATGTTGATAAAGTTCAAAAACTTGCAGAGCTTATTAAATTAGATCCACAGTCATCTTTGTTTGCAGCGGAATGCTTGGTGGCCAAAAATCTGATCCATGTCAGTATATGTCCAACAGCCATACTTGATCAATTCGTATAATCGCCATATGGGAGGTGTAGATCTCTTAGATCAAGCAGTAGGATGCTACCGTCCAAATATATCTTGGAAAAAGTGGTATGGATCGTTGATCATAAATTGCTTTTCGATAATGAGAATAGCTTCATGGAAAGTTCATCGAGCAACTGGTGGCAAAATGGATCAATTAGAGTTTACAAGATCAATTGTTTTAAGTCTGATCAAAAACCCAAGATCAGTAGAAAGAATGGACCTCTTGGTAAAAGAGTAAAAATAGTAGCACAATCTCATTATCTGCAAAAAAGCAAAAATCAGGGAAGGTGTAGAGTCTGTAAAAAAATGCAAGATTGGAATGTGCCGTGTGCAAAGAACGTTTGCATAATCTTTGTTATTCTGTTTATCATTCAAAACAATAGAGCTACCGATTTTCATATGAAAGAAAATATATGCTTAACCCCATTGTTCCCAAATGGGAACAGTCAAGTTTGATAAGATGGCATATTATTTTTTGAATTTTTTTTTTATTCTAATAAATAAAATAAATTTATATTTTTGTCAAATATTTTGAAATATAAAGGGTCTTGGGGTTTAATGGCGTACCTCCCCCCCCCCCCCCCCCCCCCAAAATGGGGCACGAAAAACGGCACTCAAAACTACTATTACAACAAGGCAATTAAAAAAGTTGGAACAACCATAACAATACATTTGATCAGACATTTTATTGCTTTTTTTTTTTAATTTTGGTTTGATTTTGAATTTCCTCAAGTTTTCAATGGCTTCTTTTTAATTTTCCATTCCATCAATAAAAGAAATGTAAAAAGCATCTAACTCAATTATTTCATTAAGTAATTTGTACAGCAAATTTTTTTTATTTATCACTTTTTTTTGTTTATACGCATCTTTTTGCAAATATATCTTTCTTTCTTTCTATTGCTTTCTTTTTATCTTAGATCCCCTGGGATAAGTCTCTTGGCTGTAAATTTACCAACTTGGGCGCTTAGGGGGGAATCTCTATCTGGCGTCTATCTCGTACACCGTGTAGCAGTGTTACAATGTCTAGGCACAGTCCAGCTCTATTGTATTCCTCATTATTCACTGTCTCAGGGCATTTTCACTTTATCAGTTCATGTCACAAAATTTCAAGGTAAGCAAGTTCATTGTTGGTTCGATCAGCACCTTATTATTGACGGATTCATTGAATACAGCAAATTTATGACGTTTTTAGAAGCTTAAAGATGTGTATTTTCGATATGTCTTTGTCCAAGTTTGTTAAAACTATTCCGATGACATCAGTAGAGTTTGGCTCACCATCAGATCTTGAAAAGATTAATGAAAAATCTGTACAACCACGGCGCAGTTCTTATGCTCCGGCTAAGTTTGGAACGAAGCAACGTGACTTTCAGGTTTCGTTGTATAATGGTAGGGACTGGCTGGAATTTTCGATGGAAAAGAAAGCAGCGTATTGTTACTGCTGTCGACATTTTTCAAAACATAGTGCAGATAAACAGTTCAGTCAGCGGCTATACCAACTGGCGACACGCTTTGGAAGATAAAAGTGTGTCAACGCTGGTTGAAACGCAGCTCGACAAAAACAGGTATTACTTGAGATCCATTGCTCAAGTTATCCAGTTTTTGTGCATTAATGAACTTCCTCTGAGGGGCGACAAACACAGTGGTATGGATACTCTGGATCAAGAAAGCATGGATGAGCCTTCTGGTCTGTTTCTTAGACTCTTTGAGTATACCATGCAAAAAGACGAAAAGCTCCGAAACATATTTAAGACTGTGCCAAAGAATGCCAGCTATACGTCTGCTATGGTGCAGAATGAACTGATTGCGATCATGAAGAATGTTGGGCTGAGAAAAGTTGCTGCCGATGTTAAATCAGCTGATATTCCGTGGTACACGCTAAAATCCGATGGAACTCGTGATCCTACCAACACTGAAAATATTTCAGTAGTTGTTCGATTTGTCAAAGAAGGGAAGGTACACGAAACTTTGGTGGCCATGCCTACTTCTGAACAACTGGATGCAGATTCGCCAAAGTCTTGAAGGCTGCGGATTGGAAACTGCTTGTATACTTTCCCAATGTTATGACGGTGCCTCAGTGATGTGCGGGAAAAATGGTGGAGTACAGAAGAAGGTCCAGGAACGTTTAGGAAGAGATGTTCCCTACGTTCACTGCTTCAACCACCAGCTGCACCTGGTTGTTGTGCATGCAGTTGGAGAGCACAAAGAAGTAGAGAAGTTTTTTTCAACATGTGGTGCCTTGTATAATTTTGTTCGTCGCCCCAAGCTTGACCGGTTATATGACGGTACCAAGTTAAAGCGGCTTCTTGAGCAACGCTGGACCGGTCATCTAGCAACGACGTCAGCCATCCTGGATAACCACCAGCATCTGGTTGACCTCTGGGAGACGTGTGAAGAAGCAGGATGTGATGCTGCTGTGTGTATCGAAGCTGCCGGTCTGCTGAAACAGCTGCACAGTGAGCAATTCATGTTTATTGCACACTGTGTATACAAACTGCTCACCATTCTGCAGCCTGTCGACAAGCTTTTGCAGTGCCGCGATTGTGACTTAACAGCAGGCATTCGCTTGATCAACAGTACATTAGAAACCATCAAGAAAATGCGTGAAGATGCAGATGAAACATGCGAGTCAATAAAAGAGGAACTCAAAAAGTTTGATCTTGTAGTCGCAACCCACCCGAAACTTAAAGATGCAGTCGTGCTTTCTGTTGTTGGATACACGTCTGAAGATCATGATTCGAATGAGGCAGCAATGCAGAAGCGCATTTTGGTTGAAATGCTTGACAGTTGCATGGTGGAACTAAGTACACGGTTTTCGGAACGAAACTGTGCTCTCTCCACGTCCTTTTCCAACCTCTGGCCCGAAAACGAAGGCTTTCTTGATGTTGATAAAGTTCAAAAACTTGCAGAGCTTATTAAATTAGATCCACAGTCATCTTTGTTTGCAGCGGAATGCTTGGTGGCCAAAAATCTGATCCATGTCAGTATATGTCCAACAGCCATACTTGATCAATTCGTATAATCGCCATATGGGAGGTGTAGATCTCTTAGATCAAGCAGTAGGATGCTACCGTCCAAATATATCTTGGAAAAAGTGGTATGGATCGTTGATCATAAATTGCTTTTCGATAATGAGAATAGCTTCATGGAAAGTTCATCGAGCAACTGGTGGCAAAATGGATCAATTAGAGTTTACAAGATCAATTGTTTTAAGTCTGATCAAAAACCCAAGATCAGTAGAAAGAATGGACCTCTTGGTAAAAGAGTAAAAATAGTAGCACAATCTCATTATCTGCAAAAAAGCAAAAATCAGGGAAGGTGTAGAGTCTGTAAAAAAAATGCAAGATTGGAATGTGCCGTGTGCAAAGAACGTTTGCATAATCTTTGTTATTCTGTTTATCATTCAAAACAATAGAGCTACCGATTTTCATATGAAAGAAAATATATGCTTAACCCCATTGTTCCCAAATGGGAACAGTCAAGTTTGATAAGATGGCATATTATTTTTTGAATTTTTTTTTTATTCTAATAAATAAAATAAATTTATATTTTTGTCAAATATTTTGAAATATAAAGGGTCTTGGGGTTTAATGGGTTAACTTAATTGGTGCCCCCCCCTGAACAAGTGTCCTGGAGACGGGCCTGCCCCTGATATACCGCCACCCCCGATATTCCGCCAATTGATGATAACCCCAATAGTGGCTGTATATCGAGGGTGCACTGTATACCCATTTTCAAGCATGCTGATATCATTGGTGATATTCATTTTTTTATGAAAATCATTCAAACCTGTCAAAAAAAGTGATTTACATGACAGCTCATCTCAAAAAAGAAACTTTTTATCTTAATTATATGTTTTTTACACATATACACCCATTTTCAAGCATGCTAAATTCAGCGGTGAAATTCTTTTTTTTTTTATAAAAATCAATTAAAGTTATCAAAGCATTGATTTATATATAACAGCTCATCAAAGAAACTTTTTATCTAAGTAATAATATAAAGTTTTTACACATATATACCCATTTTTAAGCATGCGTAATTCAGTGGTGAAATTCATTTTTTTTTTATGAAAATCAATCAAAACTGTCAAAAAATTGGTTTATCCCAAAAAGAAAGGATCAGACACAGTTTTTTAAATTAGAGAATTACATTTAATAGAAAGTATAGGGAGATGATGAAGTTTACCGTGTATATAGGCATTTTACACACATATACCCATTTTCAAGTAGGCTGTGTTTACTGGTTATATTCCTTTTTTTTTAATAAAAATTCGTCAAACCTGACAAAATAATTTAAATATGACAGCCCATCTCAAAATTAAAATTTTTATTCTTATAAAAAGTTTTTTATACATTTCAAGTATGTAGAATTTAATGTTTATTTTTTATGAAATCAATAAAACCTGTCAAAAAATCGATTAAACCTGTAAATCAATGTCAAATATATAAACATAAAAATAATTTCTACTTGCAGTATTTCTCTGGTAATTATTTTCTTAATTTATTTAATAAACCAACTTTAGGTGTTTAATCACTCAAAATATTTCATTTTACAGTAAATTATGTATCTCGATAGGACCTCCATCTTTTTGGCTACAAATTCGTTATCGGCTCGTAATTTCTACGTCATATTATAATTTACAGTATGTAATTTTACTATTCATTCCATGATGATACTTTCTTGGTAGCTCTTTTTTCATTAGAAATTTATATTCTTCAATATGTGTTTGAAAATTTTTTTATAATGATAAAATTACTTTTTTCCTCTCTCAAAGCATTCCGATTAAATAATCTTCTTGATGATCTGACTTTTTTTTTATCAGTATCGTGTATTTATTATCAGGCCTGAATATTTGTCAACCAATCTGATTTTTTTCTGATGAATCATTCGTGATGTTCATTGTTCAATTACAAAAAGTTGTCCATGTTCTTCATATAAAATATTATCTTTGACGCAAAAGGAAAAAGATGGACTAATTCAATTTAAATTAAAAATATCTTGATAGTGACTAAATTCTCACATATTGGCATCTGTGCCATTTTTGATAAATCTGACCTATTTTAAATTTTCAGATTTCATACCATCTTAGCTAAATGTTAATTGTAATCCTAGATGATAAGCCATTTAAATATTTTTCATTTGTAAAAGAGGAACTTCTTTTTCAGTCAAAATCTTTTTTGAAGCATCTAATATTATATAATTAAACCACTTCCTAGTTCATTAGAACATAGTAGATCTTCCATTTAGTCGAGATACATATTTTTTTTAATTATTTGTTTTGATCACATGTTCTCTTTTCAATTAGTTTTCAACTTGGTTCTTTTTCTCATACAAATTTTCAAAAGATTTTATAATACTTTTTGTTTTTTTTTAATAAATATTTCATACTTAATATGATTGTAGAAAGTATTATAAGCCAAAATATACAAAAAAAAGTATATTTTTACTATATACCTGATATGCAGCCATTTTTTGAAAATTTTTTACAGAACTGATTTTCACACATACATTACTAATTCAATTGCCACTTCAAGATATTTTTAACCGTATTATCCAAAATCTAGTACAGAAATAAAATAAGCATAGTCGATTTGGTATAAAACATATTTTATTTTTTTGAAGACAGTATCTAGAAGTAAATCGCAAATCTGATTGAAGCTTTCAGATATTTTAAAACCATAAATGCCAAACCTGAGTCTATAAATGAAACCAGCATCTTCCATTTGGCATAAAAATAGATATTTTATTTAAATTTCAAAAATATTTCTGTAGACATTAGACGTAAATCGAACATTTGATTGACACTTTTAGACATTTAAAACCTCTAAATGCAAGAAAATGATTTCAGAAATAAAAATTATCATGGTCGAATTGGTATAAAAACATATATTTCATGTAAAATTAGAGAGAATATTTTGGGATATAGTTTTCAGACATAAACCGGAAATTTGACAAATTGAAAAAAAACTCATTATACCAAATAAGTTTATATTTATATATATAACTCTTTGACATTATATAAATATTTTTGCTTTTATTACATTATTATATATGTTTCCCTTCATATCATGTTCCTTCAATCATAGTCTGCTACTAACATCCTTCAGTTTTTCTTTGCATTCTTCCTTTTCGTTAAATCGCAATCTTTACTTACACTGAAGCTAGTCGACTAAAAGAGCATTTTTTCTTTCCCGAATTCTTTTATTGACGCTCCAAAGAAGTCTTTAAAGTATTTCTACTACGGCTTTTTCGAGCTCTTGAAATACTTATGCAATGTTAATGTTTTTTTTATTTGTTAACTTGTTAAATACTCTTCTTGTGACCTCATACATTCTCGTGTCCTAGGGGTTAAGCTTTCGAAAATAATGTATTTGGTTTATATAGATTTACATGCAAATATACAGTGTGTGTGTGTCATAGGGTTACTCTATGACTTTTAAGGAACACAATTTTCCGTCTGCTTTCATCTTAGATGCGATTTTATATAATTAAAGAGAATCTCATTTCTTGCGACACTAGTGTCATACTTGTCCTCAAATATTAAAAAAAAATATATTTAAGATTTTAATTTTTATAAATAAATTAGAATTTTTTAAAAACATACAATCATCTGTTTCCATAAGGACGAAAATAGAATTAAAAGGGAATATTAAAAAACATAAGAAAATTTACTTAAAAACAAATTATTAGCTAGAGCTACAAAAATAAAAGCTATAGGAATTTAATTAGAAGATTTAATTCTTTATTACATCTTTTTAAAAAATCTACTTTCATTACGCGTCAGGATAAAAGAAAAAAAAGCATGTTGTATAATCGCCAGTTGTTTTACTATTAATTTACATGTAAAAAATCGCTATTAATTACATGTTTTTTGCATGACCCAATTTGTATTTGATTACATACAAATCATTTGTATTTATCTTTTTTATCAAGAATATATAAAAACTCCAATGAAAATTTGCTTTCAAACATATACTATGCTTAACACTATTAAATGGGCAAACAAAATACTTGTTTACTCGATCCTTTATTTATGAAGATTCTTAAAGACTGCTCTTCATTTTTGTAAACTATTCTTACACATTTCTTCAATATCACTTTATCACACTCAATCTTTCCTTCCATTCTTAAACACAATTAGGCTTTAAACATTTAATTATAGACTATCACCGTATAGCCTATACAACTGCATTTTCCAAAATATTAGAGACGACTCTTTTTCTGACCTTATCACTTTCCTTTCATTATTTTATTACATATAAATGAATGCAGCTATAAAAAATTTTGCTCATCTTCCTGTTGCGTTAAAGACACAATACAATCAGGTTTTGACAATTTCAATCTCAATAATTAAATTTCAATAATCTCTTTTGTTTTATAAAAAGCTTTTGACAAAGTTAATCATCCTCATAAAAAAATTCAACTAATTAATCTTCATCCCAACAACGTACAACTTTTAAACTCTTTTATCTCAAAACGGACTAATCAAATGTTAGTCAATGAAACTTTACTACCTATTATTACTTTGGAATCAGGCTTGCCTCGAGGATCAGTACTCATAATGTTTATACATGATAAGTGTACTAAAGTCTTTCTTTTTGCTGATGATATCAAATGTATATCTTATCATATATGTTACGATAAACTTAAAGAAATAAATGAAAAAACACTACAAAATCAAATAGTGGTGTCTTTCAACTATATGGAACATAACACATACAAAACTACGAGTATAGGATTCTCATCAAAAATAATACAAATTATGACTCTAAAATATATTTTTCCTTAGTTTTGAACTTTCTTTTCACTAAAACTTCATCGCTTCTTCTCCAAACAGATGAATAAATCTAAGTTCCATCTCTCTTTATTGAAAAAACATTTCAAATTTTCCTACTTCAAAGAAAAATTAGTAAACGTTTATATTTTTAGCAACTTTAATTATTGCACCAAATCTTTTTATCTTTGACTTTTTAAATCTGACTAGGAAAATTTTGAAATTATATACAAAAATACAATTAAATTTAACTTCAATCTTAAGCATAGTCATAATGAACTTCATCACACTACTGTACTGCCAAAATACTACCAGGAAACTTGTTTCTCAAGTTCAAATTTTTAATTAAAGTATTCAAATATCTTTACCTCAATCTTATTAAAACTTTGTACATAAACAAATTCAACAACATTCCACCAATACGAAGAAAAAATCTCATACTCAAAAAATTTACACTTAATTTGCTTCAATTACTTTTAACAAACTCCTAAATCAATATGAACCATTACTTCTCTTTTTCGTTTTAATGAAGGCTTGTTTTGTCATCTAATGAATCATTCATGTTAACAAAATATCCGTAATTATATTATATTATTTATTTTGAATAGTGTGTTTCTATTTATTACTATTAGTCTGTATTTTTACAATGTCCACACACTAGAATTCAAATAGATTAAACACTAGAATTCAAATTTGATTATTATTATAAAACAAATAAATTGAATTTTTCCAAATCAAGGTTTTTGATATACAATTAATCTTAAATTACATGTGTTCATTTTCTGTTTTAAAGTGTGAATTAACGATCATTATTATGCATATAATTATACTTACTACTCAGCAAAGCAAAATAAAAACCATATTAATTGCGAGCTTAATCATGTGTCTATACGGACGTTTGAAAATTTTAACGTGAAGAATTTAGAATTTATTCATATACACAACAAATGTAAACAGTTAGTCAAAATGAAACAAAATATTTATAATAAAGAAAAAACATGTGAAAGAATTAAAACAGAAAAAAAATCAATAGCAGTACAAAAGTTGTGTTGTATGGACATACGCAAAAGCAAAGCCTTTAAGTAGCAGGAATTTTAAGTGATATGAATACCTTTTAGGTATAAATCAAGGCTTAATGAATTCTGAAAACTGATTTGTGATTCAAAGATATGAAGTATGTTTCAGTTGAAAAATTGCCGGAGTGATATTTTGTAAGGTTGAGAAAAGATTAAAATAATGGTATTACTCCAAACACTTTACATATTTTAGGTGTTTTATATGCTCATAAACGCTTGATCTACTTTTTTTTGAACTCTTCTTTTCCCAGAAATATACCGTAAAATAACTAAATTTACCTAAATAAAGTAAACTAATTTAAATAAACACCGAGTAAGTTAAATACATTGAAAAAGACGTCAATTGAAAAGTTTATATTTTACTTTATTTTTCATTTTCAATATTTTTTACAATTCATAAGTTTTTATAAAACATACGCAATGATAATATAGATCATCATAGAGAGAAACTCCCTTTTTTAGTTTAGAAAATAATAATTCTTGATTAGTACGTTGTGCCGTTTGAAAGAAGAATATTAAAACTTTACAATAGTGGCTTGGACACACAAAATGAAACGTGGCCACCAAAATAAATCTGGTATAAAATGTACCATTAGTTAGGATGATCAAAATATAGGAGTAAAATTTTAATTTTTTGTTTTAATAATATCATATCATCTTGATCAATATAACATTTAAAATGAAGTCTTAGTTTGAAACTTAATGATAAATAACATTTTAACTTGGGCTTTGAAAAATTATTTATTTGAATACTTTGAAAACTTTGATAAAAATTTGAACCTAAACTTATTCAAAGGTTTTTATTTCTAATATATTAAGTATTTCGCATTCTGCTATATACATAATTCTATATCTTATTCTACTTATTTTTTTCTGGTTTCGTTTGCTAAATTTTGTTCGTTTTGATTTTACAGACAATTTTATTCAAGTATATATAAACAAAAATAAATGACTTATTTGAACATGAACATATTAATTTAAAATTACTACATATTGTAATATTAAATTTAATTTTATTCTTACTAAGCACATTCAGAAATGCAATGAATCAATAGATTTAATTTGAGCAACGTGTCCACATTTTTTTAGATATTAGAATTTAGATTTTCTTATTCCTTTCTTTCTTTTTTAATGAAATTTTATATATAAGCAGACGATTTTTATTCCTTTGGATGCCTGTGTCATACTGGTCCTCACGGTTAATATATTTTATTGGAAATTTTGTTATTCATAAGATCACAAATATTTAGGTGAAAATCGAGGAAGGAACGAATTTTTAAAATTCTAAACTTTCCAATTTGAAAGTGAAAACTTATTATCTATTCATCGTAATCACAGCTATTTTGTGTGATAGCTTTTGGCTTTATTACATAGTTTTTTCACCTCTTATGCTCTGAATTTCTCATTTCATGTCTTATTTTGAATCTTGTATATCTTATTTGTTCATATCGGTGTGACTAACCTAGTTGGTTGGTTCCACCATGTTTTGTAACGCTGTTATGTTTTTTTACATATAAAAATAAATAAATATGTTTTGTATAAATGCAGATATTTTTAATGGGTAAACTCGAATTTATATATGTACAATTTAAATAATACCAATCGGCAATATTATTTTGAATATTGAATTTTAAACTATTACTTTACATATTCTCAATGTAGTATTACTTTTATCTATAAAAAGGATATATGTTTACTTATATTATTTATAAATATAATTTATATGAGAATTAAGAACTCAACTATATATATTTTATAGATAAATAAAATTTAAAATAAATAAGTACAACATATTTAAAAAAACACTTACTTTACTATCTTTGGGATATATTTTCAATTTGAATTGTTAGAAAGGTATGAGTAGAGAATTCAATTAGTAAATGAGTGGAAAACTATAAATTATAATACTTTTTTAGGTCACATACAACTTAAGAATTTGACATTGAAGAAACGTGTATATTTTTTTGGTGATAAATGTTTTCTCATCGAAACAGGTAAAAACTCAACCTTCTATTAAATTTTTTACCTTTTAAAAATTCTAAAGATATCAAAATTTTACGTGGTGTTTCAAATATGAGTGTATCCCCTCTTCAAGGAAGTGAGAGAGTTTGCATACTTGTTACTAAATATATTTGAATTTTACACTTTACCTTATCCCAAAAATTTTAGCATCATTTTTCCCTCTCGGGTCCAAATGGAACCACCAAAAAAAGAATTTTGATTACATTTATTTATTAAAAATCAATGACAATCAGTGCAAACTTTGTTACGGTGTGTTTTACAAGCAAAATTTTCGCATATGTAACACTTTGAATCAAACTTATTTTCTGATTTTTCGCATAAGTGACAAAGTCTTCTTTTATAAGGATATGTCAATTATATTGAAAAAGACACCCGTTGTCCACCTATTAGTTTTTCTTGAAACCACGTAATAAGATACTTTTCGGTCAAAACAATCCACTCCTTTCGTTTTGATTACTATGAAGGGAAGTTTTTTTTAGGAGAGTCATCAATCTCTTTAGCATGATGATATGTACTTTGAAGGATTACAGACTTATATTTTTTAGTCATATAAGATACCATTGTATCATTTTTATTAAATAAAAACAAGGAACCAACCATATTAAGTTTTTTCTTTGGTAGAAGTAAAATTTTTGGGTATAGATGCTTTGTTTTTTCTCATTGTACCTATAGTTGTAATGTTTTTTTTCGAGTAACTTTCCCGAAAATGAAGTACAGTAGTTATCGAATGTGCCCTTTGAGACTATTCAATAACTCTAATACAACGTTTTCAGTTCGATTTTTTCAATAGAATCTAAATTTTTACCCAGGTAAGGTTTCTGCCTCCAAACATAATGAGATTGTGCGTCGCATATAGCCCAAAACTTTATAGCGTACTTTTCATGTTTCTGAGGCATATATTGCCTGAATGGTGCTCTACCATAAAATCCTCTAAGATGCTCATCAATTGTTGTGAAAAAGTTCAGATTATAAAGCTCTTCAAGAGTTGGAGAACAATTTTCCCAAAGGTTTCGACAAGCTGCAAGCCATTTTCATTACTACGTAAATTTTTAGTCGCTTAATTTTTTGATTTATAAACCCCAAGAAGAATCAACAAACAAAACAAAGCATTTGGCTCTATTAAATCTAATCTCTTTCACTTGTAACCATATTTTTCTTCACATTTTTGATTAGTTTTGTCTATGATTAAATCTATAACAACAGGAAGAAAAAAAGAAGAAACTTCATTATCGATTCGAGCAATTGCATATCTTGTTGGTCCTGGTTGTTGATTTGCTATATTGAAAGAATTTTCTCTCCCTGATTTTTCTAAGTAATCATGAGTCCATAAATTTTCTCTACCTGATTTTTCTAAGTAATCATGAGTCCAATCTATTTTTTCATCTTTAGAAAAACATGGGGAGTTAGTTTTATCAAATAACTCAAAACTATCTTCTGAAGATTATGACTCCAAATTTGAAGAAAGGTGATCGTAACTTTCAGAAGAACATTTAGAATTTGAGCTACTTGAATCACTATTCCTATAAATTATTTTTTATTTTGGAATGCGTAAAATATTAGACATTTTAAAAATTAGAACCTAAAAAACAAAATAAATATTGAATAAATTATACAAATAAAGTTTTTATATTCAAATTTTTGTAATTTTTTATTTTTAGTAATTAGATTTTATATGTAAAAAACCTAGGTCAGCTTAAACAGGCACTTTGTTTCTCTACTTTGCATGTATTCTATATTTTTGAATGTAAACTCGAGTATCTGTATCAACGAAGTTATATCTATGTTAGACTTTGAAATGTTGAGGCCAACCTGCTATAACTCACTTGTTTTAAATTCTCTCCAGCTTTCATAGTAGATAATGCAACTTTTGGAAAGGTGTTCTACAATGACATCCAATTGAGTCAGCTGTTGGGAACTTAAAAAAATGCATACCGCTTGTTTCACGGTCTATACTTCGCAAAGTTTCTTGTTGTAAGGCGTTTCGGAATTGTTCTTTCTCGCCTTTGATAAACTTTCATCGATTTCCTTCACTTTTTCTTCCGCATCAATTTTCATTTGTCCTGTGTTGGTCATATTCTTAACACATACCTGTCTCATGTAATTGTTCCAGTCGATTAGAGTTCTTTCAAATTCTTTGTTCGTGCTTGCACCATTTGACATCTTTGCCAACACCACACGCGTATGAAGTGAACCACAGTCACCAAGTTGAGGCGTGAGTTTTTGCCACATTTAAAAAAGATCAAAACTATGACCGAAATGGAGATTCATTCAAAAGTCATTTTTGCACTTTTTTCAGTTGCCAGGGTTCCTTTAGCTTGCAATACCTCGCAGCGTCCTCTTTTTATCTTCAATTCCCAAATGCATATTTTGGCATCTAAAAATAACTAAATTAAATATTCAAAATTTTAATGCATTTTAGTTATCGTATTTCTAAAATTACAAAGTACTGACAGAAAAAAACAAAGAATAAATGATATAATGGTGAAAATGGATTCGTTTTAGTATGTTCTAAGCACATATCTACTACTCATTGACGTACTAAGAAATGGCGCTCCGCCCTGGGCACCACGTTTATTCGTATTTCATTTATCATCAATAAAAATGCAAGATAAATAGTAGTGATGTACCAATCTCAATTTTTCACCGAATCATTTTGTTCACTAACTTATTTTTGATACCTACAAATAAAAAGAAGGTAAAATATGGGCTGCTTACCCTTGAATTGTAATGTTTTAGTGGGCGTCTATATCGATATGTTTTATTTTTCTCCATCTTATCTTTCTCAAATTTTTCAACATCTAAATTAAAAGTGTAATTATGTAATGTTACCAGAATTTTTGGCTTAACATGTGATGTGCCGAAAAGTCAAATATTCGATTTGAAAAGAGATCTTTATTTGCCCAATGATTACTTAAAATATCATATATTTTGCAACTCTATATCATTAAGTAGGAAATTAATGTTTATTATTTTTTTTTCTCGCCCCAATAGATCTCTGAAAGTTAAATAATCTTATCCTGAAACTCTAGATCTAGATATAAAAATTTTTCTCTAGTGCAACATTCTAAGTATTTAGTCTCTTTTAAATATATAGGTAGTGTTGGTGAAATAAATGCAAATCTATCTTACAATCAGTTATTAGCCAAAACATGGAGTCTGCAAATTGACGATGTAAAGATTTTTGTTTACCATGTAAGGATTACTTTTGTTATACACTTATTAATTACATTTTTATTTATATTATATTCTGTAATTTAACCCATTTAAGACCAAACAAAGCAGACGATATCTAAAAAAACGCAGACGATTTACACTGGTCAACAAATTTTTATTTTTTTTCTTTGGCAGACCATCTAGGAGTGTTTTCTGGGGTTTTGAAGGTCGCTGATTACGAATATAACATTGGTTTTGTCTGATTGGCTCTAGTTTAGAAGATACTGATAGCCTCAAATAAGCCTAAACTGCTAAAATTCTCCCTGAAATACTTCAATATAGAAGCAGTAAATAATAATATCAGAAAATACATAATAATTATTATGTATGTAGTGTTTTTAAAACAGTATTTAAGAATTTTCTTTTTAATTCTTTTCCTTTTTTATTCCAGAGTTGAAAATGAGTTCCAGAGAGAAAATGAGTTCTTCTAAAAGACGTTGTAGATATGAACCGGATGTCTTTTGTTACATCTGTGGACAGTATATGATGGCACAACAAAAGAGGAATATTACAGACTTTGTCAAGAGGGCGTACAAAGCATACTTCGATATGAAACTAGGTGACCAAGATAAGTCTTGGGCCCCACATATGGTGTGCAAAACCTGTGTAGAAAGTCTCCGCGGTTGGACCAATGGTAAGCTGAAGTTGAAGTTTGATGTACCAATGGTGTGGAGAGAGCCCAAGAATCATTTTGATGACTGCTACTTCTGTATCAATGATATGACGGGGTTTAACAAGCACAAGAAAGCAAATTGGCAGTATCCGAGCCTGGATTCTGCTATCCGTCCTGTTGCGCACTCTGAGGATCTATCTGTGCCTGTTTTCACCAGTCTGCCTGAAATCGATGAAACCGAAGAGATTCCAGCTGATCTTTCAATATCAAGTGGTGATAGCTGTAGTGACTATGAAGAACCCTCAAATGGCCCTCAGCTTTTCAATCAATCTGAACTTAATGACCTAGTGCGAGACCTTTGTTTGTCGAAGGAGCAGTCTGAAGTTCTTGCATCACGACTCCAAGAGAAAAACATTCTTGATTCTGGCACAAAAGTAACATACTATAGGACAAGGGAAGGCAGCTTGCTTCGTTTCTTTTCTAAAGAAGATGACCTGGTCTTTTGTAATGACGTTTCTGCACTTCTTAACTGCATGGGGATCTCGTCATATGACCCAGCAGATTGGCGTCTCTTTATAGATAGCTCGAAATCAAGTCTAAAAGTTGTACTTTTGCATAATGGCAATAAGTTTGCTCCTGTACCAATTGGCCATTCTACCAAGATGAAAGAAGAGTATGATGGTATCCAATTTGTTCTTGAAAAACTAAATTACAACACTCATAAATGGCTGATTTGTGTGGACTTGAAAATGGTGAATTTTCTGCTTGGTCAGCAAAGTGGGTACACAAAGTATCCCTGCTTTCTTTGTTTGTGGGATAGCAGAGCAAGAAACCAGCACTGGAGAAGGGAGAACTGGCCAGAACGAGAAAGTCTCGAAGTCGGCACAGCCAACGTCATCAATGAGCCTTTGGTACCCAGGGATAGAATCATCTTCCCTCCATTGCACATAAAACTAGGGCTCATGAAGCAGTTTGTTAAGGCGTTGAACAAAGATGGGGATTGCTTCAAGTACATATGCAGGCAATTTCCAGGTCTTTCCATCGAAAAAGCTAAAGGTGGCATCTTCGATGGACCTCAGATTCGAACGCTCATGAGGGATTCTGACTTCACTAATCATATGAACAGGGTTGAGTTAAATGCTTGGGTGTCCTTCACAGATGTAGTGACAAACTTTTTGGGAAATCACAAAGCTGATAATTACAAGCAATTGGTCCGTAAGATGCTTACTGCATACGAAAAACTAGGGGCAAATGTGAGCATTAAAGTTCATTTCTTGTTTAGCCACCTCGACAGATTTCCTGGTAATCTTGGTGATTACAGTGAGGAGCAAGGAGAGAGATTCCATCAAGACATCAAAACAATGGAAGAGAGGTATCAAGGCAAATGGGATGAGCACATGATGGCAGACTACTGCTGGAACCTTTTGAGAGACTGTCCGAAAGTTGCTCACAAGCGAAAATCGTATAAACGTCAATTTCACTTTTGTGAATAAAATATTGTTTTGTGTGTTCATTGTAACTAAGAATCTAGTGTATAATAAATGCTTTGCATTAAAATTCAGTAAATTTTTAGCAAATTTTTTGTATATTCTCGAAATCTATGAAAAGTGTTCAGTTATTATAGGATAAATGAAATGATGTTATATCTAACTTAACTTGTTAGATTGAGATTTTACACTGTCTTTGTGGTTTTAGATTATCATAAAAATCAATATCTGACATTTTTGCACTATTTAGCCGTTTTTTGTACGTTTAGTTATGGTCGCGAATGGGTGATTTCAGACGAACGACCCCCCTGTGATATCTCCAAAACTAGAGCCAACTTGAAAAAACAAATGTCAGATTCGGATTCAGCGCCCTTGAAAACCCCAGAAACCAGTCTCACTTTGCCTGCCAAAAATATTGTGTTGACCAGTGTTATATTCAAAGTCATTGAAAAAACAGACGGAGATTAAATTTATTATGTTCCAAAATAGGAACATTGGTCGTAAATGGGTTAATACCTTTATTTTAAAGTCATCGCCTATATATACAAAAAGAAATAAAATATAATTTTACCTATTATGTACAAATAAATGGTTACAATTGTTATTAATTTATTTAAAAAAATAACTCTTTTATCTACATGCATATTGCATAGTTAAGTGAAGTTTTTCCTGTTAAATTAAAGCTTAGTTGATATGTAAAATATTTTGGATGAGTTTATTGAAATATTTAAGCTGGAACTAAAAAATAAAGTTAAATCAAAGTGTCTATAAGTCATTTCTTTATTTCAGCAACTTTTAGTAATCTTTTACTCAGGATTGGTGAATCAGAGGCAAAATATCAGACTCGGACTCCAAGACATAAATGCTACTCCGACTTCAACTACAAATAATACCTAAAAACCCGACTCTGAATCCATATACTAAGAAAATTAAGTTTGAAATATTTAAACGTAACTCTTACTTCTCGCCTCTACTAAAGAATGGCAATTTATTTTCTTACGAAATTTAGACCTTTTCTTTCATTATTTAAACTAAATAAAAAATTAAATAAATAATTTAATTATTTTTTAACATTTTAAAAAATCTGAATTAGTCTCTTAAATTTTATTAAATACCCACGTCGACTCTTTCCCCCTTAAGATCTCGCGACTTCGACTCCGCAATCCGAGATTGTAAAAAAAATTAAAATCGCCCACTTTGAAGTAAAAAAATACCGAAAATTTTTAAAGTTTTTTTGAACTTTAATTTTAACAAAATGGGTTCATCACGCATTTTTCTTTTTTTTGAGTTTAAGCAAATGCTTAATTATGAAAAATAAGTGATATTATGTCTTAAATTTATGATTCGAAAAATTGAAATTTTGACTACATTAAATTCTTATGTAAAAAGCAAGTTTTTGAAAAGAAATATTTGAATATTTGTTTTAAAAATATTGCCCACCTGAATTTCATCTTTGCTTAGAAGTGGTCGATTCGTCCTCGGTTGAGAAACCCACGTCTTGAAGTTTGCTTTTTTGAATTTTCTGAAATCTCATTTCCTAGTTTCTTACTGAACTAAACTTAACCTTTCCATTTATTTTGATCCTTCATTATTTCTTCATTGTTTATGCTCTTTATTTTTTAAAATAGGATCATATTTCAACATACTCTGATTCTCTTCTGAAGGAATGGCTTTTGGAGCAGTTGTCTCTATATCATCAAGTGATTTTCATTTTTATCATCTACTAACTTTTGATTTTATGGGATTTCATTATTAGAAAGTGTTAAGCAGCTTGCGAAAAGAGTTCTTTCTTTTTGGCTGGAAGAATTTCATTTCGTCAACAGCCCTCTTCATCATTTCCAAAGTTTTGTACAACGTTGAGGTAATCTTTAATATTTTTTTAAATCCTCTTTTTTCATACCTAGTATAAAACTAATTTTGTATTTACAGTTTTTGTATTACAAGTTTTCCTATATATATATTAATTCTGGAATTTTTTATAAAAAATGTTCTACTTTCTTAGCTTCCTGAGAACTAGGTAAGAATGTATGTACGCTTAAGAATCGATAGAAGATAGTTTGATGCTAAAGAAATGCGATTATTTGATATCAGAGCCTTCCTAAGAGCATTATTGGCTCCCCTCAGTAGCAGTCATACGAATAACAACATTTAGGAATTAAATTGTAAAGTTCGATAAATCAAAAATATGTTTATTTTATGCACTTCTAACGAAATCGGTGTTGAAACTTTAAAATTACGCCGTAGAGCAACAACTGATCAACATGATAAACATTTGAACATACACTAAGCTTGAAAAAAGAAAGGTGAGTAAGGGATTAAAATCTCAAAAAAGAAAAAGAGAAATGACCTAAAATTTTAATAGACAGAGAGATATAAGAAATATATCTAGAGCAGTAGGTAGAACAATTAAGAATAAGTATGTCGGGTCGGGTGTGTAATTCGTTTTAAAGTGTTTCCACTGTGTATTTTACCTATGATGATGATGATGAAGTTTTTAAAAGAATTGTCAAAATTACTCCAGAAAATGACACGTAAGCTATTTTAAACAGTTTGCGTTTTTTAATCTAGGGGAGCTAGCATCGAATAGATAAAACATTAATGTAAAATCTGAAGAATTACAAAGTGGATATCAATATAGATACCCTACTATTTTTACACAAATTATCCAAAAAGTATACAAATGCATCTGATGTTGCTCCTACACAACATTGGAAATCAATGATCCATACGACTGTTATTTTGGTTTAAGATTTCAATTTCGAAAATTCAGTCCTCTATTAACCGACCACCTCTCTATAACCATCAGTTTCAATTCCTTAAATTAATTCCGATTTCTCCCATTCGGCCTTCATTAAGCTAGTGCCCGTTCACAAGGACTTATGTTGATCGTTTGCTCCTGAATATATCATACAAAGGTTAAGGTAGTTTGGGCATGTAAATAGAATACCTTAGGGGATCTAATTAAAGAAGCTTATAAAAATCAAACTTTAGGTAAGAAAAAGCAGGCCAAAGATGACATGGATAGAAATAGACAAAAAAGACATGAGCAAAAGACATTTAGCATTAGGGGACGAGCAAAATAATGATGAATGGAGACGCAAAATAATGAGAGATTAGATGCCATAGTGGTAAAAACCGGCTAAACCTCAGCGTGCTGGGAACACCAGCCGTAAAATTGATTATTATTATTATTATTTGCTCCTGAATATCCAATATATCCAGGCAGTGTATATTTCAAATCATTCAGCATTTAGTGCTTTTTTGATTTTAAAAGTTTGTATTTCTTCCTGAAGTATGACAGGTAACTTCACGTTTTGACCTTTTATTTTAAAATGATTGTGAAACTTGCAACGAAAAAACTTTATCCAATAAAATGATCTGTTTTGCTTGTCCAGGGCTTTTCTCGATCTTGATCAATTTTTCTGTGTGGATGGATAAAAATATTTTGGGTCATAGTTCACCCAAGTTGTAGTTCGCTTATTCTTGTCCTACTAAATTGATTATTTCTAGGATTTGGCTCAGCTTCACTTTGAATAAATTTACAGCGTATTGTTTTCCATTTTTCTAACAGTGTGTTGTTTTCCAATGCTTAAAATATAAAAACGAACCATCATTTCAACAATAATGAAAATTTAATGGACTTATTTTAGCTGACATTATCCAATGTGAGTATCGAAATCGTTAGTACGCTTTTGAGTGCTGTGCCTACTCATGAAGATGAAACTCCTCTGCCATTGTCTCTAAAGGCTCATGTCAAGTGTGCATATCTTTCTTCAAATTCCGAAATGTGTGTAAGTATCTTACCTCTCCTTAATTCTTTTCTTCATTAGTTGTAAATCTTCAATAAATATAATTGGTTAAAATGTTAATCCTTATATACTTTGCAAAGTCACAATTTAATATAAGCTTTAGCACAATTTAAAGTTTTTATTTTTCTAAACAATCTAAGCTATCGCATTTTTATATTTTAATATTTTCCAATTTCGATAGCTTTATCCATTTTTACCAAGCTTATCTAAAATTTAATAGTACACATTTATTGAATCTTATTATGCGCTTCCTGGCTATGCTTTAGCATTAATAATGATAATATAGAATAACGTTATATATCCTGTTTTACCTATTGGTTAGAACTGCATAGCTGATTTAATTATTCTTTGTTCAATTTTTGAAACTCGTTTGAATGTCATGATCTTGATAAAATAAATTAACTTATTCTTTTTTAATATTTAGCTCTATCATTTTTGTTTGTAATTTCTTCTATGTGTACATCAGTAAGCTGAGTTCTCAACTTGGTTTTAATATGGGTAATATTTTGCGGGCATGATGTCCAAAACATTGATAATAGTCGATTGCATATTTCGATCTTTTTGGAATCAAAATTTTTTTAATATTTTTATATCTTCTGAAAGTTTCATCTTCAAATCACAACTGCTGTCGAAACATCAACTGAATAAGAAGTTGAAAGCTTTTTTTAAGGATGTCTAATATTTTTTCAAAATTTGAGAATCTTTCATTATAATTTTAAATAAGAAAATCAGGTACACATAAGTACTCCAACTTTTTGTTTGTAAGCAGACTTTGTAAACTCCCATTTTTTAATCAGTTCTTTGTTTAGCAGTACAAATAATTTTCATGTTAAAATTAATTAACAATAGTCCTATTCTGTTCCGAGACTATACCGAGTTTCTCTATTATAGATGTTTTTAGTCGCCTCTTACGACATGCAGTCTTGCAATAGGCCTATTCTATTCCGAGACTATACAGAGTTTCGCTATTATAGATGTTTTTAGTTGTCTCTTATGACATGCAGTCTTGCAATAGTCCTATTCTGTTCCGAGACTATACAGAATTTCTCTATTATAGATGTTTTAGTCGTCTTTTACGACAGGCATTATTTTCAGTTTATTTTTCTGTTGTATGTTATTCTGTTTACCAATTTTAATATTGTGAATTGAAAGGTGATGATATTCTTTTATCAACCTTTTATCGCTTCTCTTGAAACAAACACTCTACCAATGATCCTATGTTTGGAGCGAAGCGGGAAACGACTACGAGACCGACTACTAATATACATATTTTTTAAATCTAAATCATTTTTTAGACTCCAGATGTGCAGTTTTCTAAACAATTGAACATTGAAGATTTATCCATTCTTTATTTTCCGGAAAAGAAAGAATCTAAAAAGGTTTATTTTCATACATTTAAAAATCTAATAAAAATAAAAAAATTAAAGATTTGTTACATGTATAACAACGTTTATTCGCCTTTTACGACACGCAACTTCAAATTAGATGCGTTCTTACTCTGGTATACTATGCAGATATTTTATCATAAATTACACTGTGCTCAGGGAAGTTACTGTTCATTTTTAAACATATTGATAGTGAAATAAGAATTACTTGGTAATAATTTATATTATTAGCATTATTTTCATTTATATATTATGAACAAATCATTGATTAGAATTCAAAATAATACTCATAATGTATTATTTGATGTGAATGGTAAAAGTATTTTCAATGTTTGAAAAAAAATTCATATTAAGATATGAATTTTCCAAACTTGACCTAAATTTAATAGTGAATTTTCTTCATTTTGATAATATGTACTTTTTTACATCGTTTTTCAGTAGCTATATTATACCATGAAAGAAATATGAAAATAAAAATATCTTTTACCTTTTAGTTTAATACGAATTTAATAATTTTTGAATTTAGTTAAGTATTTTGAAACTAACAAGTAATGAAATACTGAATGAAAAAGTAAACCTGCAAAATCACTCAGAAAATTGAACTAATAATATTTGCGTCATACTTAGTAAACATGAAAAAAGTTAAATATTGGTGAACATTGTTTGATATTTAAAATGTGCTTATAAGTTTTATCATTCGCCTTTACATTTTATACATTTAAATGGTAATTTATTTGGTGAATCTTATCAATTTACAAATGTTTCATAATTAATTTTGTTTCAATATCTTGGCCTAATTTTTTAGCATTACCTTGGAAATCTTCGTGAGCAGTGTTTCTCAAACTTTTTGAAAACATGAAATACTTGAAGTCTACAGCCGCACTAAAAAAAATTCTTCCATGTCATCAAAAGAAGAACCCAATATAAAAGAGATCATTTATTTTGTACAACGTATAGGAGAATAACATAATAGTATAAAGATATTTCTGTTATCACGATCACAATCAACTTCATTTCTTTATTTTATTTCTCTCTCTCACTCAAGCGGCGCAAATAAATGAACCAAATTTTCTTTGCATGGATGTACATAGCAAGCATAGGAAAAAATTTAGTTAAGATGAATCTACATAGTAAGTATAGGGAAATTTAGTTAACATGGATGTACATAGCAAGTATAGGGAAATTTAGTTAACATGGATGTACATAGCAAGTATAGGGAAATTTAGTTAACATGGATGTACATAGCAAGTATAGAGAAAAATCTATTAAATTGTATAGAAAATTTTCTTTTCATGGATGTACATAGGAAGTATAGGAAAAGTTGTATAAGATAGAGTATTAATCCACGTATTCAATGTACACGTGTACATAGGAAAATTTTCATTGTAAGGTAGAGAAATTTAGTTAACACGGATGTACATAGGAAGTATAGCGAAAAATCTATTAAAATGTATATAAAATTTTATTTTCAAGGAAAAAGTAAAAAATAGCTATCTCATCAAACCAATGAGTGTAGCCATGAAGTTTAAGAAAATGAAGGAATGTGTAGATATTATCACAACCCTCGATGAATTACTTGACATTCAAATTGACACGAAGTTTCGTTTAAGTCATTTTTTGTCTTCAACTTCAAATTCCCTTAATCCACGATGCTTTGCGAGAAGGTGACTCTTATATTTATTAAAAAATTGAAAGTAAAATGTTGATTTAAATGAAACAAAAACTAGCTTGTAATAAAGTTCTAATCGATGGTTTGTTTTTTTTGAATTGCATTTGTTAGTTATCAGTCGGTTTGAACACACATTATCTCTCATAAACCTATTTCTTACTTTCTATCATTCTTTGAAATGGAGGGCATCTTCTTTTGCAAGCATGTTTTTATTTAAAGATTTTGAATTTTCTTTTTTTAACTCAATAAATAAATGTGTATGCAAATATTAAATATATGACATTTTCAAGTTTGATTTTGAGAATTTGCTAGAGTAGAATGTTTAATGGAAATGCGCTCTTTACACTAATTCCCTTTTAAAAGTCATAAAGTAGTCATGGAATCGTGTCTCTTATGTTTATCAACTGAACACTAATATATTTGTCTTATCACACATCCCTACTAATACTGATTCTGGTATATACAATCCACATACATGGTAGATCTCCCGGGCACCACATACACGGTAGATCTGCCGGACACGACATACATGGTAGATCACTGGCATGAGATGCCTTGTCTCCCGTTTTTATGGTCATATACCACTTGTTCCAGTAGATCTGTTATAACACGTACGATTTATAACGTGTGTTGTTGTTGTTGTTAGCCCCTAGATTATACTATCTTTATATGAGTATAATCTATCAGTTCAAAACAAAGCATTGTTTAAACTGAGAGAGTATTACCATAGAAGCAAATACTCTCAGGGAAAATATAACGTGTGTTCGTGGCATGGACCTCGTCATACGCGTTATAAAGGATCTACTGTATATTTACATTAGGTGTTGTATGAGCTATCCTTTAAATTTCTCTAAATTTAAGCTAATGTAGACTGGCATGGTTTTTTAAATGTGTTAAGGACCGCTGTAATAAATGTATGGAAATTTATATAACTATCACTTGGTTTAAATATATTTATTTGTATATTGAGGTTTTTAGTCTCTTGGCTTTATATTATACATATTGGGTGTGAATTCGCAAGTAACGATTGGCCCTCTGCTAGTGGTCCACGGATCAAACTATCAGTAGTACTTTTGCCAGATGGAATTTTCCTGTCCTTTATCTAAAAATGTTTTTGGATTCTTTTTCGGTCTCTTACCACAACCCTTTACATATGGAAGTTGAAACTTATGTTTCCATTATTTATACTAGATCTATTTAAGGCACATTTGATTAGTTAGTATCATGTTTGGTTTTCGGTTATATAAATCAAAAACATAATCTATTCATGAATTAATTTAATATTTTTTATATATTTACCTTTTTTTAGTTCCAAGTGCATTTGGAGACTTGCTTGTTTCAAAGCTCTGGCGCGTGAAAAATATGAGACTTTCTACCTTTGTTCTATCTGTTTAAAGAAAAGGCTGACGATGCTCCTCAACTACACAAGGAATTATTCTGCTTTTTTGAGTAGTAAAACAGTACAGGAGGTATAATCATCCCTCGGTTATAGGACAAAATATATGTATTATTTTTTTCTTTTTAGACTCTAAAAGATATAGAATGCCATCTCTCGATCCAAGATATATTTACTTTGAGAAAATGCGCTTTTGAAAAAAACTTAAAAATAAAAACAATAGTAAGAAGGATTTTAGGAAATTATTTACCCCATCTTTTATGTATAATTATATTTGTCCATAAGTTAAGCTTGTTGCTTTATTATGTAGCATATACCAAAATACTTTGCCGATATTTTTCTTGTTGTTGTTGGCCTCCACTGGCAGATATATTATTATCCGCATACCACTGGCGAACGAGCTGCTTTGGGTGAGGACATCAGAAAATTGGTATATCTTTGTTCAGAACGGTTGATATTTCCAAATAACATTGGCTTAGATTTTTCAAAAATTAATGACACAATGTAACAAAAAATGTTTCACTCTATTTTTGTCAATTTCTTATGTAAATCAAGTCTATTTTATCAATCCATTTTCGAGCAAATATTTTATTTTATTTTTCACCTTCGTTTTAATCTTTTAAGATTAAAATTTTTTTTTATTTGTTCTTGTTAATTTTGATTATTTTGTATTGGCTCAAAGCAAGCAAAATACATTTTAACTACTACAAAATAAATATTTTTTGTGTAAATCAGATACCAGAATAAGATGTCGGTTGCTCATGTATTCTGTGGTTCTGGAAAGTCAACTTTACACGGATAAGTAACCACAAAATAGATATTGATCGGCGATGAGTTGCCAATTCAATTATGTTCAGCAATCAAAAACAATAAGAATAAATAGAATCAGAAATTCGCAAGCTGAATAAATCAAAGCTAACGTCACCCACTAGAAAACTATGGAAATAATTAAGATGACCAAAATGAATAACAATGGTATAAAGCTCAAAAATATTGTAGTCATTATTATGAGTGAAAATATTATGCTTGATTGAGTTATGAATGTAAAATCCTAGGCCGCCATGAAGAGATACTTTAGCATAAATACATAAAAAAAACTCTATCCTTAAATATTAAAAAAGATGGAATTATTATTAAACCAAATTTCTTGAATACAAATAATCTGGAGAGGTGATTTACTAACTGAGTTGAAATGAAGAAGAAACATTCAAGTGAATCAAACTTTGCATTAAGGGATTGGACAATCTACATTCAAATTTATAATATTCAAATTATTGTCATATAAAAAAGAATCTTTGAAATAGGAAGAGGTAAGAATATCAAGAGATAATATATCATTATAATTATCATATTTGAAATACAATCTACAATCATTAGTGTTCTTGCAATTTGAATAATTGATTTTAAGTATTTAATTTTTCTAAGATATAAAAGACATCTTTTATCAAAAGCAGAGTGACAAACATCATTCGATTTGTTTAAAATTTTTAAAACATTACATTTTCATAGAGTGTTTCTTTGATTAAATCTTCTTTATTCCGCATAGCTTTCCAAAGATTGACTTTATAGCTCATATTCTTCACTCACATATGTTATATATTTTTATTATATAGTGTTTGATGAGTATATCTTGTATCTTTTGAAAATTTATAGGTAAACGATTTTTCATAAAACTCATTATAATGACTTTTTTGGAAAATGATCACTAAAATTTTGGGAAACAAAATGTCATGGTTATTCTATCCTCCTTGGTTTACCATAAACTGCATTTTGAAATAATGATATATCATGCTTTTCATTTCTTATATTTTCAATTAAATCTTTATTTCTTGAATCAACCTAATTTCAGCATTTTGAAGCATATTGCTCAGTTTTTTTGTGAAACCAAACATTTTAAAAAGATATAATGAATCTAGAATCAGTTATTAGGAGTGGATCAAACACATATTTTAAAAGTAATACTGACTATTCCTCAACAAATGTTTGCTCATTGATCCAATTGATCCATTTGATCAATGGTATTTCACATGCACTATACTTTTTGCTTCCCACTGGTAAATAAAATTAAATTCTTGATCTTATCGTTTGGAACTTAATTCATCTAATGTTAGGCTTGCATCAAAATGCAACATAGCTATTAATTGAGGGAATCATGATTCTATTATGAAAAGTTGTTTTTATTACAAATGTTCTTTTCTTTTTGTTGAATTATACATTGAATCATTCATTATGAATATGTCCTACTCATGCATTTGCCATTTCCTTTTCTATGATCCTTCTCTGAAAAATTCAGATCATTACACAATTTTTTCTTTCGCTTATATTTTCTAGTCTTTTTTCTTATTTAATAAAAAGCGTCTTGAAAATTAAATGGACTTATATTTTTCACATTTTTGAATGGCATATCCCTTACAAAATCCCTACCACTTTATCGCGTGAGATAGTTGGAAAATTTATTGTTCTTATCCAAAAAAGCAAAACTCTCGTTGATTATTACATCTCTATCTAAACTCGTATCACCTCTTTTGGATTTGATTTATTAAATTTTGTATGAATATAAGTTTACTATTCTCTTTTCCACGTTTACTGAACACTTGGGCGTGTTCTTCCCTAATCACCATACGTTAATTTTATTATTTGTATAACTTACACACAAGATGAGGCGTTAATTTTAAGAATATAATCAAAAATATTAAATCGGAATTAAATGTTGTGTCAAGTTAATTTTGTCTTAAATTCAGAAAGCACAACGACTTAGGTCAGAAGAAAGTATTCAATTTTTAACTGCGCTTATTCATTTTTTTTAATATTATCAAGTCATAAAAGAAAGTTTCCAAGTTTTGAAGATAATTAATTTTCCATGATCAATAAAATTCTTTAAAGTTTACTAATTTGTTTTGTTTGAGTATACTTATTTTATTTATTATTAGCATTGTAATTTTTATATCTCTTTATTTTTTAAGATCGATGATGTCTCTAATATTTCAGTTTCTTCCATTTCTAAAGCTATCATAAATTATATCTACTCTTATAAAGTTTGGTCGACTGAAATTGAATCTGATTCAACAGTTTGTCTTAAAGTCGGTATTGCTCCTTTTCTTTTTATATAGCGATAATTCTGTGTAAGGCTTCTTAATTTTTTGGTAAGGTTTCATTGTTTTTTGTGCACTCATTTTAAATCCTTCATGCATTGATTTGAACATTTATTTCATCAACTAGCCCGCCATTTCTATAATAATCAAATAAATATTGTACCTTATATAAAATAACAAATGTATATAATGTGAAAACAGTTATGCTTATACCAGAATGGAACTAAGCAACTTGTCAAATTTTAACATACAAAAAGTAAAACTGGTTAATTTTAGTAAAATATTCATTATACATGGAAAATTTTTTAAAGACAAATTGAGTAGAATTTTCAAAATCCATAAAATAGGCTTTTTAGTTTTAAATTCCATGATATGCTTAATAAGACATTCTTCAAGTATCAATCTTAAGATATCACCCAGTTTTGATACATCTTAAGAGCAGATTTCTTTTCTGAACCGAATTGAGTTTTATTCGACGACCCTTATTCTCCAAATCGATTATCTAGCTTAAAGTTTTTCTGTAAAGTTAACCGCTTTCAAAAATGAGATTTTGAGCACCTTCTGAAAAATATTTAAAACTAAATGTTTGATAAAGCAACCAACTCATCCTGGCTAAAAAATATTCATAAATTTGTTCATAGTGTATACTGTATATATTTATGTAATATTTGAATTAGTATTATGATCTAGCGTGGGTTAGTAGTCCTATATAAAACATCTTAGTCATGTTTCCTAAGCATCCCTTACATCTAGAATTAATTTTATTTTCTAAAAAATAATTAATTTTAAATACTAATTTTTCAGATTAAAATCTTAATATATAACATTTTTTACAATAAAATTACTTTTTTCAAATTGTTAAAATGCATATATTTAACACGTATTTTGTAAACGGGATTTAAAGGACTTAAATATATAAATAGATTTTATAATGTCAAATAACAATAAATATTTTATCTTAAAACTAAGATACTTTCCCTGACCCTGATAAGTGAGTCAAAAACAATTCAGGTCTTAGATTTGACTTGTAAAATTAAATTCAAATAACTTTAAATAACTTTTTTCCTATTACTGAAGGACATTTGCTTAGCTAGAGGTCCTCCTGCCCCTAGACACAACTTCTGGCCCAGATGTATTTATTGTTGGCATGCATGTCCTATCTTTTATATGTAAGTGTTTACCTTGTATTCTTGCGTGCTCATATTTGGATTATACATTTTGCTGTTCCTTCGGTCCAATTTCCAGCTTGTTTTACAGTTGCATGAACGTTTATATCGTATGGTTTATATTTTGAAAGAGTATCTTTAATCATTATATTTTTTCTTCTACTCGTATATCACTGAACAACAATTTTACACTTTCAAAAAATACATAAATCGCTTTGGGATTTTATTATCAATTTTTATGCGCTGATTACGAATTTGATGACGAAAATTTGCTATGACGTCGCAGTTTTCCGTAAAATACATTTTTAAACAAAGACCAAAAATTTCAAGTTAATTATCAATTTATTTTTAAAATTAAATAACAGGATTGCAAGTGATAAATTAATACATTTTTCCCTTTTTTTCAAAGTTAGCCCGGCTTTTGCTATTTCGTTTATAAACAGTTCCTGATGAATCTCGCTTCAGATTCCATCAAAAATCGGCAACCATCGCAGGGCTCTATTTTCCCGTATATCTATTTTCCATCATTGCAATTTCCTGATGGAATCTTTCTCCATGCTCATAACTCACATCTGCTGCGTTTTCAGGAAAAAAAGACAAGTGCAAATGTAGGAAATTAATTTTCAAAGACATTTTCCAGACTAGATTCTGGTAAGAATCTTTCTACTAAAATCTCTCTCTGGGCATCTTGGTGCTTTTCCAGAAGTCCGTTGCAAATGTTTTTGAAAGATTGCCAAGCTGCTAGCTCATTCTCCTCCATTGTGGCCTCAAAGTGCTGATCAAAAAGAAGTTTGCGTATCTGAGGACCCACGAAAATACCTTCTTTTATCTAGGCCTCCCTGATTTTTGGAAAAACTTTTTTGAGGTACACAATACATGACTTTTCATGATCAAGTGCTTTCGTAAATTGCTTTATTAGACCCAGCTCTATGTGCAAAGCGGTAAAATGAATAAAAATTATGGACTGAGCAATGGGAGCAATTATATAAAAATTAAAGCACAAAAAGTTATATAACTAGACCAGTTCACCTCTACTTTTACGATCAATTTTAGCTTATGATATAATTCTTCTCCTGCTCATTAGAATAGTGTAACAATATTAGAAAAAAATCTTCATCTTTTGCAAGACTGGGTTAGACATTTTGTATATTCCTGCGACGAACGTTCTATGTGAAAATAAACATATTTTGAAAGTGGAAATTCAACCAGGAAAAGAAAATGTTTGATATACTAAACTATAGAATTTTCAAGTGCTTTGTCAGTTTGCTCCTTTCATTTGTAGATTTTTAATTTGTTATTTCTAAATATTTGTTTTATGTGTAAATAAAAAAATGAATCTTAATTACATCAGAGATACTTCAAATTATATCTAGATATGTGCCTCCATTTCAAGGTTAAGTTTTAAAATGAATTTATGGAAAATGATGTCTAGAATTTTATGTTTCATATATAATAATATGATAATGTTCCTCTATATCTAAAGATGTAATGTAAAATTGACAAAGAAATTCTTAGTTTTTTTCATCTATCTAAGCACCGGCTAACACCGCTCTGTTCATTTTGATTCACTCCTTAATCGGTTCCGATCTTGTCCATAGATTTATTATTTGGGGCGATCAAACTAAAGACGGTCTAGCCGTACTCAGGGTGTTATCTAGACCGTATACTAGCCGTCAGACGGGCTCTTTCCATTTCAGGAATTTGAGATAAAACTTGAGATTGCGTTTTATAAAGATTTTTGAATGGGAGAAAAGAAAATATAAAATGGGTTATTTCTTCTGTATCTTTTCATAATAAAAATTTCCAATAGATATAAATACAATAAATCTCAAAATCATATTGTATTAATTTTTAAATAATGAATATATTTTTTGTTAATTAGATAAAATAGTTTGTTGTTGTTGCTTTAAAAATTAAGTTATGTAAAAGACTAAGTCCAAAAATTAAAAAAAAAAAAGGCTTAATCCGTTTGTTTTTCATTTCCCAATTCTGATCTGACGATCCCAATCAGTAATTTCTGGTCAACACATTGGTACTGGTCATGATGATATTATCAGGCCTGGACCTAGTCGAGTCCATCTGTGAACAGGTCTAACAAATCTTACCTTGGATAAGAACTCATAGTTAATGTCGGAATAAAAATGTTATTGACAGCTATCTTGTCCTAATGGAATAACATGGTGTCCTAATTCTATATTGAAAACACATGAGAAGTATAAGAAGAATGTTCAATTTTTGTGATCAAGCCACTAAAAGATGTGCTTTTATTTTTTCGCTGATTCCTATACTTAATGTTCATTGGTGTACAAAATTGGAAATATTAATTTAAAATTTTGAATATATAATGAAAAGTATTATATTAACTTTGTATCTCACTTTCCTTTTTCTGTTCGATTCTGTCAACTTTAATTTTTTCATTTTGTATTTTAGTCCGTACCTACCTTTGTGTTATACTTTGTCTTTTCCAGTATGTGGATTAACTTTTATACATTATATTAATATTATATTTTAGAAGAGGAACTGAAAAATTTCGTAAACGATCAAGAACTCCAGGAAAATAAATCAATTTTAATGGATTTTTCCTTGTGCTTTCATTTCTCTCAAACAAACATAGAACTATTTAATTTAGATAAAGGCCTAAACCAGAAAGATTTATTCATAAATATACTTCGTATTGGATTAAAGTCTACACAGATTACCTACAAATTATCACAAGAGTTCGTTTCTTTCGAATTAACTCAAAATAATGTTAAAATAGATGCTTTAACGAACAAGAATATGCAAGCTACTCCATTACTTTTGTTGTCTAATCAGTCCATAGATGTAAATGAAATGTTCTATATTAAGAATGTAAAGGAAACTGTTTATAATGCGACCCCGTCAATCATTTTATATTTTAAATCATTTAATCAGAGTCACAATTGCGTCAAAATCTACTGTCATATGATTGCTCTTTACTTTGTATTTAATCCACACCTTTCCCCTCTTTTAACTGCCTTCATTGAAAAAGTTGGTAAAGATGAAAAACAGGTTTCCCGTCAAAATATTTCTGATTTACATCTTCAAAGTTGGGAAGAAGTTTTCTTAAGTTTTTCTTCTGTTCGACTTTTATTTCCAGAAAGTTATTCCCTCTATCCTTCCCATATTTTTGCGTTTGATCTTACCAACGTCACTTATAACGTGAATGCATCTTTTAAGAGTGTTCAAGATTTCAACATTACTACTTCTTCCACTTTGCTCTCCTCTCAAGACTCCTTCTATACCCCTGATGAAGGAACGTATGATTCTGATGCGGGTCCTCTTCATACATCTCCACATCTATCATCATCCTCTATTCTAGATCATTTGTACTCAATGATCGAAGTTAGCCTTTCTTCCTTTTCACTCTACTCTCTTTATTTCAATGAAGTATCGCGTAAATACACTTCAACTTATTTTCTAACCCCAGTAAACCTTAACATTATCTTTAAAAAACTTAAAATTGGTCAAGAACAAACTACAACCCTACCTCTATTTAACTTGAACGTGTCCTTCGTGAGTTCCCTTTCTTTTGAAATAAATTTATGTCAAGTAGATAATTTGATTGACATTTTTCTCAATATGACTAAATTGTTTGACCAAGTTTTAACACTGTCCTTTCAATATAATCGAAAAGTTCATTCAAATTTATTTCCAACTTTCAAAGTTAATTTAAAATGTGAAACACTTATCCTAAAATTGTTATCTCCAGATGAATGGGCTTCTTTTAGACTTCTCTGGGAAGGTACTCACTTTTCACTTTCTCCTAGTGATATATCCTTGATTTTTAAAACTTTTCAAATATTTTCTTCACATAATCTCAAAGATACTCTATTTCTTTCTTTTTATAGTAGTAACACTTGTTTCCATCACGAGAATGACGAAATATTCTTTCACTTTATTTCCAATTCATCCCAACAAATTTGCAGTATCAACATTCATGATGTACACATATTTTTTACTGTTCAAATTCTACAATCAATTTCTATTCTTATAAATGATCTTTTCAATCTTTTTTTAATTTTTAGTTTGGTTTTTTCTAATAACATAAATACCTTCCATGCAAAAGAAGGTGAAGAAGTATCAGAACTGTATTTAGATTTTATTATCTCCCAGTTTAATCTCATATTTTTCAAAGATCCTAAAGAAACATTTTTTGATTTGAATATTTATGGGATTCAATCAAGTATTAACTTTATTAAAAATCGACTCAATGCATTTGATTTATCTATATATGAAATTGAATTGTATTTAAAAAATGAGTCTACATTTTGTCGTAAAATATTGTACAATGCATATTTTAAAGATTACCTCCCAATTAAGGATTTTTTGGTTTTAAAATTCAAAATAACAGATTTTAATGATAATTTGTTATTGAGTGATTTTTTCCAATGCGGAGTTTTGAATTGTAAAAATTACAATAAGATATATTTGTTTGAAATCAATACTTTTCATTCTTTAAACATAAATCTATTTGAAATGTTGTTTGAATATATCTTTTTTTTCAGTGAAACCTGCCAAAAAATTGTATTCGATCTTAGAGAATCGTTGAATGAACAACAAAAGGTCTGTAATGAAGCATTAAAAGTTTTTCCAATTTCCTTTCTTATTCATGCCAATTCAATCATAAATTTGTTTGTTGAATTAAATCAAAGTAATACATTATTTTTCACGTTTTGTTCTCCTAGTATAAAATATATGAAGCTCATTGGACCTATGTTGCCTTCTATCGATTGCAATGCTTTTTCGAGAATAGGCTTTTCTCTGGATCATTTCCAAATGTTGAGTTCAGACAAATCTTTTAATAATTTTGACTTATATCATTTTATAAAAAAGTGTAGCAACCTCGAAAACTGTATTATTAAACTAAGTGAAATCCGAGTCACCTTAGAATATAATAGTGATCAAATTTCCCTTCTATTCCACTCCTCTTCCAAGAATAACTCCTTTCTTCTTAATCTTGATGACAAAAAGATTGAAATAGTCTTAAAATTAATTAATATTATAAAGAATTGTTCTACCTCCGTTTTACCACAAAGTTTGCCTGAAATTGAAGCTAAAAAACAAGACATTATTTTTAATTTTTGTGTACCAGATGTCTCCTTTCTCTTTAAAAGTTTAGAATGCAAAAGTGATAATTACTTTGCTCTTAAATTTGATAATTTTGTTTTTGAAAAATCTCTAGATGAACAAAAGTTAATGAATTTTTCTTTAGAATCAATACAACTTTTTTATTTTTTTGCAACTAATAACCCTTCTTCAGTTGTTTTGCTGTCATCTAAAGAAAACTTGAACTGTGATCTTTCAAACTATATTTTATCTTTACAAGATACTTTTAGCTGCTATACTTGTTTATTATCCAAAATAAGAACTGATGTCAATATTTCAAAGGACAAATATCAATATTCAAATTTGCAAAAAGAAGCCAGCCATTTAAATAATATATCTCTTACATATAAAAGATTCAATGGTTCTTTTATAATACAATTTTCAATGAATTCTATGCTTGAGTTATTTTTCCATCCTTCCATATTTTATGACATTTCAATTTTCTTTTGTAGCTTTTTCAATTCTCTTCTTAAATTATTTATCTTGAAACCGTCGACCTACAAACCTGTTTTTTTTCTTTCCTTTTCCAATCTTACAATTAACTTTTTCTCTTCTGCCATTAATGACAGAGTTCTTTTTCAATTTATTTTGAATTCTTTTTCACTAATACGAAATAATATAAGTGAACACTGTTACGAGTATGAAATGAAAATTTGTCGTATCATATTTGATAAATGCTTTTCACGAAGCAATTCTTGTTATGATAAAGTTTTAAATATTGATAATACGGCTAATGATTTTGTTATCGCAAAGATCAATCAATCATTTGAATCCTTTTCAATTACCATGTCAGCAGATATCACTTACATGCACATCCATTTTTTCATTATTGAACTTATTTCATATATTAAATTGTGTTGTAGAACTTTTGCATGTATCTTTAGACCCGTCTTCAACTCTTCATCTTCATCCCAGTCGATACTTCCACAACTTAGTTCTATTGATCTTCATGGGAAACAGAGTAGATTTATTTTTAATTTTAGTGGCGATTTACTGATATTTCTCCCCAAAGTTCCTCATATTGATTCCTCTATCTTGCTTCAAGGCTCCAGTTTTATTGTGGAGAGAAAATCTCTCAATTCAGATCTTAATATTTCTTTTCAAAAAATAAAAGCTTTTCTTTTCAGATTGGCATCACCATCAGAATCTATTTTTGATCTTTTTGACATTAGTTTAGACTATTTAAAATTTTCATCACGTGATAAGGTAATGCTCACAGAAAAAGAATTTGATTTAAATATTTGTACTTCCATAAGTTTTGATGAGACAGATAAACCTATCCGCATTTATATTTTTAAATTTAATACGCTTTCTTTATATCTTGAAACTACCTTTTTTATCGAGGTTATTTCTTGTTTTATTAATAATTTTACTACAAAATGCCATGGTGACTTTCAATTGGAAGAAGAAATATTTGTAAGAGAAAAAAACGAGTACGTTTTGAAAATGGTTTATGAATTTAATGATTTAAGCATAGAAATAAAAAATAAACAAAAGTGGACTTGTGATTTCGTTTCTTTTTCTTATCTCATCGATCCAAATTCTTTGTCATCTTTTGAAATAATTATTAAAAATATAAAAGTTTATGATATGATTACAAAACTTTACGTTATCAATGAAAAAATCTTATTTCCTGATAATGATATGTGCCAATCAAATCGAAATACTTCTTCTCCATTACAGCAAGTCAATATTTTTAAGTATAAGAATTTTCAAGCATCATCTTTGACTTATTTAATTTTGTTTAAACATTTCTCGTTAACATTTTCAACTTCTTGGATAAATTCTCTTTTGACCATTTATAAAGAAATTTCTTCTTTAAAACAAGATAAAATATCATCAAAGACCTTTTCTTTGCATAATGATAAAAGTAGATTATTACCAATGTCACAACTAGTATTTAAAACAAACTTGATTGATTGCATAATAAACCTTTCAAGTTCAATAAATTCAGAATCATTCCTTTCACTCCACTCCTGTGTATCCTTATCTTCTCAATTATCTTTTAACGAAAATGAAAGAATACAAGAGTTCAATTTAAATGTTTCCAATTTTGATTCATTTCTAAAGATTTTTACAAATACTAAAAATAAGAAGGAATTTCCCATAATTGTTTCATCTTGTTTCAATCTTAGTTTTAAAGGTAAAAGTTTGATGGAGTCTTTAGTTCCTCATGGCAATTCTCAAACAAATGAAAATAATGTATTAGAAGTATCATTACGCAGACTTTTTATACACATATCAGTTGCTCTTTATCACTACCTAAATATGATTTTAAAAAAATTCTTACTTGATTTGCAATCATTTTTTCCTCTTCACGAAAGTAACACGTCAAACCATCAAAATAAGTTTGCTCTATTTTTAGCAAAGCTGACAAGTGATCTCCTTTTAAACATGAATATCAGTTTGTTTAAGATATTTTTATCAGAAAAAGAAGATGTTCCAAATGCAGAATTATGCTTTCAAACTTCTACGGTGTCCATGTACTCCCGAGCACCGCATTTAACAGAGGGTAAAGGAAACGTGGATCTTCGATTTAATATTTTCAACTGCACAGTTATGGCGTGGGAACCATGTGTTGAAAATTTCCAGTTTTTATTTTTCTTGAACAAATGTAAAGATTTATTCATTCTTAAAGTTGAGTCTTCCAACATATTAAACTTGAATTTAACTAAAAATATTGTCAAAAAGCTATCCACACTTTCTACAATGTATACACACTTATCGCAACCTCTATTCTCAGATCCAAATTCCTTTTTCCCGTATATCATAAAAAACGAGCTTGGAGTTCCGCTTTACTTCACTTTCAATTTCTTTCCCTTGGACAGTGATTCGAAGTTTTATCCCTTTTATCTTGATTCCTATCCCAATTCTTTAAATGCGCCTTCTTTTTCCGACTCTATGTTTGAAACACTGAAGTACCATTACATTGAACCTAATTCTTCTCACTTTTTCCCATCTCATAAAATAAATTTAACGTTCAACGATGCTAGTTCTAAACTTTTCGCCAAAAATATTTCCGATGTCTCCATGTCCCACGTACTTTACTTGAAGATCCATGATTGTCAGCTCTACCCTCCAATTTACTTGAGCAATAACCTCACTTACTATCGATCCCTTTATTCAGAATCTTATATGCATAAGGTATTAACTGATTCAGCATTTACCATTATATTCAGGTAAATTAATCTCTTTTTCTCAAGGAATCTTCAAATGCTGTGTATACAGAGATTACAATCAATGAAGATCTCTCGCAGAAATTTATTAAAGTTCATTCCGGTGTTCAAATATTTAACTACCTGACTGAAGATATAGAAATATCTTTTGATTCTCCATCATCTTTAAAGAGTATGTTTTTTTACTAATTTTCATCACAGATTTCTTTCCCAGTGTTTCCTTATTTATTTAACTTTGAATACACGAAAGATAAAAGGTTAAAAATTGTAATAAAAATAATCAAGCATTTGATGTTTTTTACAAAGTTCCTGAGTTATATTAGCAATGTTTTAGTAATATTATGGTATTATATTATCTCCTTAAAAATGGAGAGCAAAATTACAGGTTTTTCGGGCTGATTCCTTAGTTTTTTAACTTTTAAACATTTTTAAAACGTTGCACAAATTACCTTCCAAAGACTCTTAATAAAATTTGGTAAAAAAGTTATCTATAAACAATATTTATATTTATCAAGTTTCACATTTTGATTTTTAATAGGATAGAAGGATATAGTATAAGATAAAAGTAAATTAATGTAAGAAAATGGATTAGAGCGTATTTTTATCGGAATTTTTCACTCTAAGCGTTAAAATAAGAAATATATTTTTCCAAAATGATTCGAGCTTCCCTTTCTTGGCATACAGAATGGAGTATGCTCCTCTGAGATTAAGTTCTAAGAAAAGAACTGTGAAATGATTAAAAAATGTTTACAGTAAGCTTTTAAAAATATTTCATGGTCAAAACTTTAGCCCTAAAATAAAGACCATGGGCACAAGACACTATTTTTTTATAATTTTTGCGTACAAAAGAAATACGGGGATATACATATATAATGTAATAATGTATGAAGAGAGAGAGAGAGAGAGCGCGCTTATTAAAGAAAGATCATTAGGAAAATATTGTTGGAAATGTTTTTGCCACCACCAATACGATTGGAAATCGAATTTGAGAGTCCATTTGTTCATGAAGATAGTTAAAAGATAAAATATCTTTTTAATTGCTATTTGGCAAAGAATCTCTATTGAGCCATTATAAAGTAAAGATTTAAATTAGAATGCCAACCTATTATTATTTCTTAAACATAATTCAAGGGGTTTCAGTTACATATGCGTTAGAAAAGAGGGGGGGGGGCGTTTAAATTTTAATAATTTCGCGCATTTCCCTCTAGTAAGCAAGAGAAAAACACCTTTATGCCAGAAATATGATTATGTTAGCAGCTTTGATATGCATATAAGATATAACTTTAAATGATTACAGATAAATTTCAGGACAAATTTAATTTATATTGTCATACATTTCTAACTAATTGAATTTTGTCTTCTATGATAACAATTTGCTTTTTAGTGTGTGATAATATGCTGTATATACTATAAATGAAATTCTTTTTTCTTTAGGGGTGGGCGGTCGCCCCCTGGATATGCGCACCTGTTTTGAACCTATGCTATTGATGTGTCATAACCTTATTTATTTCCCAATATCTTTACGCGGTACTCGTCTTTATCCAAGCTATTTTTGAAAAATGAAAGAATAAAATGTTGGTACTATATTTTTTTCACAATGAACTCAAGCCGAAATTTTTATTCGAGCTTGTCCATTACTTTTTTTCAGCTTCCTTAAGATTGTGTTGATGAATTTTATGCTTCTTTTTTCTAAAGATGTTTAATGCATCATTTAAAATGTAAACATTACAATTTTTACTTCTACATTTTTTAAAAGTTTTAATCCCTCATTCATTTATTCGAATGTATTCTTTCTTTTGTAGAATCTTATCTGCGCTTAATTAAGTCTGTGTACGTTCTCAATTCTGGGAAGACTCTTTATATTCCCTTCACTTATTTAAACCGACTCTTCTACGTTCGCCCCATCAATCAAATACAAGCCTTTAATTTTTGCAATGAAGGGATTAATTGGAAAGCGTTTGAGTCGACAGCATCAACAGCACAGTCCTTTCAACATCGTATGTGCTTTTCTGCTTCCAAAACGTTATTTTACCAGTAAGAAACTTTTTTGTTATAAGTAGGATACTTTACGTGAAAAAGCGTGCCCTATTATTCTATTCTATTTTGTCTTTTATCCTATCTGAATTAAAAAAAAATTATTTTGTTGCGTTTATATTGTTTTCGCATGTATTATTTTAATTCTACGTTTTTTTTGATATTTAACATTATTTTCAAATTAAATTTTCTAAAATTTTTTACAAGGAATCAACAAATATATTATTAAAAATTTTTTTGATAAAACTTATAAACACATATGTTTTTGAAATATCATTAAAAGTTAATTAAAAATATAATATTAATTAATGTGGAAAAATTCCAATAATTTAATTGCAATTCCTTCTGAAAAAAATAAAAAATTTAATCTGAAAATAATTTTGAAATATCAAAAAAAGTTTTTTTAATAAGCTAAAATATAATCACAATAAAATCAAAATTTTAACTTCAGATAGAATTGCAAAAAGAGAAAACAACTAAAAAATATCTATATTGTGTCGTAATCTTACGCAAAATTCTAGTAAATTATATCTCTTTGTTGTAAAAGCATAAAGATTTTAACGACATAATTTGAACATAATTAAAGTTTTCTTTCTTTTTATTTTATAAACTCATTCTCTTTCACTTTAATAAAAAATTATAGCATTTTAAAACAAAAAGAATACGACAAAATATTGAATTGTTTAGTAGTTATTACTATATGTGAATTTTTAGATAGTTTGATACCTTTCCAGCATATACATCATCTTAAAAGCATATTTCATTAACAACTATGATAGGATAGTTTATATATAAAAGCTGTTAAGACTATCTTTGAGCACATTTAAACTTTTCACTGCACACTATAGAATGCTACTATTTGGTGTAGTAAAAGAAGCAAAATTCTGAAACATGTTCCTTAATGAAATACCTTGTTTTTTAAATTAAGTTTGAATTTTTGAGTTATTCTTTATTATAATTTTTAGAAGTAAGTTTGCTTATTCTCTTTTATGCATTTATCTAGGTTTTGTTTTAAAGTGAGAATAACATCACTGTCTTTGGATCAAAAAGCAAAAGAACGTGAAATCTCTCTTTACCCTTTCACCGAGTTTGTGAATGGCTTGCCATATCCAATTCATATTTATCTTCCTAAGACTTCTCAAGAATTTTTGCTGGAGAGTGAAAAATCTAAGACTTTCAGTTTTGTTGATTTTATGAATGAAGTTTTAACAATAAACATCTCTTACAATAACAATGAATACAGTGAAGATTTTACGCTTTTCTTTGAAAACCCACCCTTCAAAGATTCATTTTTATCCGAGAATAGAAGGGTGCGACTTCGAGATAGCAAAGGTAGGCGTATTAATCTGAGTGCAAAGTATTGCAGAAAATATTCTGGCGCAATAATTATTACACTTTGCTCGCCTTGCCTGCTTTTGAATGAATCAGATTTAGCCATTGTAGCAAAGTTTGAAAATCATGCTGAAGAAATGGCTGAACAGTATGAACTTCATGAAGAAAAGTGTGTACCTGGGCATTACACATTATTATCGCGCGAGGGTGAAGATATGGAATCCAACTTTGAAAGAGTGTGTTTACGTTTGGGCAAGAAATTTAAAAAAGACTACAACCTTGCTAGATGGTCACCTTCATTTTTTATTATAGAAGGAAATATTTCCAGGAAATTATCGATATCTTGTGATGATGGTAAAAGTATTACTTACGATATTGTAGTGTTGATTCGTCGAAGGAATGACGTGTTTTATATCACTATTTATTCCATGATTTGCGTTATCAATGAAACAAGCTTTCTTTTGCATTTCACTCAAAAGTACGCAGCTTACGACGAATCCATTAATAGTAGTAGTAAAGATAACAAAATTAGTGGTAGTGAAGAGGATGGTGTTGTTGTGTTGGAGCCAAGTGCAATTAAAAATTTTTATTGGCCAAAGGATTCTCTTGATAAATTGTTAAAGGTGAGAATTCAAGATCAATCTTTTAATAAATTTTCTTTTTGGTCTGGAAGCTTTAGTGCTGCATATGCCCAAACATTTCCCCTGAATCTAAGACTATTGGAATTCGCTCATCAGAGTGTCTACATTTTAGTTGAAGTGAATTTTAAAGATGAAAGAACAGTCATTACATTTTTTTATGACGAGAAGTACCTTTTGTATGACGTTCTCATACAAAATTTATCTAGCGTTGGCATTTTTTTCCATCAAGAAAACGTTTTCGAAGAGCATAAAAAATCATTTTTGAATCCTGGTCAGAGCCTTGTCTACGTTGTAGATGAGCCTATGTGGCCTAAAACAATAACATTATTTGTTCACATTGGCTACTCTTCACATTTTTCTTTAAAATCCTCAGATGAATATAAATCTTTGATATATGATAACTTTTTTTACATAATCTTCACTGCAAATAATTCCTCTAAGCAACAATTTGTATTAGAAGCATGCGAAAATAAAGCGTCTTCCAAAGTCTTTCTCAACTACAAAGAAGTAGGAAACCGGTCTCAGTTGTGGCGTTTCACACCTTACGGAATGCTGGAGCATGAAGGAACAAGTCCTCCTACAAGAAAAAAACCCTCACTAATTCACAATTTTAAGAAAGGAAGAAAAGCAGATGCGAAATCTGTTCTATCAATTGTTAAGGTTGGTAACAATACAGATGCGTATCGCCTTGTCCTAGAGAAGCCCAATTTTAAAAGGACTCGATTCCAAACTTGGAAATTAACTTCCGACTCTAGGTTGCAGAATCTTGAAACACGTCTATATGTTGAACCATTAGAAGATGTCAGCAATTGGAGACCTGGTTCTCAAGTTTTTCTGTTAAGAGGTGGGAATACTGAAGATAATAAAGCATTGTTTGATGAAGTGCTGACTTATAAACAATTAGTTAAATTTGATTTCATACGTTCAGGTTCTGGTGTTTTAGAAGTCACATTACAAAAGAATCTTCCGATCAAAGTTTTAAAAATTATTGACTTAAACTCCAATTTTCCCAAAATTGAAGAAAAATCAAGTAAAGAAAATTCTGAATATGAAAAAACACACCTTCCTTTCAACTTTTACCCTTCTTGTAACATGGAAGTTTGGCTTTCTTTGAAGTCAATTGGAATCTCCGTCATCAATTTTCAAAATGAAGAATTAACTTACGCAACTGTAAACAATGCAAAAGTGTCTTTAATGTGTAACTCCAAAAATAACGTCGTCTTAAAAGGAATGATACAGAGTGTTCAAGTATGCTTCAATATTTTCATTTTTGAATTATTATTTTCCTTATTTTACTTATTACTAGGTTGACAACCAAATAGACAAAGCCGAAAAAAGAGTAGTGATATATTCAGACACGATTAATACAGCTAAAACACACTCTCAAGAAAACATTGATCAAGATAGTTCAACCTGTCAACACTTTCTCTATTTCTTTTTAGACGTTGAAGAAACGTTGAAGTTCTTTCCAAGCAGATTTTCTATAAAAGTAAATACCTAATGTTTTCAAGTTTTATATAAAATGGAGAGTTAGGGGTAGCTAGTTTGGATCCTACAGAGTTTTTTTCTCTCCACGAAAGCTCCGAAAAGAATTGATGCTATGATTTATATCAACTCTAGAACTATAAGGGTTTGAATATAAAAACATCAAAGGTTTAACTTAATAGAAAATTAGCGATTTTGGATATGTATATAGAAACGTCGGGAGCAAAAATTAGGGCTTTAAACCTTAGCTTTAAATGCTTTAACATATTTTCATATGTTATTTTAGGTCAGGGACTGTCAATAAAGGGGGAAATGAAAAAAATAGATTACTTCAAATCAATGTTTTAGAATTTGAACAATAAGTTTTATCTTTGTTATATAAAATCAAAAAGTTGTTTAATACGTATAAATAAAATAATAATAATAATTGATTAAACATTTTTCAAATAAGAAATTATTGCTGTTTTTTGAGTTGGTTGAATTTTGTTAAAATCATCTTGAACGGAGGCGATATTTTCAAATTCTTTTGCATAATTCCCATTTTCGCATAATAATGCTAGTTGTTAGCATAATGAAGAGCTTTCCTGTAATTTCTTCGGTTGATATTGAGAGATGTCATCTTTTTCCTCTTTTCTAAAGCAGACTTCTCATCATTGTTTTTCAGATTGTCCAAAAGTTCTTCCTGTCAATTCTCACTTAGTTTTTTATTAGGATCTACAAATTCTACATCTCGATCAATTGGAATGTATTCTACAGTGTTTACACATTATGGCTCTTTTGTTTGATTGCTTATCAACAGGAGTTTATTATTTAACAACATTATAAAAAATTGACTTCCTAAAATTTATAGTTTAAACATAAAACATATTTTACTCTGTATTTCATTTGATATGGGGAGACAAGGGATGATGGTATAGACCAGACAAATAAAGGGAAAAAAAGTATGTTATGAGTGCTATGTGGCATTTATGAATATAATAAAGTTTAACTAATGACACAAACATCTTCCTTGACGATTCTTTCATTATCATCAAACATTTGCACGGGCTTGTTTTAATTGTAAATGATCACTGTGGTATTCATTTACATAAGTAACTAAGTGAAACTCTAAAATAGAATTAGCCTTTTTATATCATAGATGTGTTCTCTGAATCTAAATATGCCTGGACGACATGTTTATGATGCAAATTATTCTTTCAGGCATGGTTTACGTGTGAGCTTATATCACTATATATTCATACGATCTATGGTGTGTAGATCTATCAGTAACATAAAACAAGTATCGAATAAATTCTCTTTAGAACCCTACTCATATTTGTCGATAAATGTTTCACAGAACTAGGTGTAAAAAGATTATTTTTGAATTTAGTTTTTATTTTTTCAACTCATCTCTTCTTTATGCTCAGATTTATTGCATAAATAATCTATCTGCTCTATACAGTTCATTCGTTTAGTGTTTGCTTAACTTTGTAGAAGTGTGTAGAGTTATGGTAATTAATAGTTATACCTTTATCTATTGTTTTTTTTTAATTAATTACTTATTATCTTGGGTTTTTTGAACAGTTTATCCAGGTATAAGATAGAGACATCTTTCCTAAGATTTATAGTATATATGACATTAATCATTTATATAGCGAATTCGAATGAGAAACGTGAGCTATATGAAATTTATTTCGAAATGATTAATATAGAGAAATGCTAATGTTGGACAAACTTTTCCTTCCATTAGTGAACCTTTCTTCTGATGCCAAATAATATTTCTATTTTAGCATGTTCTAACATCTCATATATGTAAACAAGTTCAATTCCAAATGTGTCAATCTCATTTATATTCTTTTCGATTTTTTCATTGCAATGTCGAGTGAGTCAAATAAGTTAAAAATGTCAAAGGCAGTGTGTTGATTCCATTACAAATGCTTCTGAATTTTATATTTTATAGTGTTATACGTAAACAGTACCTGACTGGGAGTGGCGTATAATGAGTTTATGGGCTCCATTGTATAAAATTGGTTTTTTATTTATTTTGTTACATTTATTCTCAACTTTTAAAGAACGTACGATTTGCCCCTGTTAAATTATCTTTCCCCGTTAATAAGAATGTTAGTTGTATATTAAATTTAGATAATATTCTCTTTGTTTGAAAATCTACTCGTCGTTTTTTTGCCCAACTGATTTATTTAAGTTCGTCTATTTTTACACGGTTCTTCGTTTTTACCTTAAGTTTCTTTTTTCAATCATTTATTTAAATTTATTTTTATTAACTTATGTTGATAAAAAGCAAACTTAGTGAGTTATTTATAATAAAACTTTTATAAATTGTTTTGATTTACTTTAAATTTATTTCTTTTAATGGCTTATAATTAAACATTTTAAACATCATTAAACACTACACTAAACCAAATAGTCTAAAGTATAAAATTATAGGCCCACTTCCTAATATAATTTTTTTTAATTATAATTTATAAATTTAAAACAAAAGGATTTATTCAAAAAAATATATGTTGACTAAAGCAGTTATTGTCTCTATACGTTGGATTATGTTAAAAGTGCCTTATCTTTCTGAGAAATTTAACTAACCTTTGCTTGTAATTTTGAAAAACATTCTCACAAGGATTGAGCATATAAGATTAAGGAGAAAAAAATTTGTATTTTATATTTATCATAACTGAATATATGTTTTGACAGACTACGTTCTTTGTTTCTTGCATTATCAAGAAAAATTCTGTCACCAACTTGAATTGAAGTACATCATGATTAATTTTATTAACGAGATCTTTAACAAAATCAAAAAATATGTTACTTCGTTTAGTCCAAAATAGGAAACGTTTTCTATTAAGGCATTTGTTAACACGCTAGCTTTGTAAAATTTTCTCCTTTGCTTATTTATTAATGAAACATCTATTTAAATTGTTTTTTGTTAATTGTAAGCGGATGCTTTGTTTTTTCAAGTATGTAAAGTTAGTAAATATAGATTTATTGGCATTATCACTGATTTAAAAATAAATAGAAATCTCTATTTTTTGTAAAGTTGTCCTTTTTTTACCCGTGTACTATAATGATTTTTGTTACCCAATATTGTCGCCTTTACAAAGGGAAAATTTGGCATTTTAAAGTAGCTGTAATGTTATTCCATACGATTTATCAAAAGATTAACCGATCTAAAATGAATGAGTTAATTTTTTATGTGATTTTAACTTTTCTTACATTTATTGATGGATAAAGAGATGAATAAAATAGTACTAATCTTAATTTTTATGTGCATTCCATTCTTCCAACTTTTTAGAAATTTTACTTTCACGTAAATGAGTGCTCACTTGTAATTGATGAAATTTTCATACTTAAATTGTTTCAATTCTACAACTCATTCGAGGCAAGAACGGTTGCAACTTCTTCAAAGTAAAAAACATAATTTGTGTCTATTTGTTGCTAACTTGTTTGTTTTTTTAGAATTTTCAAATTCTTTAATATTTTCTTTGGTGAATTCGTGTTAACTTCAAAATTAATTAAACTAAGTGTAAATACAGCATCGCGTCTTCAGTTATCAGAACATGGTTTCAAACGTTCCCTTTGGAATTTGATGAAGGTTGAAAATGCAGACGTCTTCTTAAAACCTTTCACCCAAAATAACCTGTGCACTACCCTTGATTCGCTGTTGAAATCACTTAAACGTCACTATCGAGAGTGTTTGAGGCAACAAACCACCAACATTTTGGGCAAGACAGATTTTCTAGGAAATCCGCTTGGTCTAATAAATGAAGTAAGCGAAGGTGTGTCTGCACTTGTCCTGGAAGGTGACATTCCAGTCTTGATCCAAAAAATAACTCATGCCTTTTCTGACTCCACCGCAAAAGTAATTTTCTTATTTTCTTGAATTGTTTACAATTTTTAAAATTTGAGGGTAGATTACATTTAAATAATAATTGAAATCCTATGAATAAATTCAACTTTATTTTAAATTTGATGTAATTTTTGAAATTTGTATGCTATTAAAAAGTACTTTCACTTAATTCTCCCACTGTTTACTGGAGTCAAATGGGTTATAGAGCGATATTTTTTTTAATAAAAATGATCTCCTTTAAGAATGAATTGCGAGCTTAGAAAGGTGTTCTTAGTATTAAAGGTATAGTCATTTTTTGTAAATACAAATAATAATTCATTAAATTAAAAGAAATTTTTTTAAAAATCTAAAAGTTTGCATAAGAGCTTATCAAGCCATGTGCTTTAGAAATGGCTACAAATATTCTCGGAAATGAAGCAAGCTTGAATTAGTACCCTTATTAAATAATGTTCTTCAGAGCCTAATTGCTGATTTGAGTTTGTATATTTTGGAACAGGTTATCTAGCATATAAAGGCTAGCCCCTTGAAAAACTCCCTCCAGTTGAACGAGACTACAGATGTTTCAAATTGCAGTCAACTTATTGCACTAGTGGGGTATGTTCATGATGGTATCATAAAGGAGAACTTCCTTTTTTCTGAAGTGCAAACAACCACCAAAGCAAAAGATGTGTTTCAGTATGTAAAAGACTTCTTTGCAAAACATGAATTAGATATTCAAACTTCAAAGTATTGTCTCATGTGCACTGATGGTGTTCCTACTATGCTGGGAAATAAATCTAGATTTACTACATTGATGAAACAAGAGATTCCACACTTGCAAGGTACTCACTGTTTCCTTCATCGACATGCTTTGGCATCAAAAACGTTGCCTCCAAAATTGAAAAAAGTCCTTGATATTACTGTGAAGATCATCAACTGGATTAGTGGTCGTGCTCTTAATCACCGCCTCTTTAAGTCCCTTTGTGAAGATCTTAGAAGTGAACATGCAGTTTTACTTTTCCACACAGAAGTCCGCAGGCTCTCGCGTGGAAAAGTTTTAACCCGATTCTTCGAACTGAGAAAACAAATCAAAGTCTTTCTGCAGGAACGTCAATATGATCTGTTTGAAGAGTTGGAATCGTAAGAATTCAACCAAATCTTAGCGTATTTGACTGACATATTCACTCGTATGAATGATTGGGTGTATCACTTCAAGGCAAAAACAAACTTTTTGAATTTGAGTGCATTCAAAGAAAAGCTGTCTCTGTGGTGTCAACGATTGAAAAGAGGAGATTATTCAAATTTTCCATATGTTAATGAAACGTCGAGCTTTGAGATTGTCACTCATTTGGGAATGCTGTCAACATCATTTGATAGATATTTTGATGTTGGAAAGCTTGAAATTTCTGAAGATTGGATTTTAAATCCACACTCTTTCAATTTGAATAAAATGTCAGATAATAGAGAGCTTAAAGATCTTATAGAATTTCAAATCGTGCTCTTAAAATGCAATTTGATAATAAAACTTTTGAGTATTGGTGCTCGGCAATTGTTATCTTTCGAAAACTTTATGATACTCCACTAGCTGTGCTAATTCCTTTTGCGACAACATACTTATGCGAGTCAGGATTTAGCACTCTTTTGTCGATTAAAACAAAGTCTAGAAACCGCTTAAATGCACAAGCATTTTTTTAAATTCAAATTTCTTCTTGAACGTTTGGAAACTAGTTGCTTAGTTTTTAATATTTTGTACATATTTTGAACAAGAGATATTATTTTTGTAATGTTAATTCAAATATAAAATTTTTATATTTTTCTTTTCTTCAAGTCTAATTAATGTTTACATTAATTTCGAAAATGAAAAAATCTTTTTTTTGGATTAAAAAAAAGTTTTTTTAGGGGTGCAGGAATAAAAAAGTTTGGGAACCACCTTTCTAGAGAATATAATTCTAGTATAGTCACATTCCAGTATCTAATTGAAAGGATTTCAGCTCACAATTGAGTAATCATAAGAGTTTAATTACGAATCATGATTTAATAAATTGTGTCCAAATGGATAGATAAGGAAATGAGAAAAACGATACAAATCTTCAATCAAATAAATTTAACGATGTCTTTTTTAACTCATTTTAATGATGATAATTAGAGATGTATCGCATATCCGCATCCGTAGATGCTGATCATCCGCAAAAAATTTTACATCCTCATTCTCGGATCATTTAAGTTTCAACATCCACAATTTTCAAGCATTTTCCTTTTTGAATTTTTACTTTATCCAAAATTTTTAAGATAAGTATTTCTTTATGATGAGTTTAAGAAGTATAAAACGTGCGTTTAGTTACAATAACAATTATGATATCCGCTAAAAAATTAATTCTGACATCCGCTCAGCTAGGATGTTAATCAATTACTTTAGCGAAAGCTAGTTTGATATTTTACCCAAGTTCAAATAAGTGTATCATTTTTGGAAAAATATGTAAACTTGGCTTTTCCAGAGCTGCTATTAAAAAAGGTTCATAAAACTTGGAGTATAATTTAGATTTGAATCCGCGCTTTTATTCAATGTATTTTTCAACAGCCCTAAGATTTATATATACAGTCAATCCTCTTTAATTCGAAAACTCCATATCCGAATAAAAAATTATGGAAATCATTCAAGTTTTTAATTTAATAAGTTCTATAAACCACAAAAATTCTCTTTCATCACAAAAACTTTTTGAATTAAAATAATTTAAATGGCATTCTTGACGGCAAAAATTTTCATCCTTCTCAAGATAAAAGGAGTAATGTGTATAACTTAGCAGACTGCATTTGAGGCATCACATTTTTAAGCTATGACGACAATTACCTACGCTTCAGTTAGGTAGTTAAATTCTTAAGAATGTGATTGTGATCTAGAAAAAATATCTCTGAATGAAGTAGAGAAATGCATAGAAAAATTAATAAAATTTTGTCATCAACAGAAAATGATAATTTTGGTAAAACGCTTATGGTATTTTCAAACATTTGGAAGCGTCGATGATAGTTATTTTAATTTTTTTTAATTAAAAAACACCTTTCTTTATTTTATACAATAAATTTCTTATTAAATAGTTGCTATTCTCTATCCTTACAATATTTTTTAAAACCACAACTCTTCGATTAGAGAGGTTTGACTATTTATTTCATTGATTTGTTATTTCTGCTAAAGCAGTGACTTCTAAAAGTTGGTCTAGGTAAGCTGAAAAATATCTGAAAAATAGGATTCCTTTTTCAAAGAGATATCTTTGAGAAATCGAATTTTCAACACTGATTGTGATAAAACCCAAGCTTGGAAGTGCCCTTTGTAGTGTAACGTAGAGTTAAGGAAGGTATGAAGCGGAAACAAAACATTCATCTCATTCAAACCTAAATAAAAACAACCATTTTCAAATATTTTTTTTGTCATTTTTGTGCAAAAAGATTAAACTATAAAAGATACAATTTATATTGCTAAATCTTTGGTTAACATTTTTTATTCAAGTAAAAAAAGGCATGGCGTTTTTATCTAAAAATTTCGGAGCACAAATGATTGAAAGTCTTTGTAAGCATGCCTCCTTTAATTTAGATGTCGAGTGCGCTATCCGAAAGACTTGGCTCGGTTGCTCAAGACGACATGCACATGCAAATAAGGGATTACGTTGGAGTTGGAAGTTCGAAATCCATCAGTGGCCATATCATAACAGCGATGCATGGACTCACAGTGGGCGTGATAGGAGGCATGATCAGCGTTTTACACCAGAGCTACAAGGGAGCCATCAGTGGTGGAATTGAAGTATGCTTACGTCTATAAAAGATTACACCTAGAGTTTGTTTCCCGGGGTCCTCCTTATTTCTGTAAAAAAAATTCTCGAAACATTTAATAAAGTATTACATTTTTATATCGAAATATTTTTAAATGTATTTTAGATATTCAAGCCGGCGGCCAGAAAAAAATTCAGAAGGGATTAAATCTAAAAAAATTAAAAATACCGAAATATCGTATTTTTACAATGCTTTGTTAAAATTTTTTTTTCAGTTTTGCTAATTCAGACTGCGCATTCAGTCTTGATTTAATCATATGTAGGTTTGTGAGAGATAAGAGATTTTAATTTGAAATAAAAGATTTCCTATAGTTAAGCGTTTAAAGCTTATTTTCTTTTAGATCCAACTCTTATATCTATGGAATCTTTACTATTGGGGAAAATCGCACTCCATTTATAATGTTTTTCTTACATGACTTTTACAATCCTCATTAATATATATTAAACTCTTGTCTTTGTTAAATTTTGCTCATGAGTAAATGTAGAAGCCTGCAAAAAGCCAGCAGTACCTTATGGTGGATTTTTGCGGGTTGGCTGAAATTACACTGGTTTATCGCTGCTGCTGCGAAAGTGTAACAAAATTCTACACTTTTCCCTGAGAATATTTGCTTTTATGGAAATACCCTCTCAGTTTAAACAAAGTCTTGTTTTGAACTGATAGGTTATACTCATATAAAGCTCATGAATTTTCTTAAAGACGCATATAAAGCATACAATGTTTGAATTAAATGTGTAAAGGACTCACATATTTTATTTCTATTGTGTAAAATTATCACATGGACGCTAAAAATACAGAAGCCTCGAAATTATATAATATAGTATTAGTTGTATGGGGATATATTCTACTTGTATAAGTAGGTTTCTAAAATACCATTAATTTATTAAAAGAAATCCTTTAAAAATTCAAACGAACTGATTTTTGATTTTGAAGCAAAATTTTAAAGATAAATTTTCAAATTAAAAATTTATATCTGAAATGTAATGTTAAGCAAAATTCGGAGGAAAGGTTGGAACTTATCAAATTTTTTATCTCGTTTTAAAACCATGTGATTTGTAAACTTATTTGGAATATCTTAAAGCAAGAAGGACAAATTTAAGACAGCAAATAAAATTTTAAAAAGAAATTGAGTAAATTAACGAGGTAGAGTAAGTTTTAATTAGAAATAATTTTCATTTATTTACTTATAACAAGTTTCTACATTATAAATTTTAGAAATGTAGTAATAATAAAATTACGTGAGAACGACTTTATTGAAGTTAGAAAACTATATCAGAGGTCTGGCAAGACCTCCGGGGAGACAACTTGCCAGCCTTATTATATATTTAAATGTCTAAATCGTAAAATGCTAAAAAAAATATACTTAAAATAAAAATTTTCAAAAAATATTTCACATACATATTGAAAGCCACATTTCAAAAATTCTAGCTAAAAGTTAAAGTCAAAGAATCGAAAAATGTTCAAATCAAAAATATTTATTCTTTTTAAATATATCGTTGGCTCCCCTTACTTTTAAAATAGAAAGATAAACCTTAATAATTAATTTTTATCAAATTATGCACATACGAAACTAAAAGTAAGGGGAGCCAACGATATATTTAAAAAGAATAAATATTTTTGATTTGAACATTTTTCGATTCTTTGATTATTTGACAAATATATTATTTAAAATCGTGCAAATTGCAAAATATAGATAATAACTTTTGTAACATCGTATGGGGTAGCAAAATATGAACAGAAAGTTTCATATTTTTTGATTTTTTAAAGAATATTTTTCGATTCTTTGATTAATTTGATAAAATATATTATTTAATATCGTGAAAAAATTAATAACTTATCTAACATCCTCTCCCCTAATGAGTTATATCAAATCTTACATCTAGCAAAATATGAACTGATAGGTTGGAGATGAATCATTGCGGTATATAGGTTGGAGATGAACCATCCTAGTATATAGGTAATAATTTATGTAGCATCGTCTCCCCGAATGAGGTATATCAAATCTTACATCTAGCAAAATATGAACAGAAAGTTGAACACATTGTCTCCCTAGTCATTTGTACATGGAATAGAAACTATCTTAGTATACAGGTTATATTATGTTGGATTCACTAAGCTATTCTGGATAAAATTATAAATCTGGATAGAAAGTATAGCTATTCTGGGGACGTGAGTAGCGTTGGTTAGATGCTGTATTCGATAACTCAAGATCTTGGGTTCGATCCTGCATCAAGCCTGCTTTTCTAATAGTTCGATACAAGCGGGGCAAATGTGCTTTCTCGGTGAAAACTTTTTAGGAGTAATAAAAAAATATATTAATTCAAAATGTTCATTAAGGCGAAATGATTATGCTGATCATTAACAAAAATTTGCTTGTTTTAAAACTCCCAATTGAAATCCTATCATTGGAGATATTTATAATTAAGCTATAAACTCACATTTATGAGCAAGCAAGATTGAGCAAAAGAAGTATTTTTCAGCATAAAATTTGGCACCAATTTCAGCTAAACAAGTAGGCCTTTTAAGTGATATTAGAATAAAATGTTTAAGTGATATTACCTTTATTCGAAAAAATTAATGACCTTGCTCTTTAAAAAATATTTTCTAGTTGATGCCATATTTTCATTTTTAATGCGCCTCTGATCATTATGAAATTTTGCCAAAACGTGGTTTATGAGTTGACATAAAGATATCTTAGCCCATTTTTGAATCTTTAGAGTGACTTTTGAACTAAAAAACGTTAATACTCGTGAAAAATTAAATCCCATTTTTTTTGATTTAACTTTTTTGAAAAGTAAAAAACATTTAATATTTTGCTTTTACAATTTGAGATGGGAGGCAGAATTGGCCATAGCTTAACCCGTTAACGACCAGATTAATTAGACTATATCTAATGTAAAACAGAAGATTTGTTTTAAAGAGCATTGATAAACGCAGACGATTTTATTTTTGTAAAGTCGACATTGGGAACGAGTTAACCTGAAAATGAAACAAGCGAGAACAATCAAATTCAACTTTTTCTAAGTATATTTGTTTTACGCGTTTTCTACTTTAAATAATTTCACTACATCAATATTTAGAAAGTTCACTTAAAAAAGAAATAATTGAGCTTGCCCTAGGATTCAACCCCTCTACATAGTTTTAACAAAAGAAATCCTATCTTTAGTTGGACATCTTCCTTGCCTCACATTGGAATGTGTACCACTGAGTAAACATATCATAAGGAGATAGCCAGCTTCACTTTCCGTTATATCATAGAGTATTTGAAAAAAATGGTGTACTTTTTGGAAATTAGGTTTATATTTTTTGTCACTATTTATTTTAAGGGTTTGATATCTGGTTTCAGTCGTGGACTCATAGGCTCAATAACCAGACCTATATCTGGCGTCTTAGATATGATATCTGAAACAGCAAGTGCTGTAAAAGTGGCTGGACAAGGAAGATCTACTACTCAAATACATCGCATCAGAAACCCTAGGTGCTGTAATGCATGCACGGGAGCGCTCTCACTTTACAATTATTACTTCGCCCAGGCTCGCTCCATCCTACTCAATATAAACTCAAATAATCGCGCTGAAATGTAAGTACTATAACTTTTTCCCTTGCAGCTCATCTTTGCTCCATATTGAGACATTCCCTAAATATTTATGAACGGCTTTTGATTGCCTACCGTTCTTTTAAAAGATCCAATAAAAAAGAACGTACGGATAAAATGAAATAGTTTTTGCTCCTGAACGAAACCTGTATATCGATCGTTTATATTTGTTTATAAAAGAAATTATTTTTGTAAATAGATATATTAGAAATTCAAAGTAATACAGTTATCTTTTAAAAATAGAACTTGATTAATAACCACCTAGTTGTGATGATTAATTTTGAAGGGCCCCGCCATTAAATAATTTTGACAACACGCCACTGCATATAGACCATTTTTATTTTAGCTTTTCTTTTTTTCTTTTTGAATTTTAAATAAAATTAAAAAAGAAAATATAAAGTGAAAATCTTATATTTTATTATGCTTGAAAAATCTCTAATCTCTTTTATAAGTTTTCAATAAAATGACTTACTTTCTTGCTTTTAGGTTTTTAATAAAACGAAATAAAATTTCATTGGAACCCTAAAACACGGTATCAAACGCAATTTATATCCCTACCGAATGCAACCAATCAATTGGCAGTTGGATTCCTAGCATTCTACTTCAAATAAGTGAATAATAAACCCATGTATCGGGCCACGCGTAACCAAGAAACACGTGAAGACACAACTTCTTTTTTAGCTTACGTTCTTGATGCACTTAAATAGTAATAGTAACGTATTAGTTAGTAGGCACCGAGTTTGAATGTATTTAAGTATAGTGATGTTTCCACTCATCTTCAGATAGTTATCTTCTAGAAGAAATCTTTCAAAGTGAAATACTTTTTGGTAAAGATCGTCCGTCATGAAAAAGGTAAACGATTTGGCATAATTTTATTCTGTTGATAAGCTATCCCGAAAATATTACATCTTTCTCCCTATGAATAAAAACTTTTATTGTAAAAGCCATGTAAAAATATATTTCATTTTGTCAGTGGTGTTCGTAAAGACGAAGGCAATTTATTTTCTATTTGATGGTTAAAATTTTTTTGACTTTTAAAAAAATGTGATCTATTTTAACCACAGAAAAAGTAGACGACATTTAGTGGTTTGCTATTAAATTCTTCAATCTTTTGGGAACAGTATGAGATCAATGTCCCAAGAAATTAAAATTGTCTGCCCACATTACACGGAAAAGGAAAACAGCCGATTAATCTTCAGAATTCTGGTCAATAAAAGGTTAAAAGCAAGAAATCTGTTATCATTAGGGGCGTTGGGATCAAACGGGTTAAAACCATTTTTATAAAAATATGATCATTTTGGACAAATCACATATTCAAGTCTAAATATCACATTTTTGACATTTTAAATTCTATTTACAAATACTATTTTTAAGAAAATAGGTTTAAAAGCGAGGTAGATCATTAGGAATAAAGTTTATTAAGAAATAAAGCGATATATTTCAGAACAAAACGTCACTTTATCAAGCAGTAAAGAATCACAATGACGAAAAGAATTATGCGTAAGGATGAAGAAATTAATTCACTTCTCATCATTATATTTCTTTACAAAGACACACGTTTCGCTCTGAAATATCTTTATTTCATTTATGATCGGTTTCGCTTTTAAACCTATTTTCTAATTAAACAAGCATCGTTTAGTATTGTTTGTGAAAAAAATTTTATATCCTCTATTTTTTACGCTTTTTAAATTTGGTTATAAAATTGACTTTTTTTGACACCTAAAAATTAAAAAAAAAGCCAAATTGATATGAAATGAGTTCTGGGCATTTTTGAATAATAATAATCAATTTTACGGCTAGTGTTGACAGCACGCTGAGGTTTAGCCGGTTTTTACCACTATGGCATTTAATCTCTCATTATTTTGCGTCTCCATTCATCTCTATTTTGCTCGTCCCCTAATGCTAAATGTCTTTTGCTCATGTCTTTTTTGACTAGTCATCTTTGGCCTGCTTTTTTTACCTAAAGTTTGATTTTTATAAGCTTCTTTAATTAGATCGCCGGAAGGTCTTCTATTTACATGCCCAAACCACCTTAACCTTTGTATTTTTTGAATGCAGACAAAAATAGACTTTCGTTCTTCTTTCCTGGTAATAACTAACTTGGATATTTTCAACAAAATGTTTATTCGTTTTTATTTACAATACATTATATTGAGCATACGTTAGATCTCATTCTTTCATTTAACGTTAATAAAAAAATCGGGCAAAACTTTTGCAATAAAATTTTTTTATCTCAAATAAAATTTTCTTGTTAATTTAGATTCTTTTTAAAGTAAAAATGAAAACTAGACGTTTTATTTGAGGTCATATATTAACCATGAAACAAAAATGTTTAGAAATTTTGTTCGTGCATTGCTAAGTTCGTCTAAAATATATAGCCTCATAATTAAAGTTTTTTACCTTGACAGATTGATAGACTTTGAATTCCTGAACAAAGGTTGCAGTAAAGAGAGTGAAGAAAGCTATGCAGCAATGATAATCTCCAATCTCAATATATACTTGCTAGAGATAAAGTATAGTCTTGAGACTCAAGTACTGAAATACGACTTAAAGTATGAGGTATGCTTTTTTGAATTATTAAAAACACTTCAATCTTATACAATGTACCAAACTTAAAAAATAATACGGCAGTCCTTTAAAATAGTACACATTTATAAGGCTCACTGATGACACCTTCATTTTTCGCTTGTATAAAATATGATTTCGCATATGATGTATATAACTTTGCATTACTGATTCAAGGAAGCTTCGTGATACCTGTAGTTCTTTTCTGTGTATTTTATTACTTTTTCCAGCATTACGTAGGTAAAGGCTTTTAAAACAAACTATTTATTTTTTCGTCTTGTTTTTATCTCAATCTTTTCATATTTTGCTTTATTTTTTAGAGATTTAAAATATTTACAAGTTCTTTATAAAATAGATTTTTGTACTCTCTTTTAAGTGGTATTATACTTGAGTAGTCGACACTCGTGTTTTTTTAACAATCTTGTCATCAATGACTATAATTTTACTTTGAAAAATATATTTTCACAAATTGAAACTTTTTCATATTGTTGACTCTTGCAACTCAAAAAAGGAAATAAAATGTAAAATTAAGTGCATGGAATAAATTCCTGTTTATTTTAACCAGTCAGGGTATGAAAAATTTTCAATTTGTGAAAAGATTATCCTAAGTAACATTGAAGTCATTTGTATGCTTTGCTTGAAATAATTAAGACTTCGGTTTATTTCGGTGAAAAGTCACACTCTTCTCTACCATTATAAACTGCTAACCTATCATCATATATTTAAGTATCACTTTTCTAAAATATAGAATGTCTTAAAAGTTATAGGTATAAAATTGTGCGAAAACATTTCAAGTTCTCATGTTTCCCCAATATTTACACTATTTGCAAAAAATATCGATATCTTTTATTTAAGAATTAGATGTGGTTCCTAAATTTTAAAAATATTGGAATTAATTCAAAAAATTATTTTTACAAAAATTGTTAAACTACTTTCGGGAAAATTAGAGTGTTACTAAATTTTTAAATGTTTTGATTTTATAATGTATTGATAAATTTTGAGTGTGTTGATACTTTATTATGCCTATACTTTATACGATAATATTGCATTGTTTTTTCTTGAAAGATTTCATTTGGTATTCTCGCCAAAATTGAAAAGTCAAGTTCTGATTCTTTTCAACAAAAATCGCATCCAACTCTAATCCTCTACTTCAAATACAAGAATGAGCTTTGTCCAATGAAGCTTGCTTGCAAAGATAGAACAATTATGATCTCGGTATCAATTTTTCACTTTTTTATTCATCTACGTTTCCTGTTATCGCTTATAGATTCATATAAATATAGCGTAATGCCTATATGGGCGCTGTCACAGATGGGCAAAGAAGGGTTATTCGCTGAGGTAAAAAATTATGTTCTTGTGAAATTTGAGAAATCCGTAACTCCAATAAGAGTTTTCTACGGTATTTTGGAATTCATTATGCAAAAATTCATTTTCAAATATATCAGCTGAATATAATATCAATATGGCCTTTTAAACATTTTCCAAAAATTGAATTTTGGTGTGTAAACCTAATCTAACATATTCCTCTTCCATTTCTTTGCAAAACTCTGTGATCATTCTTTAATTTTTTGGTCGATTTTTAAAATAATAATAACTTATTATACTGTCTCATTTTAAGACTTAAACTGAGATTTAATGCAACCACATTTTCCTTATGAATGATCCCACCAATTTTAGCATTTTTGAGAAGTTTAAGCATATTTATGTATTTTTGCATCATGTTTGGATCTCTTCTGCAATTGTTGATATTATATTTAAAAATGTAATTTTATAAATATCGTTTGCAGTTGTCGATTTAATCACTGGTTTACGGAATAAGATTTCTTCAAACTTTACATAAACTAAGAGTTAATACGCGCGTGCAAGATTTTTTAGCCAATTTCAAGTAAATAATAGTGATTTTTTTAAGGGTTGAAACCGTTCTGAAATAGAAATTTGTCTTGTTTTATCCATAAAAATATCAGAGTGACCTGCCTAAAATTTTCATGAGCCCCTCTCGTTCTCTAAAAGTGTGCATTATCAAAATTCATGGTTAAATCTTTATTTTCTCTTAATCCTCTTCTCCTTGTAATGAACAAAGATATAGGTAGAGTTTTTGTAATTTTTATTTATCATTTCTATAATCTATAATAAATTTTATGCAAAGTTTAAAATGTATTTTATCAAATAGCAATCTATAAAGCACAATATGCCTCCTTTAATTTTATATCATCTCTTCAAAATACATACCATTGTAAATAGTCAATATTGAAATCAAATAATATGCATCCTTCAGATCGATATCAGTTCTTTCGAACACACAACATTAAAATAACTTTAAATGTATAAGGATTTAAGATGTTTGCTTATTTCTAACCTTTTCAAGGTTACAATAAAAATGGTTACCATTTTTAATCTTATTTAGTCCTCTTTTGCCGTTATATCTGATTTCAATTTTTTGATTTTATGTTTATATTGATTGGATTTGTGTCATTTTTATTTAAACTCTTTTTTGATATTTTAAAATTATTTTCATATTAAATTTTATAAATTTTCTCCATTCTTCCCTATTTTTTTATTTACTTTTAAATTTTGCATTTTTATTTTGCACTATCTTTTTAATTGACTAAATATTATTTCAAAAACACATATGATTATTTAGTTAGAATTGCAAAAAGTCAAAATAGAAATGCAAAAGGACAAAATAGAACTAAAAATGGTATATATAAATCAAAGGCTCACATCGCCCGGCATTATTCTAATAGGTTATTATTATTCAAATAGGTTAATAAAATAGTAAAGAGTTTCACGTTTGGTTTATTAAAAATTGTCTTACAATCGTATAATCTTTCTTATATTTTACACAATCCGCGTAAATATACCCATACTTTTCTATTAGGAAATCTTGAGAACAATTATAATGTTATATATGTAAAAAACCCTACAATTACCCTTCGGTCTTTGCATCAAATTAATCTAAAAAATCTGCATTGTTATTTATTTTTAGTTGTACCAAAAAATTTGTTTTGCAAAGCATATCAACATCGAAACGATGCATACCATGAAAGATATCTGAAGGGACAAATGTGTCATATATAACATCCTCCTGTTCTAGACCCTACTTCACGATTTCCTTATTTTATATTTATCTTTGTAAGTATTTAATATTCTATAAAAAAAAATTATTTTATTTTTTTATTTATCGTTAATCAAATCATTTTTACCTTTTTTGATTCCAAAAATTTCCTTTAAGAATCTGCTGTGCTCAGAAGCAGGTACAAAGAGTGGGTACTTATTTTATGAAAACCGTATCATCTTAATCAGAAAATACAATATTAATTTTTTACAAAAGATTCTAAAAATAGATACTTCACAAAAATATAGTAACAACACATACGAATAAAGGAGTATTACTTTATGGTGTTTTAATTTAATTCTCCTTGTTGCTTTATCATAAACGAAATGTACAGTACACATGTTAAAAAATATAATGATTCTCAATTAAAAGTTTTTTCTTTTACACTTTTTCTAACCGAATTCTTCTTCAAAAAATATCGTTTTTTCAGAAACACCAAAAGACTTTTGATGAAAAAGGTCGATTCTGATTCTTCATGCTTTAAAGAAGCTACTTTCAGTCTTGGAAAATCAGACTTAGCGCATTCCGTGTTGATTTAAAAGTTTGTCAGATTTTCTTTTGTTTAGCAATTTGCACTGATAGCCATAGATGTTGGTCTTAAATTTAACGCGTATATCTATGAATTCAAATGTTTACTTTTCAAGAAAACGCCACTTTGTTTGCAACGTTTTCGTACAAAAATCGTTTTTGAGCCTATCATAAAGAAAACATCGTATAGATAGAGCAGTAAAGCTGCCCTATTATCCATAAAAACACGAGGATGCAATCACATTAATAGAACACAAACTTAGAGGTGCCAAAAGAAGATAAACGCCAGTTTTAAATCATTAAAATGTAGCGTATTTTACGGCGTATAACGCGCACTTTTTTCTCAAAAAAATTCAAAAACTTCCGTGTGCGTCATACGCCAATAAAAACTAAAATAAGGCGATACTTCGTGCGCGTCATACGCCCATAAAAAACTAGAATAAGGTGATATATTATATGTCAAATTGTAATATGTGCTAAACGAAAATAAACGTTCATATATTCCTGTATCAGGGGCGCACATCCTCAAAATTATTGGGGGGACGAAATTTTTTCCTTGCAATTTTCAAAATTAGTGGTCTGGAAATACCACGGGAGACCGAATATTCAAGCAATCCTTTAAAATAGAGTGTACTCAGCGCATACCTAAAGTCCTAAATTTATAAGACTACTTTATATTTTTTTACAAAATTGGTGAATTTAAATACTATACTTCCAGCGAAAATATTTTAATTACATTTGCATATCGAATATAGTGCGCAGAAAAAATGCCCCCAATTAAAAAGTAGGAGAAAATGCCCCCTCGGATGTGCGCCCCTGTCCTGTATATATTGGTAACCGGCCATTTGCACCACTGAGACATTTAACTGACATGATTAATTATTGTCCCTGAGTTCAAAACAGAAACGCTTTTATAAGCTAAACGTTGTAAAATATACAAAAATTCATGGAAACACTGGTCGAGAATGGAAAATATTTGAAGAAAAACAAAGCGTAATTTTAGAAGAGGGAATCAATAACTTGAAAAAAAAGTTTTTGATTGAATCGTTTATAATCGAAAAACTGGTATAGCCGTTTTAACAAAAATGATAATTCATGAGACTGAAAAGTTTGATTTTAAAAGTTCAACTTCATGGGTATCAAGATTTATGAAAAGATATGGCTCAACAATACGAGCTAGAACTAAAATTGCACAAAAAATGCCAGAAGAATAAGAAGGAATTTCACAAGTTTATTATAAAAAGCAGAAAAGATGAACATTTTGATTTGAGTGAAATTGGTAATATGGATGAAATTCCCTTAACTTTTGATATTCCTACAATTAAAACGGTTGATTTCAAAAGAAATAAAACTATTATAATAAAAAGCTATTAAAGGATTTTCAGCAAGTCTATAACTAAATTTGCTGTAATTCCTGGCGGCCTAACTTCTCAATTACAACCTTTGGATGTTTCTATTAACAAGCCAAATCTTTCATGCGTGAAGAGTGGAACAACTTTATGCAGGATACAAATAAGCATAAATTCACCGTTAACGGAAGATTAAAGCGTCCTACCATTAGTCTTGTTTGTGAATGGGTTAAAAAACATGGGAAGCAGTTAAAGAAGATGTAGAAATGTGGAATCAGTAATAACTTAAATGGCACAGAAGATGATTTATTATTTGAATATTCTCAAAATGAAGAAGTGAAAAGTGAGAGTTCTTCCAATTCCGGTAAAGAAGGTGAAGTCATGTAAATTTTTCTTTTTTCAATAAAATTTTTTAACACTTTATCATGGTTCGGTCTTAGTAAACTCAAAATTTTCTGAGGATTCTATCTAATCAAAGTAAAAAAAATTAAATCTGCTATAATCTATACAAAGGGTACCAGAACAATCTGCCTACGGACAGTTTCTAACCTAAAGACAAACTGTCCAGCCACGGTACAAACATATATTTTAAGCCAAAATTGACTCTCGTAATTATTAAATTGATCTCCAAATAAACTTAAAAATAACATTATTTTAAATTCAATGTATTTTTCTTAACAAAATGCAAAGATACGCGTACACGACACTTCTCTAAAGCACAATTACTGAAAATGTAATTGCGCGTTATACGCCACTATTTTTCAAAGCTCTATTGCTGAAAATGTTAATGCGCGTTATAAGCCAGAAAATACGGTAATCAAGGAGAACGATGGTAGCAGGGGAGCGCAAGATTGAGGGAGAAGAAAGGGCGTAGGTGGCCGAATGTGATATCAGATAGAAGAGATTGCTGGAGTTGTAAGGGGAAGGCTAATGAATGTTCTACACATGCGTTATAAAGGAGGAGAGATAAGTGAACATTTTAAAGGGATTACGTAATATAAGCATGCCGCTTTGTATTTCCAATTATTTGTTACATAATTCTTTCTTTTGTCTTTAATATTTTGATTCTTTCCAGATGTTTTTGAAAATAAAGAATATACATGTATAAATATATATATTATATATTTTTCAAGAGATTAAGTTAAAATATAATTGAGATTACAAGTAGGAATGGTGAAAAAACAAGCAAAATAACTCCTTAAATTCATCTTATTTGACATTTGGGTTCACAAGTTTAAATTTAACCTTAAAAAGAAAACAGGAAAAATACCAATTTTATGAAAAGGAGGCAAAATGAGATAAAGGTTTATTCATGCGCAAAATACGAACTTAAAAATCTATAAAGTATGCATGTTTATTCATTTGAACATTAACAATAATTTTAATAAATCTAACTTTATCGCTCTGCAAAGAATCCAAACTCTTGAACAGATGGCCATAATCGGTATGTAGACCGATATAAAGTTTCCTTGTACCAAATTTTGTGATGCAGAAATGAACGTTTTTTCGGAAATTTGTTTGAACTTCGTTAACAATGGCAAACTTTTGGATATACTTGTGCAAAGAGAAGTAAATAATTTCTTTTTACTTGCATGAACTTTCATATTTTCAAAGAGTTTAACGGAGTCCAGACACTTTGGAAATTTTTGCAATAAAATTTCGACTTTGGAAATGAACTTTTTTATTGATTTTATCTAAAATAATTCACAGATTTCTCATTATTTTTCTTTTTAAATTCTCCGTTATATGTGAATGTGGATAAATGGCCGTGTAAAACGAATGTTGTCCATGTAACATTTGTTTTACAAGGCGCCCCCTATATTTAATACCACCACAAGCTAGTTTGGTGATTGCTAGTGGCTGGGCTAATAAAAAGGGTATAAATTTATACATCTAATGGGATTTCTTTTGTGTAAGAGGAAAACAAATTCTCATAGATCTAATTCCTCCTGCCCTTTAGGATTGATAATATAAATTGAAATGAATGGAAATATTTAATCAATACAAAAAATTTTTTTAGAAAAAAAGTTCCTTTTTGACTAAGTTGTATGAGTTAAAGTAATACTCTTTTCACATTTTTTATGATAAAAATGATCAATTTGATACAGAAAATGTTTGGAGCCTAAAAAAGAAAAACAAAAATTAAAAAACGTTGCATGAATTCACTGTTAGACAAATACACGAAAAATTAAAGCACTTATCTCCCCATTTTAATGGGAGAGATTATCTCAACTAGTGCTCAAAATCTAATAAAAAAGAAAAGGGCCATTTTTTGACATAATTACCATATAAAGAAACTAAGGCGAGTTAAAATGTTCAACTAAATATTTTTAAGATAACCTTGGAGAAATTTAGTATTTTTGGAGTGCGATGGTTAACGTTCTGGTAAAAAAAGTTTTAACCTTTTGATGTAAAAAAAAGACCTAGAACTATAAATACAAACTAAAAAAACTTAATTTTTTTTTTGAAAAATATCGGCCCAGCATTTTTTAAATAGGACATCTTTCTATTACTATCAATAAACCATTAGCGCAATTCCAACTTTTAAATTTATTTTTTTAATTTAAATCACATAAGGTAAATACAGCTCTATTTTTCAATAACAATAATATAATCGAGTTATGAGCGTGAAGGATGTCTAATAACACATTCATCATCATGTAATTTTTATTAGGGACTGGACCCAAAGATAAGACTGATTTTCATCTAATGCAGTGGTTCCCAACCAACTGGTGTGCCGTGAAGAGATTACAGGTTTACTCTTCTTCAATATTTTAAAGGTAAAGGTACTTTGGGGTGTTTTCATCGAGAAGGCCAGAGGCCGCTTGTATCGAACCATGAGAAAGTTGCCGGGAGCGGGATTCGAACCCAAGACTTTGAATTTCGAAGTCACACGCTCTACCCAACCTACTCACGCCCCCAAGAAGTTATGAAAGCTTTTATTACAACTTGTTATAGGTGGAACACAGCTTTCATATCGTAATAACCAGAGTTGTTTGTATTGATAAATACTAACTCACACATTATTACTTACTTACGTGATATTAATGCTTAAATATCAAAAAATAAATTGAATGATATATCGTTTGTTTAAATTTTTGGATGTTTCGAATTTTTTGATAATAAACATTGGTGAGCGTTGTTATGCTTGGTAATATAAATTTTATTTTATTTATATATCTCGATTACAATATTAACAGGTTCTTTGTAAATATTTTTTATTTAATATTTAAGTGTTCTAAATTGAGGTTTTAATAGGAAAAATAAAAAATATGTTTAAATTTAATAAAAATCATGTTTGTTTTATTTTTTTAAGTTTAGATTTAATTCATTCTTAATTATGGACAAGTTTCTAAAAAGAAAAGGCAATGGGGACAAGAATAATTCTACTTCATTTAAAAAACTAAAAGTTCATCGGTTGTATAATGATTACTTGAAATTTGGATTTCATTGGACTGGAGATACACAGATTCCTTCACCGCTGTGTGCGGCCAAACGCTGTCTAATGAATCAATGGTTCCAAGTAAGATGAAAAGACACCTTACTACTAATCATCCAAGCCTTCAAGCTAAAAATGTTGATTATTTCCAATGGTTGTTAGAATTAAATGAAACGCAAAGTCAACTATTTAAGAAAAAAATAACTGTATCCGAAAAAGCTCAATTAGCTTCATATGAGGTGGCAGAAATTATTGCTCTTAAATCGAAGTCTCATGTTCTTGCAGAAACAGTAATCCTTCCAGCATGCAAAAAGATGGTGAAAATTATGCTTGGCGATAAGGCCGAACAAGAAATTAGCAAGATTCCTCTTTCAAACAATACAATTCAGAGAAGAATTCTTGACTTGTCTGATGATATTGAAGAAAGTGTAACATCCAAATTTCAAAATAGTCTGTTTGCTCTTCAAATCGATGAATCCACTGATATCAGTAATCACGCACAGTTAATTGCATTTATACGTGTCATTGATGAAGATGCCATAATTAATCAATTTCTATGCTGCAAACAGTTAGCCACAACTACAAAAGGTACTATCTCAAGTAAATGAGCTTCAGAAAGAACTTTTTAAGAAAAAAATTGCAATATGGAAGAATAGAATGAAGGTAGACGATTTTGATGTTTCCATCAGTTCGCAAAACCTGCCTAACCGAGATGGTTCCCATTATTAGTAAGCATTTGACATGTTTAGAAAATAAAATTAAAGAATATTTTCCTTCAATCAGCATTGAAAAATTTGATTGGATTCGCAATCCTTTCCTAGATTTATCAATGATCAATCTTTCCAATTTTGAGTTATGTGAAGAGGAAGAATTAGCAAGCGTTTCTAGTGATCGTACACTCAAATTGAAGTACACACAACTGCCATTAGACGCCTTTTGGATTTCTGTTATGGAAGAGTATCCAACTCTAAGTAAAAAAGCCATCAAGGTCTTACTCCAATTCTCAACTTCGTACCGATGTGAGCTGGGATTTTCTTACCTAACACAAATAAAAAGCGTGAAAGACTTAAAAACATTGAAGAGTTAAGAGTATGTCTCTCTCACATTCGCCCACGTATGGCAGCAGTAGTCAAGAAGCACCAGGCACAACTGTCCCACTGACATTCACAATTATTATTCTATACCCGATACTGAATACAGGATATGTTTTATTTACGTGAATAAAAATTTTTCTTATATGATCTATATTTTTAATATTTTATTGCAAAAAGGCTTTATGAGTAGAAAATATTCATTTTTTGGATAGGTGTGCAGCGAAAATTTGAATAGCTCAAAAGTGTGCCGCCATGTAAAAGAGGTTGGGAACCACTGATCTAATGAGTAATGACTAATGTAATGACATTAACTCCGCCAGCCTTTCATGATATTTCAATCAAAAAAATATAAATCAGAGCATAAATTTAGTTAGTTTTAGAGGTTAGCCGGGTTCAAGTTTTCAATGAAGGGATGGGTTGATAATTTTTTTGGTTAAAATATATTACGTATGGTTTCTTATTATATTGGCAAGCTAGTATTCCGTATTCAACTCTTGAATACCTATTGTCTACGCATTGGTGAGGTGTTAGATACAACATAATGCTTTCCTCAGTAAAATTTGAAAATAGTGATCTGTGATCTTCGTCATTGACGATTGCGAATCCCTTCACCACTTCTAAAGTATCTTTGAAATGCTTGTCATTTACACTTAGATCTTTTAAGAGCAGTTTCTCGGATTCTGAGCATCTGAAATAGTAGTTTTGAATTGGATGTGCAAAACGGTATCAGGCCTTGATTGCTAAAAACGGGTCACAAGTTTTTTGGATGGATGACATGAGACCATTCATCTTTCATTGCAGCTAGCATCTCCTTTCTAGATTTATTTGACAATCGTGAGTCAAATGCAGCCAAACCGACCAATTCTTCAGGCATGCCATAAAAACTGCTCTTTGCATATATTGGAGGAGTTTTATAAAGAGTCTGAAGACATTCAAAGGCGTTTCAAAAACATAAGGGGCTGTTACTAACAGAGTTGGAGATAGGTTAGGCTAGGGAGCCATAGTATATTAAAGCTGTGGTAATTTATTTGGCATAGCCGCTACCTTGAAATATCAGCCCAAATACAGGTATAGCCTTTAAAGACGTTCAACTTAGATGACCTTTCATTCAAAGCATAGAAGCCGAGTTTAAATTTAGAAAGCAGGGATACTTCTGATTTAGAATTTCTACTTTCTATCTCTATTCGGAGGCGCTTGGTTGGAATATCAAGAAGTTTGTCATTCAACAGTCTTTTTATAATTCACACGTGAACCTTCTACTTTGGATGATTTAGCCTAGATTATTTAAGATCTAGTAAAAGTCGACCAAGATCCAGATGAAAATGGACTTTTCTAAGAAAGATGTTCAGAAATTTTGGTTAAAACTTAAGAATATTTTATAATATAATAAATATTGTTTGTATATGAATATACAAATTGTTGAATATATTTGCATATAATTCTGATTTATTTTTAGAAGCATTTCAAAATTAACTAATTAACTTTACATTTTATTTAATTCGATTTATTGATGTTCCAATCTAAACACATAAAATAAAATAAATTTTTAACTTTACACATAAAACAATTCAGAAGATGCATCGGAATCGTATATTTTTTAGAATCGGAATCGTACAAAACTTTGGTATGTCCCATCACTACACACAAGCATACATTTTCGCGTGATTGTACTTGAATACCGATCTCTAGCATAAAACTTCATATCTTTAATTGAAAATGAATTGTGCTTAGAATCTTTCATCATTTTAAAAACTAAAAAATACTTGCTTAAATCGTTTAAATGCCTTGTTTTGTCGTTGTGAATGTTTAATGTTTTGTAGGAGTTTAGCATGCAATTTCAATTCATACTGTAGCGACTTCAGGTAAACTTTACACTTGTTTATATTGAGCAAAGCTTTTTTTCTGGTAACTTTTTTATCGAGCGTAGGCATTTAAAAATAGGTAATTCCCTGGTAAATAGAAAGTGCAAATTTAATTTAGAACACAATACAGTAAAATAATGTTTATAATATGAACATAAGAATAATCTTATCCATCCTGGAAACTGAAAGAAATACATCAAGTTAAAACTATTTCGATTTTGATTTTGTTACTGGCAACCAAAATTACTGCATTTAAAAGTAACGAAAACAGAAGCGCACTTCGTCAAAATTATTGAAGGAAAGGAAAATCCTTTTATTTATAAAATTTGCGATTCAAAGTAAACTAACCAGAGCGTAGTGGTTAGGAGTTTCAACGAGGACCGTACATACTGTAACTGCTTTTTTCAGTGAAGCCTCTCAATTTTATCACTAGGGCAATTTCAAATACCATTTAAAACTCTCTCATTTATTAACTGGTATTCTATGTATAGATAACTCTGGAGTATAAACCACATCCCCTCGTATGTGAGAGCATATTTATAATTTTAAAATGAAAAGAGAGAAATGACATTATTAAGAAGATATCTTTCCATTTTTTTTACAATTTATTTAGTGTAGGCATCCCTCTCCCTAAATATTTTTGCCCTCTTTAACATACTGTTAAATATGTAGTCTGGCTACGCATCTGTTTCTAAAGCAGGGGTTCCCAGACGGTTGGTCGCATTTGTGAAGCTTTAGTAGAAGGGTCGCGTAACCTTGTCAGAAAATACTTGAGATGATACTAATTTGTCACCATTACATTTATAAACTTTAACTAATCTAATTACAATACGTTTTCAAACATCAACCAATCATTGTAATTTTGTTGGTTCACCGTTCATTTGGGCGGGATAGGTAATTTTCCAAAATGGAAAATACGTATGTCTCTATGTTTATCATAATTTACATGTGTTGTTTATTTGCAGGGCTGCAGCGAGAAAAACATTATGAGGGGTTAGCTGTGTTGTCATTATTGGTGAATAATAATTGATTATTATCAATGAATATATACTTGTACATTTACATAAAAAATTATTTTATTTACAAAAAATTTTATTTATTTATTTTTTTTTTATTTACATAAAAAACTACAACCTTCAAACAAAAAAATATATACTTGTACATTTACATAAAATAAATTGTAAAGTTTATTTTATAATTAAAATAAGTTACTCTATTAGAGTAAACTTAGACTTTGTTGTGAAAACTAAATAAGTTTGACATTTCAACATTGACATACATTCATGTGGTACCACAATTTTTGGATCTAGTCACAAAATAACTATTAGCTAAATAAATATATCTACAAAAAATAAAGCGCGTATATTTGGTTACATACAGATGTACAACTTAACTAAAAAATCTACATCAAAAGATTTCAAATTCCATTTAACTTTTTAAGAAGAGCTTAAGAGTATTATTAAGGTGAACTAAGCTTTGGTCGTTGTTGTTGTCGTTAAAGAAACTAAATACGTGTAGATTTAGTTAACTTGGCCTGTCTAAATTAAACTGGAGTGGCTTCTGGCTGTTTCGTCTTCTACCTCCAATTGAAGGTCGATTGGACGAGGGACGATATCTTGGCAATCTGTTTGGTTAAGCGGCCGTTTTACTGAATCAAGAAGAATGGAAATAGTTTATCTGGTTCTCAAAAAGAGTTTGCAGAGACCGAATTATCCAAACATTTTAACACGTGTTGAGATAGTTCCTGGAACACGCGTACTAAATAACGAAAAACCAGTCTAGTGGAGAATGGATCAACGAGACATGACTGCATAGTATTGCACTGAGAAACCACAATGTGTTTTCTTTTATGCAGAGTCAATGAACGCATAAAACTAGAATGGCTTCCAGAAGACGCGAAGAAAGAATGTAGTTTTTTAAACAAAAAGAAATATGTCTTAAAATCAAAGAGAAATTGCATTGGAAATATCAAAACAAAAAGCTTCAAAAAATAAGGCATATACAAAGAAAAATATTCAATTCTTTGCCGACATTTTTAATCTTCAAAATTAAGATTACTAAAAATCAAGTTTCCATGAGCTACCAGAAGAACAGGGATCTTTGAAAAGTAATAAATTTTGTACTGAACTTCATGTATCACAATCACATGATGTGAATAAATCATTGAAAACAGAAAAACAAAAATTTTTTAATTTAATTGTTCAAACTGGGAATTTTATAAAGAGATATCAATAACTCAGTTCTGGTGCGCTATGAATCAGTAATACTCCAAAGTCAGCACGACAATAGTTTGCGTGTTCTTGTTCCATTTGCTTCTACCTACAAGTAAGAGTCAGGGTTTTCAACGCTTGTCATTAAAAACAAGAAATAGAAGCAGAGCGAATGTTGTAGATGGCATGAGACACAATCTAACAAATGTTGGACCATGAATGTTAAAGCTTGATATTCAAATACAACTGCAGATATCGCACTAATTCAGCTGAATACCTGTTAAAAACTAGTTGGATATAATTATTAATAAAATTAATTATGATCGATGTATGATTTAGTTCACCAATAAATAAATAGAGGATTCCTGAAAATTTATTACAGTATATCTTTCTTTCCTTTTCATTTATAGAGAATAAAATGATTAATCACGCTGCTTATAGTAGGGGTTCTGGGGCCTTTTAGTTTCTGGACAAGGGTTGCTTAGAATGTTGGAAACCACTGTTCTAAAAGAGGCTATTTTATTTAAAAAAAATAGTTTAAAGCATTTTAGTCTGGCTCATGTATTAATTCTTCAAAAATCCACCTAATTCTCAGTCCCATCCTTAGGACTTATGCACATCAGCAAACACACCAAATTAATTTGAAATAGTCTACCTGCTGATCTGGCTCATGTATTAATTCTTCAAAAATCCACCTAATTCTCAGTCCCATCGTTAGGACTTATGCACATCAGCAAACACACCAAATTAATTTGAAATAGTCTACCTGCACTTGTCCAATATAAAAAGAGTTTTCCAACTATAAGGAATTTTTATGTTTAATGAGGAAAGATTGTATTTGGTATGCCATTTCATTTTTCAAATCATAAAGCTTTAATTTTTTCGCATTGCAGAAAAATATTTTAGATTTGCTCATAAAGACTCGATCGATTTTTTCAAAAAGATTTAGATTTGAATCAAAAAACAACTTTATTGAGAAATGTAATTATGACCAAATGACTCTATTATTATACTAATGATATAATATCAAATCAAATATCATTTTTGAATTGTCTATTTTTAACAAAGTTTTGAATACTTTCTAGAACTGAGGAGTCGAATCTTTTGGGTGGTTTTTTACTGTTAATAATCCAAGCATACAAATCCCATTCATTGCTTACGCCATTTAATAAATCATCATATTGTTTAAGTTGATCAAGCGTTAACTTTTCAAGATTTTGTTTTGCAAAAGATTCAAATATGATACAAGTTTCTATGATGCCACGCTTGCTACTTTGGTAGAGTAGTCTTGAGATGAGCACGTTTTGTTCATTCTTCGTAATAGAAAAAAGCCTCTTCCACATTGAAATGATTTTGGCTAAAATGTTGCAAATTGCAAAAATAATAATTATATAAACACAGATTAGGTATTTGATCATTTTTGCAAATACTTAAAAACTTAACAAATTCTACACCAATTCTTAACTTCGGACTTCGTTTAAGAAGGGACACTCCATATGTTTACAAAAATAACTATTTTTTTCTTTATTTAAAATATTTTAAAAAAAAAATTTTTAATACTAAAAAATCGACTCCTAAATTTTATTAGATACCAAACAGAGGCTGCGCTACCTATTAAATTTTGGGGCACAAGCCCCCCCCCCCAGCTAATTTTCAAGCTCCCGTAAAAAAATTTTCATTACCCTAAAAAAATATAACAAACATTCATGATAATTTCTTTCATGAAAATGTAATGTGTATAGATATATGGCTTGACAAATACATCAAATGTTTTCTTTTCGCCTTGACAATGTAACTAATAAGTTAGATTTTTTAAATTGTTAAAAATTTGATTCTTCAAATTTTATAATTTTTTTTTATTTTAACTAAAGAAACAAGATCTTTTTATTATAAAAACGCCCTTTTAATATATATTTAAATTGATAAATTAATAATTATGAAGTGAAGTTAGAGTTTATATCAAATGAAAAATATATGAAAGTTCATTCTAAGATATTGACCCTCTAAAAAAAATTTTATCAAAAAAAACTTTTAAAGATAAATTTTTAATTCTCAAAGACTATGTTAGATGCTTTTTAACTAGTATTAAATTATTTTATGAGATAAAATTTCAGTTGCAATAAGTGTAACTTTTAGTCGACATTGTCACAAAGGGGTACACCTGAAAAATGTGAAAAAAGCAAAAAAATATATCGTTTATACATATATCAAACTTAAATTTCCTTGATGATAAATATTTTATATTTTGATAAATAGTTCTGCAGCAAATTATGTCACTTCATTTATTATAGCATTGATAAAATTGTAAACATTTTTGTTTTTCTTCAACATCCTTTGAAATTTTTTTATTTTGTTTATAATTTGAGATTTCGTACGCATTCAATGCATGGTTGTTATCTACGTATTGTGTACATACTTTTACTAATAAATGGTTCTCTCTTATTGTCAAATACGTCATACAATAAGTTCATCACCTTTTGTCTATTACGTCATACAAATAAAAGTTATCTCTTTTCCTCTGTTATGTCATAAATTTTTAACACAAACATTCTTCATAGTTTAGTTCAAATTTAACACATAATTATTCTTCACAATTTAGTTCAAATAAGTAAGATAGTATTTTATACTAATTTATGGTTTTTGTCATTCGGCTTGTGGTAACTTATTGCAGTTGTACTTATCCATTATTTCAACATTGTTATTCGTACCTGACGATATCAATTCATTCACTTTTATGTTACATTTTTATGCTCATGATATAAAATAGATCAATTATCTGATCAATTTTTTAAAAAACCGTATTTTTACTAATTTTATATACTTTATAAATATTTCTAGTCTAATTAGTAAAATAAGCAAACTTATTACTTATTGACTATGCTAAAAAAATTTTTTTAAAGTAAAATTGAAAGTTATATAGTTTTTTAATTTTGATAAAAATGACTAAAATAAGTAATTCTAAAGTTTGTTAAATTAAATACGCAATTTGCTGACTGTGTAATCCAACCAAATAAGTGAAAAGCTGCCTATTTTACAGATTTATAGACGCATACGATCATTTTTGTGTAAAATTAAATACTTAAATATTCTAATGGGCAATTCCTAAATAAGATCTAACCTAAATATACTGTTTTGATTTTTTTATATAAACTGCTTTAACACTTTTAGAATTAATACATCTTATAATTTTCTATAAAATGAATGTTAACGACGCGTTTTCCCTATTGAATGAAACAGATTTTTTATCTGCTAAAGTTATAATAACTCCTCCTGAAAACAAGATTGTTAGTGATGAAGATAGTGGGGATGATGATGCTGGGTTTTCAGTCGATAACCTCGCTCCAAATCAACTTCTTGCTTCAGCAAATGTAGAATTAGTTACTAATAGTGGAGAAACAGAGTATATTGGTGATGATGAGATTCATCTTGAATCTGAAGTTTTGCTCAAAAAAACAGATCATGGAAAAAGAAAGATAAAAAATTTAAAAGCTTTATAAAAGACTCAAAAATTCCAAAAGAACTTGATGATGAAAACTTTTTTACACCAACAAAATACTTTGAACTCTTTTTCAACGAAAAAGTTTTTGAATTTTTGATTGAACAAACAAAAATCTATGCAAAGAGAGAAAAAGGTGAAGTAAACTTTTCCAGAAATGAAAAGATTTTTGGTTGTATTGATGATAAGTGGGTATAGTTCGGTTAGTAGAACTCGTATGTATTGGGAGAGAAAAGAAGACTGTAACAACTTGGCAATTTCTAAAGCTTTTAGTAGAAGTATTTTTGAAAAGATAATGAGTTGTTTTCATATATCCGATAATTCGCAAATTGATATAGGCAATCGATTATTCAAAATTGAAGGACTTTATAAAATAGTGTATGAAAACTGTATGAGGCATCTACCAGAAACTGAGAGCATAAGCATTGATGAATCTATGATAGAATACTACGGAAGACATCCATGCAAACAATTCATGAATGGCAAGCCCATAAGATTTGGGTACGAAGTTTGGACGATGAAAACATCTGATGGATATGTTTTGTCTGTAAAACCTTACGCTGGAAAGTGCGAGAAGTATGACAAGTGTTTAGGAATTGGGGGAAGTGTTGTTATGAGCTTTATCAAAAAACTACCTGAAGAAAAAAAATATCATTTCATAATGGATAATTATTTTACTTCGCTACATCTTTTTGAAACGCTACATAAAATGGGACATGATGCTACAGGGGTGATCAGAAAAGATAGAATTCAAAAATGTCTTGTTATAGACTCAAAAGTAATGATGAAAAAAGAGAGAGGAAGTTATGACTATAGATTTGATGAAAGTTCAAAATTAATTATAATTAGTTGGAAAGACAGCAACATTGTTAATGTTTTGTCAACATCTTTAGGCGTTGAACCAAAAAAAGCTACCAAAAGGTGGTGTTTCAGCAAAAAACAAATAGTAAACTCTTTTCAACCTTATGCAATAAGCGAATATAAGGCAATGGGAGGAGTTGATCTAGCAAATCAAAATATTCTTCAATATCATACCGAAATACGTTTGAAAAAGTGGGGGTGGCCCTTTTTTCGTTTTTTGTTTTATACCGCAATCCAAAATGCCTGGTTTCCCTACAAAAAAAAGCTCCCTGCATAGCAAAAAATCTCTTTATCAACTGGCATTTATCCGGAAAATTGTTGCTGTATATCTTGTGCAAGAAAGTTCAAAGGCACCTCGCTTGTCAACTTTTACTAAAAAAGTTATTGATGATGTACGGTTTGATGGCGACAGTCACGATTTTGGAGATTTTTCTACCCAAAAGAGATGCGCGAAATGTAAAAAAGCTACGAAATGTGTTTGAAGTGTAATGTTCCGTTACATATGCAATGTTTCAATATTTTTCATAAAAAACAATAAAATTATTATTACAAGTTGAAATTTTGGGTAAAATAAATAGTAGCGTATTCGTATTTGATACATGGGTTTATAAATTTTTTGATCAAGGTTATAGATTTGTATCAATAAGCTGTAACATCCGTTTGCGTAACTATTTTTTAATTGTTTATTTATTTAATCAATATGTGTACCTTTGTGACATTGTAACTTTTAAGTTACAAATTTTCAAATGACTAAAACGAAGGACTAAAAAAATAAAAATTAGTAAATTTAGTGTATATTTGAAATTAAATACATAATTAAAAAAACTAATTGAAAAAAACAAAAAATCAAAGTTTGGTCATTAATGGGTTAAAAGCAGATTAATCTGATAGTTCAAAAATATTTTTTTTTGCTTAGCACGGGCACTGATACCAACTCTGACTCCGTCTTCAATCCCTTTAAAATCCCCGACTCCTAAACCCTAGTTATAGCACAGATTGAGTCTCAATTTAGACAAACCGCACAAATACCCATATGTATAAAATTATCAAAAAATTTTTATTATAAATTAGAACGCCCATATTTCTTATAAATGTACAAAGTTGTTGAACATTTTTGTTTCCTTTCTGTTCAATCTTTGAACATAACTAAAAACTTAGTTTGCTCAGCAGATGGCCTAGTGGTTGAAGCGCCTGATATTGATCCAGTCGTCCCGCGTTCAATTCCCCACCTACGCAAAAACTTTCCATCAGCCTTATGTTATCTGAGCTGTCCTAGGAGAAACAGCCTAACTCGTACTTATCCTTTTCTTCCTGGGAAATTCCAAAGTGTTTACGCCAATCTGAGATCCTGGACTTTGATCTGGATCCAACGACTATTGTGTGATTTTAAGTTCGCACATTAAAATCAGCTAAAAGACCATTTGGTAAACGCTGCTTCTTTCATTTGAATCAAAAAACATAACTAGGTCTTACCCTACAACATCGTGTTGGTGAGGAAAGGGTTTCTTATGGCTTACGCTGCCGGTCCCAAGTATTTGATGGACCTATTATGTAATAGATTCTGTGATATTTTGAATACAATTTTGCTTCATAGCTAAATTAGATAAAAGATTAAATTATGGACTAAAATTATTCGTAATCTAGCTTTGCAGGTGATAGACATCCCTAAAATTTAAATATATTATAAGAGATTAACTCTTCTAAAATTTCATTAGTTCATGTATCGAATAATGGTTTAGCCCTATTAAAGAATCACTTTTTAATAACATCAATATCATTATAAATACGCTTAAGCCAATCTGTCAATTCAAAAAAAGTTTTCAACTACAAATTTAAAATATTTTTAAATAATGTGAAAAAAATTAAAAATTTTCTTTCTTTTCATAACTAAACTCGCGGTATGTTCGTATATAGGTTAGTCTAAAATAAGCTGCAAAAAGAAACGTCAATTACAAAAAAACTACAAGAGTTATTAAGACAAAACCTAACATACTG